>SRLM01000142.1:456749-466974 GCA_015708895.1 Populus ilicifolia
TATTTTCAATCCCTCCGTCTCTTTCTTCAGTACATTGCAAGAAACTATAACATAAAGGATCCCAAAACCTGGACTACAGAATAATAACACAAATCTGTCAAAGACCTGGGAAGTCTTAAATTTTATTTTCTTCAAAAAGAATTTTATATGGACTCATGTTACATTACACTACACAAATATTGATGGGCAATGTAGCAAACTTGAAAATTCTCAAACACAGAACCCATCAATTTCAGAGGATCCTGTCCTGAAGATCAGTCATGAAGGTTGATGCGAAGGAGCTGAGCTTCTTCCCAGTCTCTCCTGCAATATTCTTCAGAGAAGAGATGTCTTGTTGGGCCTGAGAGGGTAAACATGAGAAGAAAACAAGACAGTCAAAGTTAAAAAAAAAAAAAAAGGAAAGAGAAACACCTATGAGTGAAACCACAAGTATCCTATTTAACGGAAGTTTGTTCGAATATTTAAGCACCAAAACATGCAAATCATACCTGGAATGAGATCCGATTGATGAGGTCACTCGCAGCAAGATCAATAGTCTGATCATCGCTTTGACCAAAAAGATCAGCACTTGATATAGCAGAGGAGCCCTGAAATAGTAAACTGACAATCCTTAGCCCCAGATTGAAAAAAAAAAAAAAAACATGGAAAGCTAGGATTTTGTGTTTAGTCGTGGGCCTTTCTTAGAAATTAGTTGGCTGATGCCTATTAGAGTTAAAGCAGCTAGGATGTGCACAACAGGATGCGGAGGTCGCCTAGCTAGATAAGAATGATATATGTCGCATGGAAGACTAACTACTGGTGATTCCACTCCACATTGCCCATGTGGTTCTCAGTCAAAAAGTACCTTTATATGACTTGCATCATTTTGGCATTTTCCCTGCATGCTAAAAAACTAAGTTTGGAATGAGGAGGGGACGCATCGGAATTCTCACTCACATGTCATTCAAGAACCACAGTTTTTTCTTCCTACATAAGGCTAGACATTAGCAGGGGAAAAAAGAAGGAACCCAGGGCAGAGTAAAGTAATTTCTGGTTGGAACAAGAAAATAATGGATAATTTCAATCTAGTAACAGCCAGACAGAGCAGATGAGGATGAACTAACAGTAGAAAAAACAGAGAAAAATGAAACACCAAGAATTCTCGAAACCTGTCACTCTATACAAAATAAAATTTATTATATTTAGATGGTAGTAGCAAGAGTGCGTACAGAAAATTTCTGCAATGAAACTTGAGCATCAGCATCAGCTTTGTTCTGATCACCAAAATATTGGGCTGATGAGATTGATTTTGCATTCGAGAACTTTTTTCTTGCTTCATCTGTTTCCTGAATCTGATAATAACAGCACGTAAGGACAAAACAAGTACAGAGCAAAACAAGATAATTCATAGCTAACTAAATCACAAGTCATCGAACAAATTCCAAAAACAAAGGGCAAAATGTCTCCAATGTCACAAGCAATGCCCACAAAATAAGCAAAGTGATTGATGATAATAATATAAATAAATAATGAAAAACACACCATACCAAGAATGATGTTGACTGTGACAAAAACCACTGATATTAAGATCCTTTTTAAATGTCGCTAGAGACACAATGACACAGGAATACTCAAAGCAGAAGTATCACAACTGACAAACAGAGAAACACCACCTATTCCGTGATATGTATCTTCATGGTTCTTAGACATGAACTCTCACACAAAATCAACCATGTTTTGAATCTTCTGATTGAAAAGGGAGGACGTACAGGTAAACTCAGAAAAATATAAACACCGATTGATAACGCGAATACAATCCAACGTGCCTGTTATTCAGTAAAGGATAATCATACTAACAAGAATAACATTTATGTAATAAGGTTAAGCACCACAAGACTTGCACGTGGAGAAGTAGGAAACCTATCAGCTCAAGAATTTTTTTATAACATCAACTCAAAAATCTAACCAAACCTTGTGAAATCAAATGAAGGACATTACAATACAAAATAAAATAAACTTGAAGAAACTCCAGTGTATGGTTACAGGTAAAAACACCAAGCTGTCATTCTATTGCTTTTCCCTTAAATATTCCATGAGAACTGACTTCTCTTATTTCTTTTACTGGATAAACATAATTACATCTAGGCTTGCATGCTGAAAAATCAAAAACAGATCTCCATTTTTAATAGCATACGAGACAATTTAAACCAGTATGGATAATTCACTCCTAGCTAAATGTCATTGATGCCTCTTTGTTTTCGCTGAAAATCAGTCGCTCAAAGTGACATGTACAATTTGACAGACCAACTTGTAAATACATAATGGAAGAACATGGATGCTTCTCGTGTTCCTCACAAATTTTACAAAATCAAGATTTGTGCTACGTACATAAATGTATTTATTTCCCTTTGCAACTCTGCATAGACACATAAATAAAACATGCAAAATTTTGTTTCAGCACTAAATTGTGGTGTGGGAAAAAAGAATGCTGACTGGAAGCAACTCACCACGAAATTAAACCAGATTTGGGAAGTGAAATAAAACCTAACAGGTAATTAATTAAAAATATAAAATTCAGTTGGCAGATGAAACCAAAATTTCAGTATCTTTTTGACATCGAATTAAAAGACTACTATTAAGAAGATGGCTCAGTAACAATTAGGTGATTTTGCATGATCTGGCGGGCTATTTGCTGGCAGTGTAATTATTACTTGGTTTTCTACATTAACTATAAGCAGATACACATTAAAGAGCTTACTTGAACTTTTGAGGAGTTTGAGCTTCCTTTCTTAGCAAAACCACTATCCATCCCGAAATCTGCAAAAAAGCTTGATGACTTTGGTGGAGATACATGGCTAATCACTTGTGGGCCACCAGAAATCAGCTCAGCAGGTTGGACATGATCTACATACTCAAAACGAGATGCAAAAGATGTGCCAGATTTTGTGGTGGTGTTGTTAGTTGTGGAAGGCACAGGAAGTGCTGGTTCCTCAGGCTTCTGGTCATAGAGATTTTCACTAGGCTGCAGTTTAAAAGACTATTAGGAAAAAGAAGGCTTGGTAACAAGTGTCAAACTGACATATGCTTCTATGATAACTGATGATAATTCTAAAAGTAAAGAGCCAAAAGCCTACCTTTACAGTAAGCTTTCTAGCACCAAGTCCCCCTGTTTTCCCAGTTCTCTTTGCACCAAGAGGCTTCTTCACAGAACTAGTAAAAACTGTGTGAGAAGCTTTTGGGGAACGAACTATATCAGGTGTTTCTTGTTTTCCTACTGAGCTTTCTTTAGGAGTGTCATTAATCTTGACATCGGGAAGTCCATTTGCTGCTTGGGCTGCCTGAGAAGCAACAGGTGATGATGGCAAGCCAGCATCTTCAGCCATGCTTTTAGCAACTTCTTTCAAAAGTAATTGCCTATATAACTCCGCAGCTCTAGATGTATACTTGGCCTCAGTTTTCCCCCCATCAGTCCATCCGTGCTGCTTAAAGAAAATCTGAGCACGATTATTCCCCCCAAAGCTCATTGTTCTCAGTTGCTCTGGACTCCATGAATCTAAATTCGTAGACCTAAATGAATATGGAAATAACATTGCATCAGTCATTCCTGAAAAGAAACGCTAGAAGAAAGGAGGATAAAGAGAATAGAGATGCCCCCCAGAACAAAACTAAGGTGAAAACCTCTAATTCTAAAAACAAAAACATCCATGGAATGCTCTGCGCCACCAATAATTCTACACAGAAAATTGTAAGGGAAACTCAAGTAGTTTTCCAGCTTGTATGAATTACCGGTAAATGCATTCACCAGAAAATAACAAGAAATTCATGTGGGGAGAGACACGGGATGTTATGCACGGATGTGGAAAATCTCTACCATCAAGTAACCACCTTTTCCATCTCGCTATACGCCTGGCATGCTTTCCTAACATAAGAAAGACTTGGAAGTATTGAAATACATGCTCGCCTGCTACAGGCCCTATTGGTTGCATAGAACGAGAGCAAAGATCTCACCAGAACTTGGTTAAGATTCAGAACTCAATCCTCCAGTCTAACAAACACGTACGGTCCAAAGTTTGACGAGATGTGGGATGGTTTTAGAGAGGAAGCATTCCTCTGATATATTATGATACTTAGATTGCTATCTGCTTAGTTTCCAAAGCATTGATGACACATCATCTCTCCGCAAAAAAAAAATTGATTAATCTCCAGATCTAAGTCCTACCATTCTCATCATCCCACATTATCCGATCCAGAAATAAAATACAAAATATCAGATCATTAAACAGAAAAAATAAATACATACCTAACAAAGCTGATGTGTACACCAAGACTACGGTGAAAAGCAGAGCAATCGATGCAAAGGAAGATCCCGTACGTTACAGAAGCCCAAGTAGGATTTTTGGCATTACAGTCAAAACACATCTAACAACAAACACACCAAATCATAAATTCCAGATCCAAATATATAATACAATTTCCAGATCCACAGAAAATATACAAACCTTGTTCTCCGATTTCGCTTTCAGTTTTCTGAACACCACGTTCTTGTCGGTGAAATTTTCCGACGCCATGGTTGTCCTTTTTAGTTTGTTAATTTAGAGAGAGACAAGCACGCGACGAGTGATTCCGAAGAGGAGACGTGAATTGCTGCAACACCACCACCACCACCACCTCCTCCTCCGCGAGAAAACAGAACGCAAATAAAGGGGGGCGAGAGATAAAAATAAAGCTAAACAAAACTGCAATATTTGAGCGTGCTCGTTTATTTGCTTTGCTTTTAATGATAATAATTAAAAATAAACAGAGTAATATATATTTCCGACAATGCCCCTGCATTTATTTGCTTGGTGAGGGAGCGTGATTCGGTGATCCGTTGATGTCTGCGAGCAGCTCTGCTTTTTAAATATATTTATTATTGACACAACAAATAAACAACCCGTACCTATGAGCCAAGGTCACGAGTTCAAGCTACACCGTGAACAATATCAATTTTTATGTGATAAATGATTTATTGTCTGTATATATTTTTTTATAAAAAAAAGAGCCATCTGCTTCTTATAAAAAAATATTAACTTGAACACATGGGCCTGGGCTTTGATCAAGGATGCTTCCCATTAATAATGATGAATTGGGCTGCAACAAGAGCTGGTAAAAACGCATCATAGCACAGCCATCAATTCTGCTTTCGCCACCATCATTCTAGACGTGTTGCTTATTTTTAAGCAAATATCAAAACATGAAAGAAAGAAAAAACCGTGACAGGGGCAAAGTTTTGACACGTGGTTATAAAATTCAGCAAAGCTAATGGCTCAATTCAGTACCTGAGTCATGGGTTAGATAGATGAAACGTTTAGGCTACTTAGGGTCAATGGTAATCTATATTGTTTTGGAATTTATTTTTTTATTGGTCATTTGAGTGCCTTTCATTTCATTTTTTAATGTTAAGTTTTTATTAAATTTTATTTTTTTATTGTTTAGTTGATTGTAAATCTATTTTTATGTTTTTTTAATTATATAATAAAATAAAATAAAAATTAATTCATCTTAATAAAATTCATAACTTGAGAGACAAATTTGATGAGTTAATCTAATTTATTTTATTATTTATATTTTTTGATATGTTTAATTGATAAAATCATGTTAGAGAAATTCTCACATGGTTAATTTAAAACTCAAATTATAAAAAAATCAAGTCAAAAATTTTAAAATTTAAATCATTATATTAAATTTAATAACAATACTAAAATGTTTCCTACGATTTAGATGCCACTTTTTTTACACTTGAAAGTTTTTGGTTTAGGTAATAACAAAAACACAAGAATAACCCAGTGAAATCTAGATGGACTTGATTGTTTAATTTCATGACTCAAAGTTTTTTCAAAAAAAATAATTATAGTTTAGGTTGGTCTTTGTATATGCATGTTAAATGAACCAAAACTTGAGAATCATGATTGAGAGGGGTGATTTTGCGAGTAATCAAGCATGTAATTAATGAAGGCAGGGTAGTGGTTAGTGGTTTTTGAATACTATTAACCGCTTGGCAAATATAGCATGGTGAGGTATTAAATATGTGTTTATTGAAGTAATTTTTATGATTGTAAATAAAAAAAGATTTTAAAAAACATGTATAATCAAAACTATTACGAGATAGATTATTTTAGATGTAAAATAAATAAACAAATTATTTTAGATTCTACAAAACCAAGGTTTGTAAGCTATTACGTGGGAAGCTTGATATGAAAAGCATAAACTATTTGGCTAGCCAAATGGATTTTTCCATGTAGTCAGGTAAAAAGGAGAAGTTACTAAAATTGCAAGCCACCAATCAAAAAATTTATAAATTACTGTTAAATAATAAAATTTTTAGCTTAAAAATATCAAATGAAATAAGGTGATAATTCACCATTCACCGTATAAATGTCAGCTTAATAATGCACCATATAAATTTCACAACAAGACAGATTGATACAAAACTTTGAATGATCATGGGGGCGAACCCGAGTTTAATAACATAATCACGAAGTTAAAAAAATAAAATAGAAAGGATAAATTCTATCATGACCTGCCATGAAAGGTTTTGATAGGAAGATCTAAAAAAAAATATTGCAGAGATGAGGGGCATTTTCACAATTTTAAAGAAAAAACCCCTCCTCCTCCTTGATAGAAAACCGCCAGCTATGAAATGAAATGAAGCTTGGAGATTTTATGTTTTATCCTCCACTCTCTCTAAATTATCTCCACTTACGTAGTATAGGATTGTGATTAAGTGTTTTCTATAATCAATCTAGTGAATCAAAGAGAGAGTTGAGGGATTGGGAAAAATAGAGAGAGAGAGTGACGAATTAAATGGAGGAAGAGAATCCAGGGTCAAATTGCGTAGAACTGTAGTGTTATTTGAAGCTGTGAAAGGCTATCTGGTGATGATAAGAATGAAATTGTCTAATGCTCGAATGACATGCATGCGACCGACCTCTTTAAAGAAAGGTACAGGGAGATTAGAGTTTTGTTTTAATTTTGTAATGTTAAATGGTTAAATTCAAAGAAAAGGTCGAAGAATATCCCACTGACAAAGAGGAACACTTCCAACCTTTAGCTACAATATTTAATATTTTCACTTATAAAATCTAATTAGGGCTGTTCGTGTATATCTAAATAATATTGTGAAGTGAAATTAACAAACTATAAGGTGGGAGCAGCAATATCTTTCTTTCTTTTTAATACGATCCTTGCTGAAAAAAAGAAAAACAAGGAAGTTTTCTATTTCCGATCATTAATGGGCATGACATACATTTACGAGGATCCAAGCTCTAAATAGAAATCATAAGTTCCTAATTAAATAATTTGTCTGCTAAACCATGGAAGAATGGGCCAGAAATATAGTTTTTTATGGCCTGGGCTATTGCTTTCCTAATCCTAAAAGGGCCACAATGTCAAAGGCTTTCCCTAGCCTCTTTATTTATCTCTAAGTTGTTTGATAGTTTAAAACATAAATTTAAATCACCCTTTAATATTTAATAGTTTGGACAAAAAATCTTAGAAAAAATTTGCATCAATTTATTTGTAATTACAGTAAAAAATAGATTGAAATAATTTTTTTTCATACATACATATATATATATATATTAATTACAAGAAAGTTGTATGTATTTTTTTTAAAAATAAAATAAATAAAAAACGTTTCATTTTTATAACAATGCATGTGGGTAGTTGCTCTACACGTATTTTTAAAATCAACTTGATCATGTTATAAAAATAAAAATTACTAGACATTGAAATATAAGAAGAAAATGGTGGGAACTACCTGGATTATTACAAAAAAAAGTAATTAGTAAAGCACCATAACCTAATGCATATTTTACTGTTCAACTGGAACGGCAAAATGATATTCTTGTCCTTCTAAAAAAATAACAAAGCTTGCAATTAGGGTAAAATTATATTTTTAATAGGATACACTGGACATTACCAAATTAATTAATTATATATATATAGATATAGAAAAAATAAAAAAGGTGAAGTCATGATGATAAAACAGATGGGAGCTCTGACGAGGAAAACTCGCCTTCCATGCATAATTAATGATTATGCGATGCGAGTAATTTTCATCATCGTTCATCATAACATGTGCTAAATAAGAGAAGCCGTTTTCGTGATCATAAATGGAGGAGATGCACTTGCAATTCCGACTAGTCTTTATTCTATTAATTGCTCTCTTGCCTAACCTATCTTGGAGTGTCTATGCCGTGACGATCCATCATAATAATATTTATTTTTAAAAAAATATTTTTAATATTATTACATTAAAATAATTTAAAATACATATTAATTTTTTATAAATAATTTTTTATAAAACGCAGATCAACTCTAAATATAGCATAAAATACATGCCACCCTACTATTCACCTATCTTAACGATGAAAAATCAGATTTTTATTTTTTATTAATATAAATATCTGGATTAATTAGTGTGTATTTTGACTAATTTTATGTATTTAAAAATTAATAATTATATAAATTTTTAATGATTTTAAAATATTTAAACTTGTAATTATTAAAAAATAAATTTAAAATCTGACTTGTTTTTTAATTATCATTATTATTATTTATTGTTGCCTTTTCTTATTGCACTTCAATCGGAAAGCTACTGTTAGAGCAACTATACGTCCTCTGAGCAATAAAACTAACCTACTTCTGGGCAGCGAAGTAGGACCCCCATAATTATTAGCAGGTTAGATGCATCTCATGTACCCAAGATGTGACTGCGTCACGACATAAAGAGAAAACTTTTTCTATTAATATAAATGTTGGAGTGAATGTAAATTTTAATTAATTTTATAAATTTGAATATTAATAATTATTTAAATTTTTAGTGGTCCTAATCTAAATTTATTATTATTAAAGGATAAACATAAATATTCTTCAAAGTTACAAAAGTTAAATTTTTTGTATGCCTATGTATCATATTATTACAAAATAAGATCAATTAATACAAAATATAACAATTTTCACATAAATTTATTTATATATCTTATATTTATCAATAAACTATTTTTTTTTTACAATAAATGATACACTGTATACACATTTAAATTGCAGTGGAAAGTTTCAAAAATCATCGCGAGTGGCCATGGTGTCTCCGCCCTGTACAGAGACAATCTCTGTATTTCGAATGAGAAAACCTCAACAGTCCAAAGAAGCTCCTATTCCAAATTTTCAGGAGCGGTTTTGGCTTCGGGCCGGGCAGGAATTCTTGCCGGCCATGCTATTTCTATCGGATTCTGTCTTGGGAAGCTCTGCCATTACTGCCCGCCATGAATCACAAGATATCTTGATCACATATTCTATGAAGCTACAAAAGCAAAAACCATTTATCCAGGGGAGGGGAAGAAGAGACTCAACCCCGTAATTAACCTCTTAAAAAGGTTAGATTAACGTTTTCCAGTTTCCACTAACACACCTACAAAACACCTGGAATTTCTACTGTACATGAAAGCACTGTAAATTGAGAGATAATTCACTATAAGCTGTACATGCGTGGATTGTAAATCAAGAAACAATTAACTGTTGACTTCCACAATTGCTTTGATATTAACAAAACTCTAAAACACTGGAATTTTTATCGTACATGAAAGCATTATGAACTAAAAGATAATTTACTGTGAATTTGCATAGTTGCTTCGTTATATATTAAATCATGTGGGGATTTTTTCACTGTACGTGCACTATGGATAACATTGCAGCGACCTCGGCGTCGCCCATTGCCCATGCTTTTAGTCAAGAATTATAGCTGGGGGCGTGGCTCATTTAACTTTCCTGGTACTGGGACTGGCCGAGACTATAACAAGTAGACATTTGGCACAGGGTCTGCCCAGCCTTTGGCACTAGGAAGACCCACGCACCCGGCTGCATCCTCAAGGAGAGCAGGTCAGCCCGCCCGGGAACCTAGGGCCTGCAACCCCGAGCTCTCGGCATGCAGACGTGCACACTAGGTGCAGACCTGACAACCAATGTTTGTTCTAATCGCTCTAGGGTTTAAAGGTTCACGCCGCTACAACGACAGACCCTGTAAGAAAAAAATATAATAACAATTATTATTATTATTATTATTATAAAAAATTTATTACTGTGAAAACTTTCATCAGGTAAATATGATATTATTATTAATATGATAAATATTAATATTTATATTTTAAATATTATTATCTTTGTTATAATTGAAATTATTAATATTTAGATAGAAAAAAATAACAAT
>SRLM01000142.1:467230-479265 GCA_015708895.1 Populus ilicifolia
TATTATAAATAGCATTATTTCTATTATAAATACTGCATAGCACTAAAGGGCATTCATTTGCTATGTTTTTTTTGCATGAATGACAATTGAGAGGATTATCTACTCTGCCAAAAGATATTACAGGTGGTTTTGCAACCGGACCAAACTTTGTTAGGTTTGACAGTTAAGTTAAAGCTAAAACACTTTCAAAATGAACCAAGTGAGGGTTGGGCATGACTGCTCTGTCAAACCCATCAATTTTAAGCCTAGCTAACATGCGACAGTGAAATCTAATATCTTTAGATTTAGTAACAGAGTCACACCCAATAATATCATTATTTATATTTTAAATTTTATTATTATAAATATGAAAAATATTATTGTCTGTCTTATAAATATTTTTTTTATTATAATTAAAGTATTAATATTAAAAATATTATTATTTGTATTGTAAATATTATTGTTTTGATAAAATTAAAAGTTTTAATATAAAAAATATTATTTGTGTTATAAATATTTTTATTTTTATTGTAATTAAAAATATCACTATAAAAAATAGTATTACTAATATCATAAATATTATTATTGTAATTAAATGTAATATTATTTATGATATAAATATTACAATTAATATTATATGAATGTTGAAATCAATTATTATTAGTATTGTTAACTTGGGGTTGATATATTTATCAAAGTTTTATATTATTATCTTGCATCTGAAGTATCAATAACTTCTTAACTTAAACATGTTTTATAATAACAAGTCTGATAATATAAGATAGCTTTTATTTATGGTAAATACTCGTTTTAAATATAAGCAAATATCATAATTTAAAACATTGATTGATGTGATTAATTATGAAAAACAAAAGGACAGAGGAAGGGCTAGGATCAGAGAAGAGATACCAAATCAAACTAAAACATCATTCAGTCATTTGATCATATCTAGAGTTGTGGATATTGGATTGATATTTGGTTTATTGTTCTTCAAAATTTAGAGATATACCTACAGTTTTTATGAATATGTCAACAAAAAAGAAGTTTTAATCTATCCTCCAATCTAACTCAAACAATACCCAAAATGTTACTCGTAACTGAAGTTTTAGAAGACAAAATGATGTCAAATTTAGTGTATGGAAAAAGAATACAATTTTTAATAAATTTAATAAAAACTACCATAACCTACTTTTGGGTTGTTCCCCTAAAAATTTATTTATTTATTTTTAAAATAAAAATAAAAAATAAAATAAAGACTAACAACGTGGAGAAAGCAGGCCGGAAAATCAAATTATAATTTTTGGAGGAGATTCAAGGATAATTGTCCCTCATTATACTCAAAAATTGAGAAAAAATACAAATTCAAGGTCAAATGTAATGATTATTGGATAAATTTGCATAAAAATTAAGTCCAAAGACATACTTAAATTTTTAAAAGGCTAATTTGATTTAATCATTGGCCTAATTAAATTTTAATTATGTTTAAGAATTAGTTTGGATCCAATTGAAGAATTTAATTAAGTGCAAAAACTTAATTATACTTTACATGGGTCAAATTAATTTTATTTGGGGTTTAATTGGTGAAAAATTAAATTTGGTGCCTCATTTGGGCTTAATTAAGAATATTAGAATTTAGATCAATTTTAATTTTTACCATGTTATTTGATTGAAATTAGGGGTCAAATTGCAAGAAAATTGAACCTTTTGGGTCAATTAGGGGTTAAATTAAAGAAATTCACAACCAGGGACCAACTTGTAAGAGGCGCTGGACTATAGAGGCCTAATTGACAAAAATCAAGGATTAAATTGAAAAAAATTAAAAGTTTAACAGTCAATTAGAGGTTAAATTGCAAAAATCCAAGATGAGGGACTAATGAGCAAAAGGCGAGTAAATCCAGGATTCTAATTGAAATTTAGCAAGGGTGTAATTATATTAAATCAAAACATCTCATGTCGTGTTTGCAACATTTCTCTCTCTCTCTTCTCTGTAAAAATCTTGTTCTCTGTCACCGTGATCCCGCAGCTACGACAACAATAGAAGCAGCGTCCACCACCATGCCGTAAAGCTCTTTTCCTTTTTGAAAGCAACCAGGGTAGCATCTCTCTCCTACATCATTCCAACAGATCCAACCATGAATTTCTCTTCTCCTTCACAAGCCTCCATTTCTTCCTTTTCTTCCAACAGCAACTAAAACCAGTTACCAGCCTCATTGACTCTAGCCACAATGCGCACCGCCAGCCACATGACCATCACCATCGATGCCAGGTAAGCCTCCTTTCTCTCTTCCTCCTCGTTTTCCTCTCTACTATTGCTGCATGAGAGCAATGCAATGCGAATTGTAATTCACATTGCACTCTTTCATGCAACTTAGTCACTAGGCCGCGAGTGACTAAGATGTTTCAGGTTGGACCTCACCCGACCTAGCCCATCCATAAAATTTTTTTTAAAATAAAATATATTGAGCCGAGTTTGGCCCATCTACTTCTGGGTCTGGGCTTGGCCAGCTATCTAGGTCGGCCCAGCCCATATGTTTAAATATTTTTTAATTAAATAGTATATATATATATATAATGTTATGTAAAAAAATAAAAAATTTCAAAAAGAATTTTCAAAAATCCTAAAAAACTGTGATTTAAAAAAACAAAAAAAATTTTAATTTTTCATAATATCGAGTTGTATATTTACACTGTAAAATACAAATCCAGTGTTAAAATATTTGATTTTCTCCTAAAATATTAAAAAAATATTCAAAACATTTTCAAAAAGAAAAAAAAATATTTTGTTGCATACGACCAAATTCTAAAATTTTTCTAAGCATATTTTTCATTAAAAAAAACAAAAATTGCATCATTTTCATGTTTAAAAAAAAATCCAAAAATAGATATTGTAACTAGTTTATAATTGTCTATTGGGATTTGACTAACATGTCAAAAATCTTTATCATTTCTTTTTAGGACCCAGATATAGACTTTAATATTTGTGAGGTGTAAAATTATATAATAAAGTATACCCTTAGGTATCAAAGATACAAAGTATAGAAATGCGATGCTAAAATTTAGACTTTAAAACAGTTAAGATTTAACCTAATAAGATAGAAACTCTTTCATAAAAAGATATTTGCTTTAAAATTTAGAAAACAACAACGAATAAAAACTCAACCTAGAAAAACAATCAGACAATTATAGCTAACCTTAGGTAGGGTACACTTGGGGTGATACGTCTTCTTCTTATACAACTAATCCCTTACTCAGACTCTCACAGACCACAGGTTTCTAGTGACCATAATATTAGGTGACGACTCCTAAACATTAATCATAATTTTATGATTAAATTAAAAAATCTTTCCAACACACAACACCTCTCATTAGAGGCATGAGAGAGAGCCTCCGTTGTCGCCAGACAACATTAGTAATGACATTCTATCTAGACAAGAGCTTGAGATCTATTCATCACGTCCACAAAAAGCATTGCTTAGTATTTTAATCATATCTCGATTTTTAACGATTCAAATACTTTAAAATTTTATGGGTAGAAGAAGGAGATGATTTTCAACAACTTTTATGAAGAATATTTTTCCAAATTCTAATTGCATCACTATCATTTCATCCCGTTAAAATACTTGAGTGTTATTGTTCATCAAGTCCACTAAATCAATAGTTGTTCTTTACATCAATAATCAATTATCAAATTAATAGTTTTGAATTTTAGCTTAGGTATTTGTCATTCATTTAGGCATCTTAGTTGTTTAAATAAAGATCTTTCTCTTACTCTCTCTTTTTGTATTTTGTAATGTTCAAGTTTTATTCCATGTTATGTTTTCATTAATCTTTTATTCATGTTTTTCATTTCCTTTACTGTACTTATATGGTTATATTATTATTTTATGTATCTGTGTTTTTTTTATAATATATAGTTAAATTTATTATGTCAAGGTAAAAAAGTTTTACTAATGGTGTTAGGATAAATATAATATAAACTAAATATAGACTTCAATTCTTACATCCCAAACAACTTGATATTAACATGTCTTATCATTTTTATCTTATCAATTCTTAATATCTTACTTGTTAAATGGTTAATCTAGATTTGTATTGTAAAACTTGGTATATCAAATGCTTGATCCTTTATAGTCTTCGGTCGATGTTGTTGTTATGAGAGGAACTTGATTTGTTATCAACATAAGCTAGCAATATGAATACCTAATAAAATTTATAAGTATGATGTTAAGTAAATAAGATAATTAATATGATCATGTTAATAATTTATAAAGAGTTTATACTTTACTTATTTCTAATACTATTAATGAATCCTCTAACCTTGACAATTATTTTTATCAATATTTAATTCTCATATCAATGTTATATCTCAAAGATCTCTTTAACACTTTGTTAAATTATATATATATATATTATTTATAATTTATATTGTTGACCTCCTTATAGATCGACCTCGATTTTATCAGGTTATTTATTACTTTGATATTTTTATATTTGAAATAAAATATCAATATTTGAAACCAGCACGTTTGACTTCAAGTCCCAAGCTTTAGACACCTAGTGTTGGGTTTGTCGTAACCTGATACTAGGCCAAACCCTTACTGCCTGGTTGTATAGACAAGCAAGTTGGTTTGTAGGCGATGGGCATGGCTTTGCATGCCCATGAGAAATGGGTCTGAAAGCAAGATCCAGCAGCCATAGGTTCACTACTGACATAAAAGGTTTGGGGCTTGGCTAATAAGTTAAGGAGCTTGACCCAAAATTTAAATGTTCCTTTCAACTAACCCATCAAGAAGGGGTCGAGCAGCTGGACCCTAATCTAATGGGTCTTGCACCAGACGCGGGAAAAAATAGTTTTGCGGCAAAACCTAAATCTAAAGTGTCATTCATCGGACCTATGAGTCTTAGGTCCTGTTGTGAAGGTCCAAGGTAATGGGTGTGGTGTAGGGCCCAATTCTTTAGGGTCGTGTGTCTGGATAAAGGGCTATTGAGACCCATGACATGAATTGAGACTAATGAATCTTTATACAAGACCTACATGTTTTAAGTCCTGCATCAGACCTAATTTTTTTGGTTTTGATTTCAAATCTTAGGTCTAATGGGTCCAAACATCTGGATCCAAAGTTTATAAAACTTGCAGTGAAACTTAATTTTTTTAGAATTTATACAGTGATAGTATTTTTTATAATTATAAAAAGTAAATCCATAATATACCCAAGTCACCTAACTAATCAGTATAATAGGAAAACGTGTTTTGCCTGGTCCTTGGTTTTTTAGAAGTCGCTAAAATGATCACAAATCAAATTGTGATCCTTGGAAAATAATTTATGAAGCAGACAACCCTTCAAAAGCAAAAGGAGGATGAAAAGTCGACCTAGACGACGAAGAAATATAATACTTAAAAGAAGATGATAACTTAAAAAAGATAAGCTGACCTCGACCCTTCAGATAATCTGGAGCCATTCATATGAAAGGAATGTCCATATATTTTAAGCTGCAACGCCAATATAATATCAGATTCCATTTAAAAAGGAGCTCTTCTTATTGAGGTATCGCTTAAAAATAAAATCATAGCTGCATTAGTTTACGAAGAAGCATGATTTTCCGCATGATTAATGGTATTTTGTTTTTATATATTTTAAAAATATTTTTGAGAAAATTTAAAATTAATATATTTTTTATTGTTTTCAAATTATTTTGATATATTATTATTAAAAATATTTTTTTAAAAAATAAAAAATATTATTTTAATAAATATTTAAAATTTAAAATTTTAAAATAACCATCCTACCATCAAACTCAGAGTCACGTCAAATAATGTTGCGACCTGACAACCGCTCTTGGGAGCTGCTGATCTATTACACAACAAGGTGGTCTCTTTCTCCAACTTGACTTCAAAGAAAAAAGAAAAGCATTTGACGCATTTGACCTGGATATGTTGGATCTGGCTGCGTGTGTGGGCGGGGGGNGGGGGGTCCAGGCTCCAATGATGCCAAACAACAGGGGCGAGAAGGGGGAACCATGTGCGAGTTACCTGTCCGGATACAGACACCAGGTAAACACATAGCTGGTGCCTTCTTCACAAACTTAGGTTTCACGTCTATTGCTCGCTCTCTCATTCACGTATCATTTCTGTACTTCCCTTCTCTTTTGTTTTCCGTTTCTTCTCATATGCTGGCGGGTGCAGTGTACAACAAGCAGCAATCACATTCGTGCTCATCTTTTCAAGACCCATAGGCGAAAGTTTGATGCCTTGTGCTCTTAATTTGTACTCTTCTGGATCCGATTGTAACCAAATTTTGAGATGTTACAGTGTAGGGTAATGTATACAAGTGGCAGGGGACAGAGCTGGAGATAGGCTGGTCGATCTGGGAGTGACAGTGGAAGGTGTATGGACAAATGCCTTCTCTTCGATTAAATTAATTGTATAATCTTGGACTGCAATTTGGACATTCTGAGTTTTTCGCTCATTCGTTGTATTAAAGGATAAGTTAATGAGTTGTTTTCAGCTTGAATAACTTAATTTGGACCATCTATATGATAAATTATGGTCCGAAGTTTAGTTTGAATTGGAGATTTGGCCAACGTTTAATGAAATGGGGGATTCAATTAGAAAGATTGTTTGATAGAGGACTTGAATGGATCTAACTAAATCATTGGTCTCCAATTGCTAAACAGTACTCCACCAACTAGTTTTTTTAATTAGAAAAACCTTTTCCATCCTTAGTTCAATTCAATTACAATGATAAAAGAGAAATCTAGAGGTAAATCCTTGACCTAAAATTCCGAATCATTGCCGCGTTGCTCAAAGAGAAGGTGAAAGTTATCGATAGAATACATGAAATATTATACTCTCAGTCAAGACAGAGAGGAATGAAAACAAAAGAAGGGGGCAAGAAAAATTAAATTACCAAAAAAAAAAGTACCTTTAGAAATATAAAAAATTCACCCAAAAGAGAACGTCTTAAAAGAAGTCCCTTTTTTCTGTCACTAACAAGGAATAAAAATAAATAAATTACATGGACACTTTATACTTTGATTTATTTTTCACTTTCCTTTCATGATTTGAAAAATTTTATATATATATGTATGTATGTATGTATGTATAATGTATTTCATGGTTAAGAAGACATTTCAAATGTGATGAAAAATGCCTCCATATATAATATATCTACTTGCATAATTTTGCCGAAAACCACGTTTTTCTCTCCTCCCTCCCTGTCTCCCTCCCTCTCTCTGAACCCAGCATACAAACACTAAATCTTAAGCTTTAAATTGACCAAGAAAACTCTTGTTGGTTTTTGTTTATTCAATCTTCTCGTCGGGGATAGGGAAAAAATTGCATGTAAGTTGTTTATAAAATTGAGATTTTGAGCAAGTGAGGTTCTAGCCTAGCGGTGGAAAGGAATTGTCCTCTTCCTCTGCATCAGGGGTTCGAACCTCACCATGCATGCCTGTCACCCCCGCGGTGCCTTACCTGTTCACTGGGCTTGCAGGATGTTCAGTAAGCCGTGTGGATTAGTCGTAAGCTGGCCCGGACATTATACGTAAAAAAAAAAAAAATGAGATTTTGAATGGCATGTTTGTGCGTTTATTTTACGTTGAATGTTGTTCAATTGTTGAAATAATATATGTTTATACTTGATTTTAAAAAATTAAATAATTTTTAATTGGTTCAAACCGAAGCTCTAGAAACCCTAAAAAATGGTTTCTAACTTGATAACTCACAATATTAAGTGTTTTACATATGTTTTAGCTATTTTCTTTGCTATATATATTAGGGTTAATAAATTTGATGGTTTTCATGTTTAAATGTTGTGTAATTTTAGGGTTTGATGTGTTTAATTATAATATAATTTTGTATTATTTATAATTAGATGGTATAAAATGTCATATATTGTTACTTGTCATGATAGTTTCATGATAAATGTTATTGTTGTAGCTCCATGGCTCATATGAACATTGTGCTCATGCTCAAACAAGTTTTTTTAACAGCGTACGTGTGTTTTGGGTTGTTGTTGGTTACATTAAAGAATTGTGCTTGAAAATAATGAAGAATTATTGTTGAAAAATTTAAGAATTGTTTCTGCAAATTTGTCAATTGTTCCTGTAAATTATGTAACCAAGGCTCTGAAAGTTTGTTGGTTTTGCTAGGCTGAAATGGCGAAAAAACTTGGAGATCCTTTCTGGAATCTATAATTTTGTTGGGTTGAAATGGTGAGGAAATGTTGAGAATTTCGTGTAACTAAAACTCTAGAATTTATTGTTTTCGTTGGGTTGAAATGATAAAAAAACTTTGGAGAAATCTACTCTTGAATTTGATCTTCTTTGTTTGATTAAAATAGTGAGAAATTGCTGTTCGAGATGTTATAAATATGAATTTAGTGTTGTTATTGTTATTATTATTATTATTATAAATATTTATCGAGGTAATAGTTAATTTTAAAAATAATTGTTAATAGTTAAATTATGATTTTTTTGTTATTTTAAATCATAAGAGATATTTAAATTATTAAATTAAATATAATGATAAAATAATACTAGATTTTTTATTGATTATCTTTTGACACCAAAATAAAGAAGATGAAATATCATGAAGTTATTAAAATTGACCAGCAAACTGAATTTTTTCAAACTAGTAAGAAAAGGTAAAAAAGCAACCACAGTATATAAAAGGTTAAATTATCAAAAACAAGTCAGCAACAACCAATCACCAGTTTCCACGTTTTCAGGTGATGAAAAAGTTGCTATTGCCGCCAACATGAAAGGCTGCACTCCTGTAGTAAACAGTATGGGAGGCTTCTCGTTATCCGGAAGATGACGAAGGCGGCTTTAGGGACTGAAGGCGTCCCGACACGCAGGCGCGTGGCAAAAGCTGACAACACGCTTGAGGAAAAAGGAGATAAAAAAACTGTGAATCACGTTAAATTAAATGTATAAACTTGCAGGGCCTACCATTGTCGTCGCTTGTTCTTCGAGGCTTCCCATTGGATACACGTTTATCTCCTGCAGCTCTCACAAATATAATTTTGACATCGACAGCTGTGTCGTTACGAGTATTCGAGACCAGACTTCCAGTTACTGCTCCATGATATTTATAGCTTTGGTTCCTAGGGAAAGAAAAAAAAAACACCCATAGACTTTTCACGTATAATCCCCCCGCGTTACGCTGCGTGTTTGTATTTATTTTTTAAAAATATAATATTTAATTGTAATAAATATATTTTAAAAGATAACAACAATTGATAATTTGAGATATAATACTTAACTAATATTAATAAGTTTTTTTTATTTTAATTAGATGAAAAACAATGATGTTAATCAAACAAGTATTTTTGAAAAAATTATGATATCTTGAAAAAACAACTGGAATGTAGAATTAAATAAAAAGGAATTAAAAATTTAGGACTGGTCAACAAAATGCTAAACATAATAGGGGAAAAATCAATGTTTTTGAAATTATTTTTTATTTATTAATACAAAAAAAAAATGCTCATGAAACTATTATAATATCAGGACATTTTATAATTTACAAGCATTGTTTTCTGAAAAAAAAACCATTATGGTTTTAAAAGCAAATTTAAAATAAAAAATTCAAGATTTTGTATATGGTTGAAGAAAAAATATTTTTAGATATGATAAAGTTATATAAAAAAATGCATTCAAAATCTTAAAGAAAAACAAATTCTATGACAATTAAATATTCATGAATTTTTTTTTCATGTTAGACACATGTTAATTGAAAAAAAAAATAAAGCTAAAATTTTCATAAAACATTTAATATTATCGGTGAAAGATAGTGAAATTGAATAATAATTTTTTTAGTACAGCTGTATCTAAATATATATATAAAAAAAAAAAATCAAGCGTGAGGGCCTAACCTAAGCAACTCAGCATGTCTATTCCTCCAAAACACAAAGTTTAGGTTTGCTGATCTCAAATCCCATGTCCATGCAATTGAGTCTCGTTGTTTTTTACTTTTCATTTTCTTTTATAAAGGACACGTGTCTAGTCAGTTGCCCTTTTATTTTTTTTAAAAGAAATAGATAAATGACATGCTATGACAAATGATTTGTCATCCTTTTTTTAATAATTCAACCACCACAAAATTGACTGAGAAACGAGGAGAGATGATTTGTAGATCAAAAAATCTATTTTACAACTAATTCCGATCCATAATACCTTGAAGATTTATATAAATTTATTTATGATATTAAAAAATCTAAAAATAAATTAAAAAAATAACAAATAATTCAAATTGCTAAAACTTACCAAGCACTTATGTAACATTCTAGACAGAGTGAAGGACAAAGAATAGCATAATAAAACATATATCATTTAATAGAATCCTTAGCATTAAGATAAACTCTTTTTTCATGGTTGAAGTCGATGTTAACTAACTAACCTCACTATATCGTTTTCTGGTGAGTTTCTCTTTCCTTTCTCTTATTCATGGATTGAAGAGTAGAAGAAAAAAAAACAAAAAACTAAGTCTTTGAACCAGAATAAGAATATCATTACCATGGAGTTAGTTATATAGTTTTTCCATGTTTTATATTGTAGTTCATTGTCTTTAAATTTTATATTTTAACCGTAATTTTAAAGCTTTATTTCTTCTAACTATACTATATACGGGGTTGATTGAAATAAAACAAAAGGTTGTGAGATAATAAAATTGAAGTTACTGAGATGCTATGACCAACTGTCTGTTTTTATAGTTGTTGTTATAATAAGTCTGAAAACTCTGAAAGAAAATCAATTAAGGTAAATGCAAGGATATATAACATAAAAATAAAATATAATGAGATATTAAATGATGAAATTAAAAAAAAATATTTATAAAAAAAACAAGGATCAAACTTAATATGAAAACCAAATGCTATGAGCCAAAAGTAAAAAAAAAAAATCAATAAAAAAGTAATTTTAAAGAAAATAAATAATATGAAAATAATAATAATTAAATTTGATACAATGAATAAATAAAAAAACTTTTAAATTTGAAAGGCCAACATGATTTCTAAGACGACGAAAGAGAAAATAAAAAGAGAGACAAAAAAACCTATTTAGAGCCCAACATTCACACCTACATCGACATGCATTCCTCTATTGTAAAGAGCATAGGGTAATGCAATAGCAAAATGCCTCATGCGATGCTCAAAGATTGCAAAACCCTTACACCTGCCAGTGCATGTATTGTAGGCGCTGGTCTATTTTCTCTATTCGTTTACCCCAATCCCTGTACTTGTTTTGGTTTTAATTTTTTTTTTCAAAGTTTTTTTATTTAAATTAGCTAAATTCTATTTTATTTTACAAAATCAAGTATCAACCGAGCATAAAACATTTTCATTAAAATTGCATGAGCCTATATCAAGGAAACCAAAACAAGTTACAAGTCAAATTTTAAATAAAAGCTAATATAATAAGATCAAATTGAAGGAAAAACAAGTTGTGGGGCAAAAAAAAAAGATACATAACCTGTCTCTTGGCTGGGAAAATTAGTCATTGATTTTGAAAAAAAAAACGATCAATTATTTTTTTAAGTCTCAAACTCAATCTCTAAAATTAAATTTTATTTTATAAAATCAAGATTTAATCGAGCAATAGAACACTTCCTTAAAGTCTTGAGATCCCCGTATGCATGCATGGAAAACAAATTTTCAAAACCAGTCATAAATAAAAATAATATTAAAAAATAAAATTATAAAATAAAAAAAACTAAAGGGTCAAAGTATAATTTTCACGGATTAAAAGCTCAAAAGAAAGAAATGTACAGTGTTAAATGAATATAAAATATATCTCTTCATTGATTAAAGTGGTTTGAGTTTGATTGCAGTTAATTTTTAAAGTATTTTTTATTTAAAAAAATATTAAAAAAATATTTTAAAAATTATTCATAAAATAATATTAAAAAATCAAATTATAAAATAAAAAAACTAAAAAGTTAAAGTGTAATTTTCACATACTAAAAGCTCAAACGAAAAAACTATACAGTGTTAAATGAATTTTATTGGTTAAAATGGTTTGAGTTTGGTTGTAGTTAATTTTTAAAATATTTTTTA
>SRLM01000142.1:480012-908643 GCA_015708895.1 Populus ilicifolia
ACAAAACGAGGCACACGTATCTAAATTCATGTCGCCGACTGGTGTATGTTTTTTAAATTACATTAAAATAATATTTTTTTATTTTTTAAGGTTTATTTTTAACATTAAAATATTTAAATAATTTAAAACAAGATTTAAAAAAATAAAAAAATTTCACTTAAAAATCTATTAAGATAATTTTTAAAAAAATTTTTTAACAAACAATATAAAACATTAATTTAAAGTTAAAAAATTAATTAAAAATACAGTCAAACCACATTATTAATGCATTTTTAAATGAATTTCAACTTTTTTATTTTTTTGTGTCAGTGTAAAAAAAAAAAACAGTTTGAAACTTAAAACTCAATTTCGTCAGGTATGCTTTTAAGGGACTCAATCCATGGAAAGCACGAGAAAAGTGTGCCGCTTCGTAGCGAATTTCAACCTGTTTTTTTTTTTTGTTTTTTCTTGAGAAGAAGGATAGTTATATTCAGTACGAAACGTGCTCAAACCTGCCTCTGGTCCCAATCCATGGAGAGCACAAGAGAAGTGCCTTAATCAATCAGACTTGTTCTCTGTGATTGATTGACTTGTATGATTGATATGACTGATCGAATCTCTCAACAATTGCGTTGAAATTTGATTCTAAAAAACAATAAAATAAATCAGGCTCATACAACAAGACCAGAGTTAGAACACCCCCGTCCCAATGATCTGCAGTAATTTCAATTTCCCAGGTGTGCCCTGTTATCTTCACAGATCACACCGTTAGGAACTTTATAGCAACTTGAATTTGTCCATCTTCACCGTTAAGTAGACCTCCATCAACTGTTGAGCCCTTTCTCAGGCCAGCCATGTGTTTGCCAAGAGTGATGGGTAGAAGAAAGTGAAAGGATGAATGGCCTACTGGCGGCCATCTTGTTGTTCACTGGTTTCGTGTTCGAGTTATATAAATTTTAGGTACTAAGTTAATTGAGTTATATATAAATTAATTTGAACATTTATATTAATTAAAAATAATAATAATAATTAATCTATCCAAAACATTGAACAGTTACTATATTAAATTGAAGAATAAGAGACATTCCTTCCAGTAGATTAAAAAATTATAACTAAATAGTCTTTTTTAATATTGATAAAGTTTGTCAGCAGTTAAAAATTCTTTTCTCTTAAGATTTAAAGATAACATGAAAAATAACCAAGAATTTCCTATAAAAAAATAAAAAAAATTACAATTTAATCATTTGTTGAGTTTGGACACAAGATAGTGATAAGGTTTCCAAGCCTTGAAAATTACGGTACAAATACTAACCTACAGCGAAAAAAATCAGGGTTCTCGAATATAAGGTTACAACTCTTAATTATTAAAAAAATAAGGTAGAAAACTAATACGTTACACTATGAATATCTTTGTTTAATAAATCCTAGTGAAAACATCAATGTTTGTCAGTGATACAATACAGATAGCAAGAAAATCTAAAAATATTCGTAGTATAAAATATATGCGAGGTTCTAATCCAGTGATGAAAAGAATTTGTTTTTTTTTTTGTATCCGGGTTCAAGCCTTACTGTGTATGTCTATCACCTCGTGGTGTCTTACCTGCTCCCCGAGCTTGCAGGATATTCAGTGGACCGTGAAAATTAGTCGTGATGCGCGTCAGCTCACTCGAACACCCCACGTAAATCAATAAAAAAATAAAAAAATCTAAAAATAAAAAGAAAAACTCAAAGTTGATAAGAAATATAATTAAAATAACAAAAATAGTAACTTTTGGATAGAGTCTTTTCAATATTGTCTAGTTATAACTTTATAACTACACAGACTCTTGCAGAACTTCTTAAATAAATTTAAGTTTGATTTGATAGTTAAATAAAAAATTATAATTATCTTCATCCAATCATGGCTCGTTTTTTTACATGTCTTGGTTTGTTTATTTAATTCATAAACACATTTAGAGTTTTTGTGTTCAACAGGCGTTTTGAAAGATTTTTAATTCTTTTATTTCAAATTATTTTTTAATGACTATGATAGTTTTGATAGCAATGTCAAAATAAAATTAAAAATATATTATTTTAATATATTTAAGAATAAAAAAAAAACTTTAACAAACATATGTTATCGCAATTCAAAACACTACCTCTAAGTTACACATCCAATTCATACTCTACAATCCCTCCTCCCCAGGCCCTCTTTACGCACACTGTTATTTGTCTCCTTTGTTCGTGTGAATTCTTCTCCCGCGAGGTCACATTCATGCACAAAGTCGAAAGGGATGAGAGTGTTATTTTTACTAAAACTATGGGTCTCCTTGTAAATAGACATCAACGACGAGCATAAAACACAAAAAACATAAAATTGAGACTTTAGAGGGATCGTTTACAAATTTACTCCAAGCTAAAAGCATTCGGCCCACACATAAAGTAAATAAAATTAAAAGAAAGAAAAATAAGTGAATATAAATAATCCTAGAAAAGAGTGATGGGAAATTTATCACATGGGAAGAGGCGTGTACACGTGCCAATTAAAATAAAATAAAGAAAATTGTATTTACATCCCTCGTAAAACACTGAGCAAGCAAAGCAAACGTGTCTCCATTGACTCTAAAAATAATAATTTAATTAGTTAAGTTTTAAATTTATTTTTTTAAATTATTAATTTAAGTTTTATAAACGGTGAATTTATTAAAAATTTATATAATTTTTAATTTTAATATTTATAATAATAACAAAAAAAAATACCTCAATCGCTTATAACATTTACAAGACAACAGAGTTTGAATAACCCGTAAAGAATATTTCAATTTTTTATGACATAACCCGACAAAAAAAGAAAAGAAAGACGACCCCATCAAGGGCCATGATCATCTTTCGTGACCCCAACGCGTTCTAGGCCTTGTATTTATCAAGGATACATGTTGCGTCATATGCCAAAATATCAATTAAGGGGCTTGGAGCATGTTAGGGTGAGGTGCCCTAGCGATTATTTGGAAAATTGCTGCCGAGTTCCCGAGTCTCATGTTTCTCGGGGCTGGCGGCTATTTGAGAAGAACCGCAAGAGAGACTTGTAAGCAGCAGCAGACTCTCCTCCTTGTGGGGATACCACCATCGGTATGTATATTTTTTTAATTTCATTGGACTCCAATGGAATTACAAAATATATTGCTTTGGGTTATTTTTTGGTGTTGTTTGAAATGATTTTTATTTTAGAATATAGAATAATATGTTTTATTTTTTAAAATGTATTTTTAATATTATCACACTAAAACACTTTAAAAATATTACAAAAAAAGAGAGAAACATTGATAAATTTTTAATATTCTTTGATTGTTGATTAATGTGATCTATAATCTTTGCGGTACTTTGATAGTAAGATGTGAAGATGACTTATATCTCCTTCTCAAAGATAAAAATAAAAATAAAAATAAAATTTAAATCATAAATTATCATGAATCTAAAATTAAATTGACAAAACTCTAAATCATCAGCAGTAACAATGGGTTATTGTTATTCTTAACTCGTTTTATTCCAATGATATTAGTTAATTAATATTTATTACTAGAACGATAAATTAAATCAGGATTTAACTTGATGATACTGATTAATATCCATTACAATTTATTAATTTAGTGAAAACTACAATAAATATTTTACAACAAGAAAGGGTAATGGTACATGACAGTAAAAGTTTTTAGAATGAACAAGGATGAATAATAAAAAATCATTTCACTCGGTAAATAAAATAATTTGAGTGCATTACAGTTCTGAAATATAATATGAAAAAACAGGATTGAAAAACATGATATAAATTAAATATTATATTTCATAATTACATCCTGTGTATTTTAAAAAGTTCTTATGATATTTTGTTATTGAATTGCATAACAACTTCAATTCTAACAGTTATTTAATTTGCTCGTCTTATATTTAATCACGTCAATCACAAATAATCTCAATCTTATCACACAAAATGCAATCTCAATTGTTTTCACTCATCATATTTATGAACAATTTATATATAAGAATGTTTTCATAAGATGAATATAAATAAATATACATGTATATATAAGAACTATAAAATACTTAAACAATTTAGTTATTCTACTAATTAAAATCCTAATATATATCAACATAAATTATCTATTTATATCATGCACTAGATAATTTAGATTCATCGATAACATAATTAGCTCTTACTTTTATTTTTATATTTTTATGTAAGTTATCTTGTACTCGATCATAATATCATCAAAAATTAATATTCATTCAAAGTTTTCAAGTACATTACAACTATTACAACTAAAAAAACACCATATAGTAATGGTTGACCACTAACATTTCATTTCTCTATTGCTGGTCTCCAATTTCTCTAATTCAATCTTCAATCACGTAATCTATACCATAAATATAATATAAGTTAGCATTCCCTTTAACCATTTTACATGAACTCTAACAATTTTAAATTTAAGATTTTCTAAGTTTTCAAACAAAACAACCAAAAAATAGTCGAAATTATAATACATTACCAATGCTAGTCGATTCAAATTGATATCCCTTTTTCAACAATTTCAATAATCTCCTAATTTTCTTCCAAACTTCCCCTCTCTAAACACCCAATCTCTCCATCCTTTTCTCTTTCTAAGTTTTTTCTCTGCTTTGATTTGGTTTTCTTTACTGGAAATCACCTAAAACCAATCTCATTTAATCTGGGAGGAATAGAAAAAAGAAGAAGAATTAGAACGAAGAAACAGGCTCAATTCATAATTCACATGAAGATCACAACAAATAGATAATCTTGATTAAATCTAATTTAAGAAGAGAAAAAATGGTTTGATGAAAATAATTAGAATTGAGTTTTAATCAGGACATAACGCGAAAATCAATTGGAAAAGGAGATGAAAGGAAAATGTGAACAAAGCTCTCTGGGAAGGAGTGAGAATCATACAAATTATAAATTTGAACCCCTTTTCACATGCTACATGGCGCATTTGATTATTTATTATTTAATCTCAAGCACCTTTTGGTCCAACTCCCCATTGAGTAGGAGTAATCATGTCAGTTCAAAGGGGAGTCACCGAGTCCCATATTAGCAAGCTTCCATAAATACCCCCTACCAGCTGATTTCCATCTTCCTTCTCTACGTGTCACCCCGGTCCAAACCAGCAGAACTATTCCACGTGCTCCCTTAGCCAGCCCTAAACCCAGCCTTGCATCCCCTCCAGTCCACTCTCACGCCGCCCTTCAAAATATCGTGAATTAATCGGCGACCCTTTCCTTCCTAGGAACTGGCACCCTCACTTTCTTTCCAATCCTCTAAATTAACTATTATAAAAATAATAATATGAAATTAGAAAATTTAAGCTCAAATTCACTCCAAATAAATTCTAAACCCAAACGCACCCCAGATTACTCCCCTCCCGCCCCTCCCCTCCCCACCTTCCCCTCCACCACAACCACCACCACACGCTCTCTCTCTGAACCAAATCCCCATCAAAACCACCGCTTTCTCTCTCCAAACTAAACTTCATTTCACCCCTTCCTCACTCGAAAACAAAAGTAAGGATCTCCCTTTATTAAAAAAAGGAACAACACACATTTACTTTTTGAGATGACTGATTACCGTCTACCACCGGCAATGAATCTATGGACGGACGACAACGGGTCTGTAATGGAAGCGTTTATGAACTCCTCCGATCTCTCTTCTCTTTGGGCACCGCCTCCTCAAACCTCCGCCTCCTTCTCAACGCCAGCAACAGGAGCAGCAGCGCAGCCATCTGATAATACTATGTTGAACCAAGAAACACTCCAGCAACGCCTCCAAGCATTAATCGAGGGCGCGCGCGAGAGCTGGACTTATGCGATTTTCTGGCAATCCTCTTATGATAATTCGGGTGCTTCCGTCTTAGGATGGGGCGACGGATATTATAAAGGGGAAGAAGATAAAGGCAAAGGTAGGATGAAAAATTCGGCATCATCAGCTGCTGAACAGGAGCACCGTAAAAAGGTGCTCCGTGAGCTGAATTCGTTGATTGCCGGGCCTAGTTCTGTTGCTGATGATGCTGTTGATGAAGAGGTTACAGATACTGAGTGGTTTTTTCTTGTTAGTATGACTCAATCTTTTGTTAATGGAAGTGGGTTACCTGGTCAAGCTCTTTTCAATGGGAGTGCGGTTTGGGTTGCTGGTTCGGAGAGGTTGGGGACCTCGCCGTGTGAAAGAGCAAGGCAGGGTCAGGTTTTTGGTTTGCAGACTTTGGTTTGTATACCGTCGGCAAATGGTGTTGTTGAATTGGGTTCCACTGAATTGATTTTTCGAAGCTCGGATCTGATGAATAAGGTTAAGGTTTTGTTTAATTTTAATAGTTTGGAAGTGGGTTCATGGCCGATTGGAAATACCGATCAGGGTGAGAATGACCCGTCTTCACTTTGGCTTACTGATCCAGAAACTAAAGATGGAAATGCTGGGATTCAGCCAACTACTCCGGCTCATCAGACCGGGAACAATAACAATCATCATAGTTTGAGCAGTTTGACTGACCATTCAGGCGGAATTCATCATGTTCAGAATCATCACAGCCATCAACAGCAGCAGCAGCAGATGCATACGCAGAGTCTTTTCACTCGAGAGTTGAATTTTGGGGAGCACAGCACGCATGATGGGAGTACTGTTAGGAATGGGAATTCCCATTTGTTGAAGCCAGAATCTGGAGAGATATTGAATTTTGGGGAGAGTAAGAGGAGTACTTCCAGCGCAAATGGGAATTTCTATTCGGGTTTGGTGACGGAGGAGAGTAATAAGAAGAAAAAATCACCTGCTTCTAGAGGTGGTAAAGAAGAAGGGATGCTTTCGTTTACTTCTGGTGTGATTTTATCTCCTTCTGGTTTGTTGAAATCGAGTGGTGGTACAGGCGGGGATTCAGATCACTCTGACGTCGAGGCCTCGGTTGTAAAAGAGGCTGATAGCAGCAGGGTTGTGGAACCCGAAAAGAGGCCACGAAAACGAGGTAGAAAACCTGCGAATGGAAGAGAAGAGCCTTTGAATCATGTTGAAGCAGAGAGGCAAAGAAGAGAGAAACTTAATCAGAGGTTTTATGCACTACGAGCTGTGGTTCCTAATGTATCAAAGATGGACAAAGCTTCCCTTCTTGGCGATGCAATATCGTACATCAATGAGCTTAAAACGAAGCTGCAATCTGCTGAGTCCAGTAAGGGGGAGTTGGAGAATCAAGTAGAGACAATGAAGAGGGATTTGGTAAGCAAGGATTCAAGCCCTCCTCCCAATCAGGAGCTTAAGATGTCAAATGACCATGGAGGTAGACTGATAGACATGGATATTGATGTGAAGATTAGTGGATGGGATGCAATGATACGAATCCAATGTTGCAAAATGAACCACCCTGCTGCTAGGCTAATGTCGGCTTTGAAAGATTTGGACCTTGATGTTCAGTATGCGAATGTGACTGTGATGAATGATTTGATGATCCAGCAAGCTACAGTGAAGATGGGGAATCGGTATTACACCCAAGAAGAGCTAAAGGTAGCCATATCTACAAAAGTTGGTGATGCCCGATAGGCATTGAACCGAGCCACAGATGCGATTTGCAGTTGGGATAGGTCTTGGTAAAGATTATAGGTCCCGAGTTTCTTTATTAATGTTGCAGGATTTTGGGACGTTTAACGCTCCCCTGGTAGCACAAGATCCGTACAATAGCATTATTTCTTGGTGTTTCTTCGTAGCTGTTTTAGTAAAATTCTGAGTTGGGGTACTTTAATTTGAGGGGCTGAACTGACGAGCTATGTAGATTCGTGAGGCTCCAATCAAGTGAAAATAGCTATTTTTGTGTTTATTTTCTGTCTGGCATTGATGTATATATTGAAATTCAAACCTGATCAATTTTCTGTGTTAAATTCACATGTATCGTGGTGTTTTTCTGTCAAACTTCAACGACGGAGAAGGCGAACGGAATTCCGTAATTTGTTCTATTAAATCGGTTGTAGATTGCCCCTTCGTCATGGAAGTTGTTCATATGTATCCTCTAAAAACAGGCTTGAGTTCTGGATTTTGCCTTCCCCTGTCCAGTAATCCTTTTCTCTTGATGCAGAAACTCAAAGTTTGGGATGGTAGTGCAGCTGCAGTTTCTTCATCCGTGCTCTTGTTTGTCAAGCAATAGACTGTGTCCGGGACTCTTGCCAATTCATATTTCGTAGTTTATTGTTTCAAGGCGACATCAAATCTCCTCTCTGTGCTGCGCTGAAGGGTATCTACCTTGCTGACTTGATTTATTTAAAGGAAAATCTGTGCCGTTGTAAAATTCGGAAGCTTTATTTTATTATCGTTTTGAAGCAAATCTAATTTTGGTTTTTTATTTCTCTCTCTCTCTCCGACATTTCTGGTTTGGAAATGGCACCTGGTATGCTATGGTTCTGATTTTTGATACCACGTGCAGTTCTTCGGACTGATCTAATCACATAATAGCATTTCTGCTATTAAATTCCACACGTGCCCTCAGGTCCCATAGTAGCATGCTTACATGCAGCAGCTGCAGCGGCAGCTGTTAAAACCATAACACGGCAAGTGACTTTAACCATGGAAAAATGCTCGAGGTGTTTGGTGTTCTTTTCAACCCTGGGAGTCATTAGTTCTTCTACCCAATCCATCGGCCTCTCTCTTGAAGGTTAATTTTAAGGATCTCCTTGCCTTGCCTTGCAAAGAATGTACAAAGGCAATGAGGTTATTTGGTTACACGTGGGCGAAGCAGACCAATGTTTAACACATGCTTAATGTCTCGAAATAATCATCATGTAATAGGTACGGCATGAGAAATGTCTACAATCAGATTATTATCCGAAACGTAACATGGGACATGGCTGACGTGGGTTCCTTGAATGTAAGATTAGAAGTTGTCATGGTGGCTGCAAAATAGTCAACAATCTCCACAAGTTAAAAGACAGAAAAAAAGAGAGCAGTCCTTGAGAGAAGAATGCTTTGTGGATATGGATGGCTGGTGAACTCAAGACATCAGGGTTCCGATTGAGGTGAGAATGCGTTGGGGGCGTTATTGCTAATTTATAACCAAAAAACACAGAATGGCATTTGACATCCATGAAGCTATACATGAGAGTTCCCTGACGCTCACAAGTGATTTTTTTTTTTGCAAACAGTAACCCATTTTTATATTTTAATAATGCTTTTGAAATAATTTAATTTTTTATATTTATATATCACTTAATTTAATATGATTTTCATGTTAAAAATAATTTTCTTAAAAATAAAAATTATTATTTTAATATATTTTTAAATAAAAGATAATCATTATCATAATTTAAAAGCAAAATTCAATATAGTAAAGGCGAGTAATAGTGGATCTCGATTCAAGCCACGGTACAGTTAATTTTGGACACTTTGAAGCACAGACGGGCAAGCCTGGGCCAAGTGTTGCAAGGGCATAGTACTCAAGGCGGCGATCAAATTAAAGTAGAAAGCGAGGAAATAAAACGAGATTTCAGGAATCGAATGCAATATTAAAGTGAGATCAGCATCTTGTTTAACTACCTAAAAAGTAAAGAGCGACGGATTTTTTCTCAAGAAACTTAATCATATATTGGGTCACAATCAGCACCACCACCGAAATGGATATAATTAACCGGTTAATCAAGAGCTCATGAGATGCTAATTCTGTTGGTTAATTATATAAGCCAGCCTTATTTCAAATTCTAAAGATAATTATTACAGTAATCGCATCATAATCTCTTAGCCTTTTCTCTCATAAAGTCCATGCCATCTTTACTAGCTGAATTTGGCTTTTGTTACAAAAGCATCGTATTACTGCCCGGAATCTTTTCGTTATTTGCATTTGGACACGCAAGAAGTTAATAAAAGGGAACATTAAATAATAGTCTTCTCAAGCTTGCAAATAGGCTCTCCGTGTAAACATACACGTGCATGCATCAAGGATTCATCAATGATTAATGAACCTCAAAGTCTCCCCTCATTTTTGCAAGTTGCATGGAGGAGGAGCCTGGAAGTGTCGAGATTCAGTGTTCTAGTCTGAAACCTGAGGCCAGTCGCTTCAGAAGGTAAACAAGATCAGTGAAATAATTCCATGGCTCAATGATTCCATTGTTAGGTTGAGCAATGATTAATACGGTGAAAGGAATCCCGCATCAGTGGCTCCACTATTGAAATAATTTTGTTCGGGAGAGATAAACCGAGTAATTCCTTTCCGACGAATGTCCAGATTAAATGCTTCTAATATACCTCGAGGGTGACATTTTTTTTACGTATGATTTCCGGGCCAGCTTACGCGTACCATGACTAATCCACACAGCTCACTGAACATCCTGCAAGCCTAGTGAATAGGTAAGGCACCGCGGGGGTGACAGGCGTGCATGATAAGGTTCGAATCCCTGATGCAGAGAAAGAGAACAAGCCCCTTCTATCACTAGGCTAGAACCTCACTTGCGCGCTTGAGGGTGACATTTTAAGAAGCGGAGGCGTGTGAATTTTTTTTACCTTCTTTTCGCTGCTTTTCTTAGGTGGAAGGGTCAAATGTACAAGTGGATCACATGAGATGTCAGCGTGAACTTCGTTAAAGTCTTCTTATTCTTCTTTTTTAGTTGTTATTATTATTACCTATAAACTAAAAGAAATAATTAAAAATACTGTAATATTTTCTCCGCAGGCGTGTTGTTCACACACATCTACACCCACATTTTATTATTTATAGTATTTTTTAATTCTATTTTATTCTTGATTTTCTTTTTTTACATTTTCTGAAAACTAGTTCCTTGTAAATTCATCTTAGAGGGTGATTTTTTATACTGATATTTGTTTGGATTTAATTTCATAATTTATTTCTTTATAATTTTGTCATTAAAACTTATATTAGCTTGATTTTATATATTGAGATTTGTTTTATTTTGCATGATCATGTGTATATGAAGTGTTAGGAAATAGCCCCATATTAAATTAAAGATTAATATTATAAAATAAAATTTGAGGTTTAAAATTTCAAAAAAAAATTAAAAAATAAGAATCAAAATTAAATTAAATTGTATAAAAATAAATAGGGTATTTTAAATTATTTGGAAGTCACTGAAATTTTATTTGTTACTTGAAGTTTCAATTTATATTTTATTTGGTACTTATTACTCTGGTATTTTATATTTCCATCATAATATATATATATATGTATGTATGTATGTATGTATGTATTTTACATTTTAATCCTGAGTGTTGATAGATAAAGCCATCCAAAATATTTTTTATTCTATCAACGTCGTCGTAGCATGGCGTGTATTAGCATCTATTGTATTTCATGCAAGTATCGTCAAGTCAGAGGCGGATCAATAGTTATGAACATTCAAAGTCGTTACGGCTCGAATCTCTGGCTTACCTGTCTTTCCGGGCATCGTGAATGACCATGGTTGTTAAATCTCTAATTAAAAAAGAAAAGAAACTTAGAAGGTTTCAGGAAGTAACCATTTTAAACTTTTCCCTTCCTATCCATCGCCTTCCCTACATCCCATCGATCCCCACCTTCCCATTTCAATATCTCAAACCAGCTTCTTGATTCATCTCCCTGCAGCCACCGAATAAACTAAACCTAAAAAGGTTCAACTTTCTTGTAAAAGGGTATATATACGCATCTAACCATGAGCCTCAATTGTCTAACCTGCCAAGACCTGCAAAGGAGTGATTCTGAGAGGGAGAATTTGCAGGTTAAACCGCATAAAAATAATAAATTATGTTGCATTAAGGTGGAAAGAAGCTGGTCAGGAAAATTGAGCCCGCCATGTTATGGGCACGCGGGGAGAAGTTCTAATGTGTTTTCTGCAAGAAGGGTGATCAAGAAAGAGCCTCGCCGCTTAAACATCACAGGAGGCGTTACATTCAAGGGATGTGACGAGCCAAAGTTGGTGAGGAGCTCTGGAATGAGAAGGGATTGGAGCTTTGAGGATTTAAGAAAAGCATGCAACGGAAATTATTAACATATATTCGTTCTAATTATCAACCGCAGCCTCATGATTTTTTCTATCTTTTTTGTGAGTTTTGTTTCCCTATTCCCCTCTTCTTAATTAATACTTATTGTATTGATTTTCTTTTTGCTTGAAATCGTTGTATCTAATGAATGTAGTAGGTACCTGCCATGTTCACATCTTCATGCTCATAACTATTTGATATGCATTTGCATTGCGCGGCATCATGATTTTTGGGGCTTTTATATGAGGATTTTCCCAGCAAGGATTTCTCCATGTGCGAATATTTGTAAGAGTTAATTCAGATTTTGCATCAAGAGGTTGAGAGTTTGAAGGATAATTATTTGCAGACGAAGTGCTGATGGAATAAGGTGATGACAATCCTTTTAATATTTGCTTACCAGCTATCATCTCATGTGATGTGCTGACTTAAGATCATGTAAGCATTAGTACTATTTTTGCTGAAAAAACAAAAAGAAGTTGCTATCAGAACCTTTTGTAAAGAGGCAAGGGATGAAGGTTGCGTGGTGGATACAAGATGAACCCAGCTTTCCCCTGGTGGAATATGAGGACGATGATATGCTGCTCTATTATCAGTCTTCAACTAGGCTTTCTGTCGAAATTGTGCATACATTGGTTCAAATCACCGTTTGTCTGTACTGATCCAGAATCCCAGAAAATAAATTTATAGCTTGGATCGTGGCGATCAAAACGTCCGTCTACTGATCTGCTATGTGATCTGGAGATGCGGGGATATTATTTTAAAACTCATATTTTTAGTTTCATAGATAAGCATTTGATTGGATATTGGGCTTGTAATTTATTTGTTTATTTTACATTTGTCATTTATTTAAAAAATTACTTAGGTTATTTTTTTATTTGTTGTTCTTTATTTTGTTAAATTTATTTTTATTTAAATTTTTTAAATTAAATTAAATTAATTGATTTAAAAAATATTGTCCAGCATGTCACATCTTTATTTTATATATATATATATATATATATATTTAAAGGTTAAAAAAATATCGAGCCCATGGTGTAATATAAAATAAAAGTTGATTTGTTTTTTTAACTTATATTTTTTCAGTTTTATTTTTTAATATTTAATTTATTTAAAAATTAAAATTCATAAATTCTATTTTATATTTTTATAGAAATTTTTTTATTAATTTTAAAAATAAATTAAGTTATCTCAATTTTTTTATTTTCTGGTTAATTTTTGTAATGATATTATTAAATTAACCTGATTTAATTAATTTAGTTAGGTCAATGAGGTGAATCTCAAATTTTATTTGCTTCTTTGAATACATTGGCATACCTAAATATTTTTTTTTTATTTTAGAATCAAATTGGTCAAGGTTGCCGCATAACATAGACCACCAATCTAGATTTGCTTGAGTTATTTTTTTTGTTTTTTCTTTATTTTTTTTCATATTAAACCTTAACTATTTATTTAATTAGAACTTGGTTTTTTAATTTGTTTTAATTTAGATTTTATAGGGTTATCATTGGTTGATATCCTAAATCTTGATTTAAATATAGTTAGTCTAAGTTAATTTAGTATTAATATTTTTTTAAATGTGTTGTTTAGTATATCACCACCAGTAATATTTAAAAAAAAATTCATCAATTATACATCAAATTCTTAACATTCTAATATTTTTATGTGTTTTTTTAAGTTATGAAAAAATAACCTCCCCACAACATAGCACAAATAAAAAAAAGCTGGTCTTCTATAAAACCACACATGTAAAATCTCTTGAACTAATTTGAGTCCAATCCTCAAACCACCTTTTATGCGCACCCAAGCGCTTTTTTTTAATTTTTTATTTTTCCATTACAATGCTATGTGGTTCATAATAACTTCTGCAAAATGGTCCACGCCGAAGTGCACTACCAGCTCATTTCTGCATTCCTTATGATGGCCGTGGCCTCCGCAATAATTTACTAGCTATTTCATGCCCATTTTCAAATATGCCCTTTTCAGGAACAATAGTCGCTGAATCTTTACAAGCCGTCTGCATACTAATTTCAAAACTTTCATGTCGCTGCTTTACATCTGCTTGCGGTGAACATGGCGTAAGCTTCCAGTTCTGGTTGAAACAATTGGCAGTCCAAACTTATGATGAATCCTGGAACGCACTGATTTCAGGCATTGCAAAAGCATGAGCCCTCATCAAAGTTCTGGTACGGAGGACTGACTACTGCAGCTACCACTTGCAATATAACCACCACGATCATTAAAACAAAAAAAGTTGTAATAAATGGAGTTTAAAGGCAGCATTTGAGTTTCAAACTAGCATGTACGGACAGAGCTAGATGATAAAAGCACCACAAAGAATAAAACTATATGAAAAATTTGTTCGTCTATATGGATACTATCACCCTAGGCCCATCTAGAAACAGACTGCACAGATCGACCACACAATTGCATAAGCAATTCTCTGTAGGATAATGTGCCGTGAAATAAAAAAAGGGAGGGGGAGGGGGGTGTGGTGGTCCTGGAGAAGAAGAACGTCAGCCCCGCATTTGATATAAAAATCAAATTAATGGAATGAGAGGTTGATGACCATGAACTCTTTTACGAGCAACAAAACAATGAAGTTTCTTGAATCATAAGCGAATACAATTTTCAAGAGTCTCTACTATTATTCAAGAACACAATGATTTTGGACAAGATTCATCTTCCTATTCCCATATATGAAGGCATGAAGACGCAGAAGTATTGCCTTGACATGAGAAAAGTTTCATATTTCACGTTCCATTGTGGTGCGTATATAACAATGCTCTGTCTTGTATGCACAATGATATTACACTTCACAGTAGAGTCACCTTATATTACAATCATTCCTGAAAACTGACCTAATCTTAAAATAAAGGCAAAATTCACGGCCAAGCTTCCGCTATTTGATATTCTTCCCGCGACAAAAATTGATGGTAAGCAATTGTTAACTTGCTGGCTGTATTTTTTTGACGCTCTCCCATCCTATCTGTAATCGCAGAAGCTGCAAAAGTAACAAAAACAGAAAAGGACAATAAAATTTCCTAATCCATGTCTAGACAATCTGCACTTCAACACATAGTATAGATTAGTGGGGCCATCAGAACTCACTATTCTCCACAATCTTTACCTGCTGATCAAAATGGCTCAGCAAATTCATTAAGCCCAACAAACACATTTATTTATTTATTTTACTTGCCTCTGCCTTCCAATCTCTTCGACCCAGCTTGGTATTATATGTTTCACCACTCCACAAGCTAACAGAATTCTCCGAAAGAGTTTTCCTCTCTTGTGGTGCCCCTGTCATTCTTGCATTGGCCAAGCATACTGTCTGACTTTCAATATTTAAGGGCAATGCAGAAATAGCAGAAGCATCACGTGTTTCTTCCATATGCCTATATGCATGAGCTCTTCTTGCATCTTTTTTCCAGTTCTTTTACAAGGAATAGGGGTTATGCAACTATTATGATGCCCATTCAGTTCCACTTCTACTTGTGATGGTGGTAGCTGGTTTGTTACAGAATCCTACTTCATATCTGCTTCAAGGCGTTTTCAGGCCCTGTATCTATGTTGCCATTCACGGTTCTTTCAACGATTAGTAATAATATCACTATGGATTTTGGAGGGTTCTTCTTCATCATCAGTTTTCATTAAAAAACCATCTTGTATTACAGAAGAGTTCACAATTCGCCAATTATCAACCACAAAAAAAATTCATAAAATAAATAAATTAGAAGGAAATCAAGCTATGGCCTTGTTCATAATTTTTTTATAAGCAATTCATGTTTCTGAGCTGCAATTTAGCTTATTGTTCCATTATCTATTTGATCATACAAATGGAGAAAGGATTGCAATATCTGTACATGCAACACCACACTATTCAATTGGAGGAATACACGTAAGCTTATTACAAACTATTAACATTCAAACATTTGAGCAAAGAGAACTCATTTTCAGTGACTTCATTTGCGTGATACTTGGAGAGAAACTTGCCTTTTCCTCGGCATCTATCCAAACTGTTGAAGCATTGCATCCAGGATATTTTTCCAAAAATGACATGCCCTTCGATATCTTAGACACAAGATACAAAGTCAATCTCAAGACCCCATGCACGCGATGGATGCCCATCATACAGCGACTTTTCAATTGTGAAAACATGAAGATGTACATCATAAACAAAAGCATTCAAACAAAGTTATTAGTAGTTTACTTTACAGCATGAAATTAGATGCCTCAGAGACATAAGATGATGATCATCTAAAACCACGCATAATAGACATTAATCGCATTAAAAATTTTGGATTACAAAAGCACAAGGATATATACATTACATGTAAGCAGTCAAGCATAGAAGTGAATGATTCAGCTTTACAACAGAGACTCATCGGTTGCTTCTTATAAGCTGATGTACTAAATGTAATGTATACTCAATGGTAGCGCATCAAGTAACATCATAGAAACATCATTGGTAGAGACAATTTATTCATTTACCTTTATCTCTAATTGAAAGCGTGTGATGGACCATTTGGATGAGCAACAGATGGATTCCAGCTCCAATTCATCTCAAGTTTTCCCCCATTTTCATTGAATCGTAAGAGATCCCTCCCATCCAAGCACGTTGCATAATTTTAGACATCCAACCTCATTTACACATGCAGTATGTCAATTCTGGATCAGTCACTTATATGGTAAGTCAGCGACTTAAACACTAATAAAACACACTCACATAAAGAACTTCCTCAACAAGACTTGAAAAGCTATAATGGTGTCATTTAATCCGCACAAAAATGACTTACGTCTTACAAACAAAAGCAGGCAAGCCTTGGAGAAACATTTATATATAAGCAGTAAACCAGCTGTGGCAAGTTTGAGAAGCCGGAACAAACATTTTTTTCATTCAAGGACAAGAAAATAAGGGTTTTTTTAAAAACAAAATAGAAAAAAACAATAAAAGATGCTTTGATTAATAGCAAGGGGTCGCTGTTCAGAGCTCAAGAAATGAATAAATTGGGTGAAAGAGAGAAATTAAAAGGTACCTCTTCAAAATGCAGCAGTTGGCTAAGATAGAGTTTGTGGAAATTCTGTCTTTGTGAATTGTGATTTGATAGAGACATGCGCGGAGTTTATTTTTACGTGCTGTGTGTTAGCGGGAACTGAGAAAACGGTGACTGACCGTCCATTTCGGAAGGAAACAAGGTCAGGGGCTTGTGTTTCAGGTGCTGGAGGACTAACTTTTATATTAATTATATTATATCTTTCACTGGCATTAATAACAGGGGCGGTGGCGCAGTTGGCTAGCGCGTAGGTCTCATAGCTTCTGAGTTATCCTGAGGTCGAGAGTTCGAGCCTCTCTCACCCCATTCCTTTTGGTAACCTTCCCGAGAAAGAGTGAGGCTATCATTCTTCCATTTAGAGTCTGAAACGTTTTACAAATTGAGTTTTTTTAAATTTTATTTTTTAAAAAAAATTATTCATATTTTTAAATTATTTTAATTTATTGATATTAAAAATAATTTTTAAAAAATAAAAAATATTTAAATATATTTTTAAATAAAAAAATTAAACCATAATCATTACTATAATCATAAACAATTCTTTAATCAAAGACAACTTATTAAATTTATCATCTACGCCTTTCTTCTCTTTCTGACATGTAATAGGAATCAACATGTTAATTTCATCATCAACGTCCTTTTTTTTTCTTCCGCTTTGTGATCTATGCAATATACATGTAAATTTTCGTAAAATTTTATTAGTTATGTTTTATATTTATTTGAAAGAAAGAAATAAATATAAGTATGAGAGGTAAATCAGAAGATATTCTAATTATTTTATATTGGTCATGGATTTTATTTTATTTTTCTTATACTTATTTTTTAAAAAAATGAGTTCTAGGGAGTAACTATGAGTATCACTAGTTATTTCCTATAAATCATTAAGTATTGCTTTGAGGTTTTAAAATGTAAAAATTATTATTTTTAAGATATTAATTGCTACCACCATATTTATTATAGATTTAATATATACATATATATATATAACAACTTCTATAGGTTTTAAAAAAATTTATGTTTTGTTTTTCTTATAAATATAAATAGGGAGTTTATTGAGAGAAAAATAGGATGAGAAAAAAAACTTCTAATTGATTTTCTACCTGTATAAATTCTAATTGATTTCTACGGATATCAAGCTAATATTTAAAAGAAAAATAACACCATTTCAAACTAATATTTAGAAGAAAAATAATATCATTTTATACTAACATATCTATTGAATTTAAATATATATATATCTTTAAACCAATAAGTTTGTTGAATTTGAGAAGTAACTTATCTGTATAAATAAACTGAATAACTTAGCAAAGGATGTCATATATAATTAATTAATTTTACAAATAAAAATATAATTTGTTGTATATATCTTTAAACCAATAAGTTTGTTGAAATTAAAACGTAACCTATTTGATACAAATAAACTGAATAATTTAGCAAAAGATGTCATATATAATTAATTAATTTTACAAATAAAAATATAATTTATATAATGCTAAATATTCAAGTACCAAGTGCTATGTATATGAATTTTGATTTTCCCTTTAACATCTAAATTAGTTGATTTAGTATCCCTCATCTCATATTATGAAATGTTATAAAACCTTTTATCTTCTTAATATGAGATGAAGTTCTTTTTGTTTATTTATCTAATAAGCAAGCTATTATAAAATTTCTGAATCTTTTTGTTTATTTATCTAACAAGCAAGCTATTATAAAATTTCTGAATGAGATTAAAGTATTGAATTAAGATAAGTCTTTCACAAATAAGGGGGGTTGAAGTGAAACATCTAATAGACAAGTTATAGATAAGAATGATAGGTTCAAGTCTACTTTTATATGAATAAAATGAATTTACTAACAAAAACAAATAAAATTTTTTACTCGATTGTTAAATCAAGTTGAAATTTTATAAATACATTATACAAGCTTGGTTTTATAAGATTTTAGGTTTTAATGCATAATACAAGCTTGGTTTTATAAGGTTCCAAGTTTTCATACTAAAATTAGGTTTAGATATTGTTATTACTGTTATTTTCATATTTATTTTTTAATTAAATTTAAAATATTTATCTAAAAAGTTATGTGTGTTATTAGAATTTAGTTATTGGTATTCAGATTTCATTAAATCATAGTTTTCTATATAGTTTAACTGTAATTTTAGAATTTGTAAAATCATGGTTTTTTTTTTACTATACAGTGTGTCATTTCTAGATTTAAATATAAAGCTTTACCTATATAATTTTTTTTTAATTCAAATGCATGTTAAAAGGGTCTCATACAATATAAACAATGGTTAAACCAACAATACAATTGAAAGCTTATTTGATTAAGGTGGAGAGGGTCTAAAGCAAAGCAATATATCCCTTTTAAACTAGACATGAAAAATTAATTTTAGTTTCATGACACTTGGCTCAACATTAAACAAATTTATAGAAAGAGGATTCTTTTTGCCATTAATAGGACTTGATAGACAATAACTGTTAATAAAAGGATTGCACTGAGTTTTTCAAGAAATAAAGTTGATGTAGTTAAATTTTATGCTTTGAAATCAATTTGAAAATAATACTAGTTTAAAGAGAGAGAAATAACTTGTAATACAAATCAGGTGATCGCTAAATGTAATAATGGTAAAATGTAAAGCTCTATTTTGAAGATAGTTTTTCTTCTACTTTATTAAAATATTATGTTTTCTGATAAATATAAAAACATATTAAAACCCAACTTCACCAATTGAATATCTAATAAAATAAATAAATACATGGAAAACTCATGCAAAAACTCTTACAAATAATTTGTTTTTACTTTTATTTTCATAAAGAATCACAAAATAAATAAATTGTCATCCAACTAAAACATTTACTTTGAGTGAGTGGTGACCATCAAAGAAAAGTGAGGAAAAAAATTGACATTAACAATATGAGTTTCATTGATTTATTCTTTGTGATTGTGTTGTAACTTTCTTTTTAAAATAGTTTTTTATTTAAAAATATATTAAAAATATTATTTTTATTTTTAATATCAACACATTAAAATCATCAAAAAATAATAAAAAAACATCATTTTGATTGTTTTTTAAACCAAACATATTTTTTAAAAGCAATTTAAAATAGAGAGTATAAACTTTTAAACACACCCTTGGATAAAAAAACGTTGCATTAATTATTATTTATTTATGTAAAATTATTTTTATTAGTTATGTATTAAAAGAACAAAGGGAAAATCTTGTTTACTTCATTCCTTTTTTTTGTTAGTTATTTGTTTTGAATCTTGATTTTTTTTATAATTCGATTTGTTTGCATTATGTTCATGAGTCATGGAAAAATTCACTATAATCCTGGAATTTTAGCTTTTTTATTTTTGATTCTTGTGTTTTGAAGATTTTACTTTTCAAACCTATACTTTATTTATTTTATATTTTAGTCTATAATTTTTTTAAAAAAAGTGGTTGATAGACCACATTCTAGCAGTAAAAAACTGATTTTAATGTTGTTGGGCTCCTCTTAATAAAGTTTTTTTGAACTTTCATCTTCTTAGAAAAATGTAGATTGAGTTAAAGGAATAAAATTTTTATTTTGTTTAATTTTTGAGATTAATAATTAGTTTATTAAAACTCTTAGGCTATTTATTATGCGTGTTTAAATGAAAATATGTTGAAAATATAAATTTGGGTAAAAAAACCCTTAATTAACAATCATTTGTTGCTAAAATCTAGATAAGCAAATAACACGGTATTTACTTGAATTGTTTTTAATAAAAAAATAAACAATGTATCGTCCACACTTGAACATAAAAAAATAATAACTAAAAAGAAAAGGTAAGTTTACAAGTGCTAGTTTTTCTATATAATGGACCAATCGGCAACTAATCTTTTCAGCTCAAGCACTTAAATTTTTTTATATAATTTTTTTTAATTTTATTTTATTTTGATTGAAATGCATTATAAATAAATTTCTTAACTTGATATTTAAATTATTATTCAATCTTGGCATAATTTTTGAATAATTTGATATGTTTTTATGGGAATGTTAATAATTTATTTTTCAATTATCATATACCTAATATTGGAAAAAAAGTTCATGAATATTCATTAGAAAAAAATTTTAATAGATTTATAATATAATTTTATCATATTAATTATTTTTTTCCTTTGATCACACATAAAATATTGAGAAATTTTTATTTTTTTATTAAAACTTGCTCACCAGGTCATGCTAATTTTTTATTTTTAAAACAACGCTTCTTATTAAAAAAATAATTTCATTAGAATAAAAACACGTATTAATAAGTAATGAATTTTAGATTGACGAGTTATATTTTTTCTACTTCAAATGATTAAATTTTTTAACATGTCTTTATTTTAATTTTTTTTACTCACAAGTAAAACAACATTCCATTTTTTAAAAAAAATATCAGGGCTTTCTCGTGATTACATTATGGATTTCTCTATGAATAATTATGTTTTATTTTTATATGTAGATTTTTTAAAATAATTTTCTCATTAATATTGAATAAGATTACAGTATTTTTTAAATATTTCTATTGCAAACTTCTTATATTTGTTTTAAACTTTATTGTTTTCATATATTGTTTTTCATATAAGATTGCAAGATTTATAATTGAAACTTACTTTCATAATAATTTTCTGCTTTAAAAATAATATATATATATATATATATTTTCTTCAAAATAAAAAAAAGTGCAAATAAGGGTTTTTTTATTAAAAATTTATATTTTATTTTTTAGTTTAAATTGTTATAGTTTTTCTTAATATTTTTTTGATTGTTATTGTTTTTTATTAAATGAACCATGCTACTTGTAAAAAAAAAAACAAGTTAAATAAATTTGAAAATAAATTTTTAACATAAAAATATATTTCTCTTCTATAATTTTTTTTCCTGTAAATATCTATTTTTATTATTATATAAATAAATAAAAATAAATTTTAAAAAATAAAAGTTACTAAAATTGATTATGCCTATGATTTGAGTCATGATAAGGACTCTATTTTGATTGACTCAAATCAATTTAAAATATTTTTTTTAAATAAAAATAATTTTAAATTAATATTATATTGAATATTTTACGTCAAACTACTTTTTGATGAGGTAATGAATATAACTGTAAAGTCAACTTACATTGATTTAATTTGAAAGTAATGTAAAATAAAAAATTATAAATTTAATAATATTTTAAAAAAATTCTTTACAATATTGTTGAACAACTAACCAGGTATTATAATATAATATGCTTTTAAGATTTTTTTATTAAAAATATATTAAAATAATTTTTTTATTTTTTAAAAATATCAAGTAAAAATAATAATAAAAATATAAAATTATAAATTTGATATTTTTTAAATAAAAAATAACTTTAAAATCCAAATTAAACCAAAAAACAAACCCTCCTTTCCCACCTCACCCACATCGAGGTTTCACACCGAAGCCGGTGTATGCATAGCAGACCAGCCCAGAAAAGCCCATAAAAGAAAGAAGAAAAGGTCACGGCAGCAAAGTCCAATTGTAATGGATTGAAATAACGTGTTAGCTGTTATGTCTAAAAGGGCCCCACACCCACTTCTCTCTCTTGCTTCTATTTCTCTCTCCATCCCATTCCTAACTACAGCATTCAATTCCTTTGTTTTCAATTATACGCACCATTGAATTTGACTGGCTGGTCTCTGTGATTGTTAGGGTTTCTTTCCTACGCTCCTCTTTTTGCTTGCTTTCTTTCTGAAATATTTCCCGATTCTGCTCTGCAGTTTTCAAGCCAAGCCTGCCTTCCCGTCCCTCGTAATTTTTCTTCTCTTGCGTTTACCTTTTTTTTACTTCTCCTCCTTTCGTCCTTGTAGAAAAACAAGGTGGGGCTTACTTTGAATTTTTGGGTTTAGAGTTGCTACTTCTTTCATTTTTGGACTTCATATATATATTTGGCTTTTGATCTCTTCAGTTGGGCCTTGCTCTCTTGGGTTAAGTTTTTCTTTTCTTTGTTTTGGAGAGATTTGGATTCTGTAGCTTGGGTTTCTTATGCAAGGAATTGGGTTTTGAGGTGACTAGCTTTCCAGTTGATTCTATCCAATTTTGGAATTTTAGTTTTGGAGAGACGAGACTAAAAGGGTATGCTCTCTTTGCCTCTTGAATATCAGCTTTATATCTTCCATTTTTTTTTTTTTGCTCTTTTGGCATTGAGCTATTAGGGTTTTGATGAGCTTCATTTTGGAGTTATGGGTGTTGCCCTTGAAGCTTTTCTAATGTTTTGACTTTGTGGATATATTCAGAATAATAGAATCTAGCGTATTCAAGCTTAAAGTTTGGAGTTCTGGGTATTGTTTTGAAGCCTTTAATGGTTCGACTTTCTGGTTAAATCATAATATTGGTATCGAGTTGCTAGGAACAAGCTTCTTTTTTTTTTAAAAAAAAAAAAACAATGGATAACTCGAAAAACAGGCAGAGTGATCACTTGGGAGTGAACAAGATAGGCAGGAATATAAAGAAGAGTCCTTTGCACCAACCCAATTTTGCTAACAATCCCAATAGGCAACAGCCTCAACCTCAGGTCTACAACATAAGCAAGAATGACTTTAGAAACATTGTTCAGCAACTAACTGGCTCCCCTTCACAAGAACCTTTGCCTAGACCTCCCCAGAATCCTCCGAAGCCTCAAAGTATGCGGCTACAGAAAATTAGACCGCCTCCTTTAACGCCTATCAATCGACCTCATATACCCCCACCAGTCCCAGCTCCAGCAGTGGCACCTCCAGTTCCTTACCATAATGCATTCGTTAGGCCAGGGATGTCATACCCACCTGGCCAATTTGGGCTACCATCTCCTACAATGACGCCGCCTTTTATACCTGGGGACTCGGGTTGGGCAAGTACAGCAGAGTCTCCTATTTCGGCGTATATGCGCTACCTTCAGAATACAATTATGGACCCTGGTCCAAGGGGAAACCAAGCTCAATCTCCGCTACAACCCCATCCTCCACTACCACAAGATCGAGGGCAAATTCAGCCTCAACACCAACCGCCTTCTGGTGGTTTGCTTCTGAATCAATCTCTGGCTCCAGTACCCACGCCTGGAGTGAATGGTCCTGCCCCACCTGTGCCCAATCTCCCTTCCCCATGGATGAATGGTCCTCCTTGTTTATCCTCACCAACATCTCAATTCCTTTTGCCCTCTCCTACTGGTTACATGAATCTGTTGTCTCCGAGGTCACCTTACCCATTGCTTTCTCCTGGGGTTCAGTTTCCTCCACTGACACCAAATTTTGCATTTTCACATATGGCTCAGTCAGGGATTTTGGGTCCAGGGCCTCAACCTCCACCTTCTCCGGGCTTTTTTCCTTTATCACCTTCAGGTTTTTTCCCTGTCTCAAGTCCAAGATGGAGGGATCAATAGTCCCATGAGATAACATTGTTGTTTGCGGAGTTCTGTGTTTGATGAGAAGCTGGTGCACTCTTTGAGGAGGCTTATCTGTGATTCACAGGAACTTCAGTTGTGAAAATGATCAATTTCACTGCTTGTGCAAGAGGTCTAAAAAGTTGTAGTCTTCTTGTTTATTGAACTTTCTTTGTTTTTGTTATCATTTTGTTTTGTTGATAGTCATTACTAGTTGTGCAGCTTGTACTGAGATTAGAATCTTTAACAACTGCAATTATTTTAATTTCTTGGATAAATGTTACTTGGGTGATGTAGTGAAGTTCAGACCCAAGTTGACTGGACACCTGAACAAAAGCTGTAACATGTAAGACTGCTGTATCATGAAAGGAGGTAGGTTTACAGACACCAAAATTAGCATGTAGGTTGTTTAGGAGAGAATTCTTATGTACTTGTACTGTTGTGGATTAAATCTCAGTTGCTTTGAAGTTCAATTCTTCTTGGGAAGGAATTCTAATGCAGTTCTTTTATTGTTTCATGTGTTATAAAATGAAAGAAAGATTCATGGTGTTTCAATTTTAGATCATGCTGTTTGGTTATTACCAGTTGCTGGTTTTATTATGTTATCAGCTATCCTGTTGTTGTAATTAAGCGTGAATGTTCTGTTTGTGCTTTATTGTCATACCTGCTATCCAGGAAGGTAAATAGAAAACTAGATATAATTTGTTCTTCTGATTATTCCTGTGTTAAGGAAACATGTGCTATATTTTTTCAATAGATGTTTGAACTTAGAAGAGCATCTTTCAAGGTTTGTTTGCTAACCACGTGCATCTCCAATTTGTCTAATGCTGTTTATTCTCATCGGCTTGGATTCATTATTTCCTTGTATTAATGTCTTCATCTAACTTGCTCACAAAAACATTTCAACCTTAAGCATGGTAAAATATAGGCTTTAGTATTCATCCCTCAATAGGCTGTTTTCCCCATAGAGTTCCTTTTGTAATGCTTTGACAGCATTTCTGAGTCGACCATTGTTTGCTGAGGACTGTATTCCCTGCACTGCTCTATTATTATACCACATGATTGTGATTGAACATTAACCTGTCGCTCATGCTTTCAAGACCTAATTGCTTTTGAAGTACATAGAGTGTTTGGCATGGTGTTTGTTTTAGAATAAGGGAGGTGAGGTTTAACAAAATAATAGCATCTCGTTGTTATGATCAGTTAATGGGAATTAAACAATCAGGTGTGTTTAGAGAAAGAGTAACAACTAAAGCATGACACAGGCACGCGCCTGATGGGTGAAGGTGGAAAGAAGGGCAAGGGTGCCTGGACTTTGAATCTTAAGCAAAAGCCATTGACTAGATAGGTCAGCACAGTAGCATGCCATTTGGTTGTAACGGGTGAAGGTTTGAGCTGATGAGTTCTAGTTAAGTGATGGATTGATGGGTTGGAGGTATTTTCTGGAATCAAAGACCCTGTTGCTATTAGGATCAGTTTCAAAGAGTGTGCATTGTATTTAAAGTGGTTTTTCTCTTTCACCTGTACTATTCTGGCCCTGTTTTTGTTCTCTGGTCTCGTCTGGTCCGCATCAATGTAGAAGTTCCTTTAACTTTTGGGGGGGTGTACACCATATGGTATCACAATTATTTGCGGCACAAGGTCACAACAATTCTTTGGGGACTGAATTTCATATTTTTAATTTTATATCTGTGGTTATTGTAGGGTCAGGTTAGACTGGAATTGCAAAGTATATTTGCTGGTGGGGCTAAATGGTTATCTACAGCTTATGAATGTCTACAAGAAAGTCTTAACCTTTGTTCAAATCTCCAGTAGCTTTGATCACTGCCTCTTCTTGTTCTTGTTCATAGAAATCCCTCTCAATCCTTGCAGTTGTCTTCTAGTAACATTTTTGCTTATACAACAAAATTTTTGTTGCTTATACGCTGGTTTTTTCACTGCAGGTTCTGATTATTTGCCTTGTACATTCAGTTGGTTTTGCAATATTGGTATTATTATGCTCTATTTGATAGTCCTCCTTTTTTGAGCATTGCTCTATTAGATACTTGGACCGTATGCTTTCTTTCATATTTACTAAATCGAGCTATAACACTTTGAACAACTACAAGTTGCTTGCTTTCTTTCTTTCACATGATCCAGTAAATCAAGTGAAAAGTTTTGGTCCGTATGTTGTTTGAGAAAATTGCTTCCTTGAGGCGCGTCTTGAAATTTCCCTGTTGGAACTTGGAATTGGTCTTGTGGACTTTAATGGATTGGCGTAAAGGAATTTATTTAGCTGCCGTCAAAGTTTGCTAGTCAAAGAAGTGGAATTGCTTGGCAGGAAACATGATGAAAAACTGAAATGTGAAATATGGTTGACTTTAGAGGAGAGCGCCTGTTTTCCACTTCAATGGTTCTACGTTCTTTTGACGTCACGTATCAATCGAGTCATAACTGGATACTGATCTCTTATATATTATTTTCGTACCATTTTATTCCCTTGTAAATTGAGCAACATTGACGTGTGCAGCAGTCGAAGAATGATGACTTTTTTGGCATGTTTGGCTAATGAAATTCTTGATCTTCTCCATTTGGTTGTGTTGGCTTTAGTTCGAAGGTGAAAGGTGTTTGTGCATAAGGCGATTTCCTCTTCTCGGAAACTCGAAAGCGCATGCATGTTACTTTACATTTGAAGGGATTTTTTATGCGACTTAGGCTTTAGAGTGACTGACTTTGTTCGCTTATTGAAAGAATACTGCCGCGTTCATGTCATTACGCTGTTCAAGATTTCAAGTACTGAATGCTTCGGTTCGAGCCGACATCAGGCAATCGGTCATGGAACTGAGCCAGCATTGGTCTCTAACTGAGCCGACATGACATCATTACAGTCGTGGGTTTTATATTTTTCCTCTGACCTCATTGAGCTATTCTTGAGACATGGGATCTCTTGATTGGAAGTTGTTAATCATGTGTTTGAGTGTGATCCATGCACTCATTCAAATCTTGAGGGAGTGGAGTGTTTGGAATGAGGTATAAATTAAAATTTTGAATTTTTTAAAAATAATTTTTATATTTTTAGATAATTTTAATGTATTTATATTAAAAATGATTTTAAAAAATAAAAAAATTATTTTGATATATATATTTTTTAAAAATACTCTGAATCATCAGCGTTATTATAATTTCAAAATTATTTTTTTATAGTCATTAATCAAGGACATTATCGTCTATTCCTAGTTCTCAAATCGATACCCAACGTCATATGTTATAATAAAAAGGAAAATGGAAGTGATAATTAAAAATATTCCTACCCTAACATGTCCTCTCAATTGTCTCCATCATCAGCACATAATGATCGCCACCAGCAGTGAAAAACCAATTAATATCCATCACCACTACTAAGATTCTCCACGATATTGTTGTTAAGCCTCGCAATCTTGATGATGGTAACAGGGTAGTTGAATAAAAATCAAAATGAGAAAAATAATAAAGATTAATTTAAAAAAACTAAAATATTAATTAAAAACACAAAAATTTAAAGGATGAAACCAAAAATAATTAAAATTTCTTTTAAAAAAAGTGACCCCATTGAAAGGGCCAAGTTAGCTCGGATCAATAAAATATATAAAAAAATAAAAAATTATAAAGTTTATTTAAAAAAATTATTAAATGATAAAATAAAAAATAAATAAAAAAATAATATCAACTCGAATTAACTTTTTAAATTCATAACCCGAGTTGTTAGGTGGAAAAAACCTTATCTATAAAAACTATAAAGTCCAATTCATAATCAATCAAATATTGAAAAATCAAACTATAATTTTTTTTAGTCACGTAGAAAGATCAAAAATTAAAAAATAGCAATTAAAAAAATAAAAATAAAAATTTAAGTACAAAATAAATTAGAGGACAACAATAAATTTTTAATTGAAAGGTGAAATTCAAAAGAAAAATCAATTTAATGAAAGGACAAAAAAACTCAAAAGAATGAGGACCAAATTAGAAAAAAATGACATTATAAATTGAAATTGAATGATAAAGTTGAAAATAAATCAAAATTTTATAAAAGGATCAAGAAAAAAAATTAAAAACAAAAAAATAAGGACTAAATTAAAAAAAATAGCATACGACAAATTGAAATTAAATAATGAAATTAAAAACTAATTAAAATTTTATATAAAGGCCAAGAACAAAAACTAGAAATCAAAATAATAAGTATCATAGTTGAAATATCAATAAATAAAAAACACAACTTTAAAATTTTAAATAATTAGTAAGAATGTTGAGGGTAAAGAGAGAGGAAAGTGGGAAAAAAAAAGAAAATATGGTTGGCGACAAATTGCCTTACCATCGACACTATCTATTGCCCCAACAGGAAAAAGACATCATGAAGATTACAACAACATGCCAAAAGGAAGTTTTTGACAGCTAGAGGATGTCGTGAGTGCTAGCCACTTTTTGACGAGAATCTTATAATCACGTGGTCATATAACTCATAACAAGATTGACATCGAATCCTAAAAAGTTAAAACAAGTATGATAGGAGTGTGACACATTAAAAACTTGTTTGAAAATACTAGCTTTATTGAAATAAGAACTCTATCCCACGAATAACAATCCATGAACGAGAAATATAAGGAAGATATTACGAAGCCAATTAATTTTCGATAAATAAATTTAGTTGGTTAGAGAATCAAAGAATGCGAGAATCTTTGTCATACAAGTTGAATAAATTTGGTAGAAATAATATTACTAAGTTTGAATATTTTGTCCTTACAAAGAGTATTTATACTCTTAAAAATAAAAATCATAATAGATCTATTTTTATGGGTTAAATTGATTCACTTATAAAATTGACCCAGAATCAATACTAAATATCCTGAAAATATAAATTTAAACAAGCATTTAGCTATAAATGAAAACTAATTAATAAATTAAGCTCAGACAAGTCTTTTGCATCAGTTAATAAACCAAACTCAAAAACATAATTTAAAATGAAGGAAACTAAATGTTAAAATTATCTTAAATCTTTTGTAATTTAAAGAGATCAAAAGAAATAATAGATAACTAAAACTAAAGTATTTAGAGAGTCTTTAGCAGCAACGCATATCCTAAAATAGAAAGGACTTCAATTCTTTAATGAATTGAAGTTATATCAGACACACTTATAATCCAAGCCCATGTATAACTACAAGGCTTAAATATGACTTGTTATATCTATTTTTGTCGTTCAAAATTATCTGATTATAGACTTAGATTGATAAGATTGAAAATAGTTAAAAAATAACACTTTATTGATGAATTTTTCAAAACAATAACAAGAAGTTTGACTAATTTAAATAATATGTTAATGAACTTTAGCACAATATAGTTTTATATATCTAATATCTTTCTGTAAAATTTTAACTTAATTTAAGTATAATATAAAAAATATATTTAATCTCATAAAATTAATAAACATATATTTTAAAATAAAATTAAGATATATCTTGGTTAATACCACATTTGGTTTTTAAAATATATTTTATATTTATTAAAATATTAAATCACAACCGGTCTACTTCATTATATCCATTTTAACATATATATATATATATATATATATAAAGAGTAAGACTGTTATTATATTGATGTAGTGAACAGTAATCCTTTTTACAGAAAAAAAATATATTTCACAGGGGAGTTCACTTTTATCGATTATCTGTACATTTAAGTGTGCCCAAATAACGACCAAAAGCAGTAGGAATAAATTGGAAAAGTACACACACACACACACACCAATAATCCTCACTTGGCACCATCCACGGATGTAACTGTCCACAAAAAGGAAATAGAAGCTACAGACCTTCTTTTCACCAATTAAATTAAGGGTATAGTGGGGTTAAATCGACGGGGTCCTTCAGAGATAGACAGATTGCATCAACAAATCAATCCTATAGATGATATCCTATTTTTGCTAGCCTTTTGGTCCATTACTTTACTCCTTCATTGACTTTAAGGCCTTTGCTTCCTTTTTTACTACAACTTATTCTTTATAATTTAATAGCATTAATCAATTAATCCTTTTTTTTTAAACTTTATATTTAATTTTTTTATTTTTATTTTATCACTTTCAACCTCAATGATACAATACAAAATCTTATTATTCATTTAGGTGTCATTGGAAACACAACCTAGACCTTTTATAAAAAATTAAATTTTTTTTATGATTTTAATATATTGATATAAAAAATAAATTTTTAAAAACAAACAAAATATTATTTTAATATAAAAAATAATTTTAAAAATTATCACTACTATAATATTAAATAGAACCTTAATTTATGTAATAAACTAGATAACTTGTACCTGAGAATCATATCCCCTGTGAACCTCAACAAACAACAAGTTATTTTTCAAAGTAATTCATGGAAAATTAAAATTTGTTTTTGGAGACCCAAATTGAATCCCAAGAAATCGAAGGGTTGGGTATAAATTTGTGTGATCCTCTCAAATAAAGCCTCCACGTCCACAATGTCTCTTCAAGACATTTTATCAAGCAATTGAATCACACGGTCCAACCAAGTACATTGCTACACAAATCCATCAATACATTTGCACCAAAATCAAGTTTTTCGTAAGGAAATAAGACAATATTTTGTACATGGTCCCACCAAGTACAGTACTACACAATAGAATTATTTTCTTGAATTTTTTTTAATAGTACTGAGTGTATTAAAAATAAAACCCTGATATATTCTCAATGGTTTTTTTTTTCTTTTTCATTTTTCTCTCACGCCATATCACTTTATTTCCTTTTTTTTCCTTGACCATTGGATGTTCGATCCTACCTTTTAACTATTAAGATCTTTATAAAATATTTGAATGATTTTTGTTGAGGTTAATTAATTTATAAAATAAAGGTGTCATAAAATATTCATTAAACAACCACTATTTCAAATAACATTATGTAAAAATATATATTATAGGATGTGACTGCTATTTTAAATAATTATTGTTCATAAAAACAATATTTTGAAATGTTATTGTATTCAAATTGTGTTATTTTTAAAATTTTTTAAACCCGTGTTATTTTCTTAAGATTTTTATTAAATTATACTATTTTTTTTTATAAAAAAAAACCCACTAGTCTTCTAACAAAAAGAACCGGTGAATAACTAAAGAAAATACCTAAACTGAGGCAAAGATATTCTCCGGCCTCCCCCACCTAGCAATTCCTTCTCTAGAACTTTATAGCTCCCACGGTTATCTAAATTTGTTTTTTCTTTGTTTCTTTATGAGCCAAGTTGGCAACTTGCAACCTCACTAAAGTCGCCTTTCCCCTGCCATGAAAGAGGCAGGCCGCTTTCTCAAGACTTTCCTGTCATCAGGATAGTGCTCTTCACGTCACCACCAATTAGTGAGCGACCATCGAGCTATCATATCCTTTCAAATACTGATACATTCACACATACATACCCACATTGAAGGAAAAATAAGGGAGATGATGTATTTGCTTACTATTTCTTACGTCTGACCTTTATCTGGGAAATAACCATTCAGGAAAGCAGCATCATTGCCTCTGCTATTTTATTCGATCCCGATGAAGATCATGACGTTGCAACCAGCTTTTTAAAATTCAATCAATCACTTCACAATTCCATTTCTACTGCCAGAAAACATGGATCTTGTTCTTTGAAAAACCTGATTATTGATTCTGAAAATCTTCTGGCAGCAGGCCGAATTGCGATGTTATCACTTCTCAACCTGATCATGGTGATTCTTTTGTGGATACTCCAATTCTTGTTTTTCCTTCTTTGTTTGTGCTTCAAAAATCGAGCTAGTAGAAATTAAATCTTGGTATCTGAGGCAAAAACAAAGTGAAACGTTAATACGGACATGTGCAATCAGTATCATGCATACAAATTCCTCGCAGGAATAATGGAAGTTCTTGTCCATATCATATGGGCTGATAGAGTCTGTTGGTGCATGTGATCATATATTGGCACACATGCGTTATACACAGAGAGTGCCATTAGTCTCTGTTGGTGTTAGGATAATAAACTTTTATAGAAGAAATATTATTTATATATAATGTTTAGTGCATGATGTAATCAGATCAATGCACGAATTTCTTCTTTTTAAAAAAAAAATAAAAATGATTCAAGCATTTTTTTTATTGTAAATTTTATTTCAAGGGGAGTAATAGATTTTTTATCAATGACTCGTCCCATTTAATATACAATAATGCAATAACTGGCATGACATTTGACTTAAACGCAACTAAAACTCCAAAAAATATTGGTTAAGTGAAGATAATTTTTTTTAATTCTTTTTACTTGAGTTATAATAATATTTTGTGAAATCATTGATAAAAGTAATAAAATATTTTTTACTTAGCTTACATGAACCTTAAATTATAAATATTAGTGTGAATTAAATTTAGAAGCTTACTCGTTCTATCTATGAAATAGAAGGGTGTTTCAGTTAATTTGGGTTATACATAAATTTTATATTTAAGACTTTTGAATGTTTAATGATTAACATGGTCTAAACAGCTATGCCATAGATAAGAAAACTCAACCAAATAAATATAAGATACAAGAACAAATAAATATAAGATATAAGAAGAAGCCTTATCAGTATTTCTGTTTTGGGTATAAAAATCATATTATTAAGCTTAAATAATTTATCATATAAATATTCCTTACCCGTAAGCATCCCACTCTCACTCCTTGAGAGGGTAAACATACTAGTTTTAAAAACCAATCTAAACCCATTCTTGCTCGACAACAAATGAGAAACTAAATTCTTTTGATAAGGGTAAACAATAAACATATTGTTCAGAGATAATTCTTTTTCAGAAGTCATTTTTAACAACCTGTTTATAATTTAATATTTTGCACATAAAAAAGTTTTTGAATAGTTGTTGTCTAACATCAACAACTATATACTAAAAAAAACTTGTTTTATCATAATATATATTGTGCTAGGGAATGTCATCATAAAAATATAAGCTCTATCATATTTACCTTAGTTATTAGATAACAGATTATAGTTTGATTTTTAAAATCTCGATTGTCTTCTTTAATAATGAATCATATTGTAAAGTTCTCCGAACACATCTTTTTATGCTTATGATTTTAAAAGTTTCTATTAATGTGATAATTTTTTAATTATTATTTATATTTGAAAGGACTCATTTAACACCGTTCTTTCTGCTTGTCAATTATCTACTTGTTTTACACCATTACTTTTGAAACAACCAAACCATTTATAAACAAAAACTAATTAGGAAGGGAAAAACGTTGCTCGATATGGGAGGATTTACTATTCATTGGAACATGATAACAACCGATTTACCATTCTGATAAAATATGATGAGTTAGTTATAAAGGATAATACGATCTTTTTATAAAGTTTATTAGTTATCATCATAGTGATTAAGGACAATTAGGTTTCCTTGCATTATAAAAGTACAATAAAATATTTAAATTGCTCTTAAAAGAAAAACTTATTTAACTAGAGTACATGGGGTTTTTTTGTATTTTCATCATAGCTTTTTAGTGGGAAATTTGGTATTTTTATAAATATAAAATATAATTTAAAAATAAAGTTGGATGACTTATATAACACATATGCTATCAAGGATCGGGCACTCACAATTTTTTGATGACTTATACGACATCTCTCAATTTACCAATGACAACTTTTGTGATGATGTTGGAAATATCAATACATATCTTTTTGCATGGGGTGATGAGTGTTGTTATTTATGTGACAACATGTTACCAATAGATTTTTTTTTTCTTTTTTCTCTTTCTCTTCTTCCCTTTGAAATTCATGATGTCTATTTAAAATCTTAGAGTTATCCTCTTATTTATTAATATTTTAATTTTGGTCCTCATCATTTTAATTTCTAATTTTGCTCTTAATGTTTTTTTTTTAAATTTTTATTTTTTTTAATTTCATCATTGAACTCACAATCATAATTTATCTCAAATTTAATTTTTATTCTTTTGATTTTAATTTTTAATTTTGGATCCTTTTATGAATTTATTTTTCTTTTCCTCTTTAATTCAAAATTCTAGGTTGTATTTTTTATAATTTCATCATTTAATATTTAATTTATTAAAAATTAAATTTCATGATTTTTTTAAATGAACTATTTTCAATTTAATGAATCAAGTTACAAGTTTTAAAAGTTAACACATGTTGATATTATTTTTTTCACTCATATTTTTACAATTTCATCATTCCACATTGTTTATTTTAAAAAATAGGCTCCGTAATTTCTTCTCTTTGGACAAATGATCCTTTTCTTTTGGTTATTATCATCAGTTTTTCTTTTCAAATTTGATATATTTATTTACTGTTATTATTTTTTCTATCATATAATTAATTATATGAAACTATTTTATTGGATTTAATAGGATCTATATATATATATATATCTCAAGTAATTATTTTTATTTTACTTTTTAAAAATATATTAACATCATCTAAATATAAATTTTTTATATTAAAAAAAATAAAATGATGCACGGAAAAGCATACGCCAACAATCTAGTATATGCTCATGTGTGTGTAGCAAATAGATTATTGTAGGGGGGAACAACAGTTAATGCCCTTCGGCATTCGGCCAGAGTTTAGAAAACCACCTACCATGTCAAAAATCTCTTCTCCAACTAGATGCCATGCCTTTTTGTAGAAGGCAAAATTAAACCCGTCCGAACCAGGGGCAGGGGCCTTTGATCCATCACAACTCCACACAGCATCTATGCCTCTCATTTTCTAAATCCATTGCAGACCTGCTATCAGGCCTCATGCAGCCATCTGAACCGATATTAGGCCTATTCCATCGGTTATTACTAAACAGATATTGAGTAATAACCAACGACTTTGGCTTTAATCTCTGCTGACTGAGTGAGAACAACTTCATCTCCGCGGTTCCTGACAATGGAGTTTTGCCCGCCTCTAAATGAAATTAACAGGTTAAGAAAGGATGTGTTTCTGTCTCTTAATAGGCACCAATTAACTCCTTTTTTTTCCTTTTTTTTTTTGCCTACATGACGACCAAAGCTTCATGGATACAGACCGCACGTTGGAATTGGCTTGCCGATAGGGATCCGATTCGTCTGGAGTAATATGGATTCCCTAATTACATCATGTTCATTAGCATATATTTCGGCTTCCTTCAGCTGAGTATTTAGGTTCCTGAGAATACTTGAACATTTTAACCACTCTGAATCCTTCAGGTTCCATACTACAACAAATTACCCTCATATTCTGCAAAACCTCGTGAAAGTTAAAACAAAACCACCAGCTGAAACCGAGATGGGTTTTTCCCCAAGAATATATGAAATTGCACCAAAATAATAGAGCAATGGTCAGATAACCCTATCAGCAGTGCTATCAACTTATGTAAAGTGAAAAGTATCAGCCATTCAGGACTACCATATTTTTCAATCTATTCTGCTCATCGAATCGAAGCAGCAATTGAGACCCAGCGCCAAGCTTGCATTCGCTTTTAAGGGAAAATCACCTCTGTTGAGGTGTCAAACTTACTACTTTGAGAGAGATGGAGTTTGCTTATTATACTCATTACTGATATATATAGGACCTAATTCATGCAAGCTGTGTGGTCAATTATGTAGTGGTAAATTGATCTAGCAATTCACTCGCGATGCATACAGGAGCAAAAAATAACATGCTTTTTTTTTATTATTTTAAATTAAAACTTTCAATGACCAAAAATATCATAATTATTAGAAAGATATTTAAAAAAAAAACCTCAAAAAGAAAAGAAAATTGTTGATGATAATTTTCCCAAGAAGAAATGGAACTAGCTATATCCTACGTGGCTAAATAAATAGACATAAATATAACCCCATCATGATTTAGAGTAAAAATATGCCTTCATCATGTGTAAATATGTTGCGATCTTCAAGATTAGTCTTAATATAATATTGCATATGCTGTACATTTATATTATATGAAACTCTAAAAGATGCTATTTAATTGCAATAGAGAATTGCTCTCGAGCCTCTTACATTTCATCGTGAACTTATTATTTAAGATTTAATATTTTGATCCTTAATTTTTTTTTAAGTGATTGCATCCAGTAATTTGAGGCCAAATTAAAAGATAATTAATTCAAAATTTTTGACCAAGGAAAAGATTAGAAGGAGGACAAGAGTGGGAAAAAAAAGAGAGTCAAAAAGTTCATTTTGATCCTTCTTCTACTTTATTTTTTTATTTCTAGTTTGAGAAAGTATAAAGAAATTAAATCGGTTTTAGTGGTAGAATGAAAAAATTTTAAATGACACTCATTCGGGCTAAGAAAAAAAAGTCTATTTTAGTATTAATAAATTTAATTTGATAAGAAAAATTTATTTATTTTTTATTTAAATTTATATGAGATGATAGATCTGAAAAGTTTTTTAGATGATTTTAAGTTTTTGAATGATTTTTTAGGTTGTTTAAGACCTTATTTGAGCTTATTAAAGTTTTTAAAGTATTTTATATGTATTTTGAATAAATAATTAGTTAGAAAATGGTGTTACAGATAAAAATGTCATCAACCTTTATTTTTTAGCTATCATGGTAGCTGGAATTCGTGGAAAAAAGACATCATGTCATCTAGATGTGCCACTTGGTTTTTTTTTTTTTAAAAAAAAATTAGAGACAAACAAGAAGTCATTTACCCCTTAATGATAATAATAATGAAAACTTATTTCAGGTGCACATCGTATTCTTTTGTCATTTTTTTTGATATCTTTATTATTTTCTAGCAACTTCATCCTTTATTGGCTGTTTTTTTTAATTTAAATATTTTTTTAACAATTTCATATGATATTTTTGTTAATAGAATATGATTTAGTTTTTACTCATTGTATAGATAAGATTTTTTTATGTTATGAGACATTCTTTTTGTATGACTTTACTTAATTTTTTTCCCTTAATTTTTATTCATTCTTTTTTCTATGTGTTTTTCTTATTATAATTTTATTAAATAAAAAAATTCATTTTAAAAAATAATATTATTAAATACAATCAAGTCTATTATTGGTTTTTCAAAATTAAATATCTATAACCACGTATATCTTTTAACTTTTCAATTTAGGTTTTGGTTAAATATAATTTATTTTTACTTGGTATCCATGTAAATTATAATTTTTTTTAATATGTGCAGCACTGTATAATATTTTCTCTCTCTTTGATTTTACTCAATCGCTTTTATGTATATGTTTGTTTTTATTATCATTTGATTAAATAAATAACTTATTTTAAAAAACAATGTTAATAGAAATAATTGAGTATATAATTTGTATTGTGAAATTAAATATCTTAATTTATATTTATTTTTTAATTTTTAAAGTTTAGTTTTTAGTTACCTAGCAATTTTTTTTAATGTTTTAATGGCACAAATAATTGTTTGATTTAATAAAAAAATTATTCAATAAAAAAAGTTATCAAACATCGAAACAAATAATTATTAATTTACTTAATTAGAATATTTTAATTTTTTAAAAATAAAATTATCTGAAAGGAGGCGAATAACTAGTTAAATATATGGTCATCATTATACATAGTTGATAATAACTTACAATGTTCTTTTCATTGATACTTGTAATGCACGGTCACAAGCTGAAAGCTAAACAGCCTAACATGGAAGCTTAGAGAAGTTGACATAACAAGTATTAATTTGGAACAGACGCAACATGGACAGATAACATTTTTCTCAAACTCTACATAGATTATGACTGGCATAGCAATAATTGAGACGCAAATGAATACCCAAATCGCAAGTCAATTACAAAACATCATTCAGTACAGCTGCAAAGACATCATCCTGTCCTTTTAAAAATGAAAAGAATAAGGAAAGAAATCTTGAAGATCGGAGACGTTATACACAGCCACTCCTGGATGATCCTGTGGTGGCCGTTCATGGGGCTTCAGTTAGTACATGATACTATGATAGGCTAAATGATTTATAGGGCAATCAGTCTTTGGTCAAAAAAAAAAAAAAAANAAAAAAAAAAAACAAGGCATAGCTGAAAATGGAATAGGGGTGGCCGGAAGTAAGGAACTTACCAGAACTGGGCTCGAGTTTGCTTTACCGGATCTATGACTTCTGGTGACTTTTTTTATTGAAGTGAATTTTTAAACTAGATTGTGCATACCTTAATAAATTTTATAAACCTTAAAATTAACAACTATGACGCTATGAATACTAGTGCAGTCTTGAATATAATTCTTCCCATCTAGAAAATCCAATCCTGCCATAACAGGTGGTCAGTCTCTCTCCACCGTATGGACCATCCCCATGAGTGCCCTAAAGCTTTTTGCCATCCAACGACGTCTAAAATGCTGCTGCTAGGTGATGGATCAGGGTAATTAGGTTTTTTATTGTAGGTCTAGATACAAATTAATATGGATTCGTGCATTGAAATTATCTTCTTTTTCTTCTTTTTTTTTATAGAAAAAATGAAAGTCTTGGTATATCAATGGTATTTTAATCTTTTCAAATGGTTTAGTGGTAATCTAAAATATATGTTTGCCTTTTTATTAAATCAAACAATAAAGTTATTTATTTACAGCTAAGGTAAAGAGATTTAGATTAAGGGTATGCCTATCCTTTTCACTTATTTGAACATATTAAAAATATATTTTTACCTTTAAAAAGATAAAACAATAAAGCATGTGTCTAAGGGGTCTATCTATCTTTTCACTTAAGTTTTTTGTAATTTATAGAGATATAAAAGAGATTTTAGTATTTTTAATTTGAGTAATTAATTTTTTATTAAAAAAATTATTATCTCATGCTTAATACGCTGCTAGTGTGTGGATGATGCCCTTGCCTTTTAAATGGTGGATGCAATATTATTTAGTAGCCAAACTTGCATTTTCACTGTATTATTTAAAATGCTAAAATTAATATTTTTTTAATTATTGTTAATAATTTTTTTTATTTATCTACATAAATAACTATCAATTTATTCAATTAGATTTTCCCATAAACTTTTTGATTTAAGCTTTATATCTTTTTATATAAAAACAATATAATGAAATAGCCTGCATATCCAATTTTTTTCAAAAAAAAATTTATAGCTCGTGGCGGAAAACGGTTCAACTAGCTAGTTATATATATATATATATATATTGTAACTTGTAGAATAAGATTCCATTCTTACTAAGCAAGTAACTAGGAAACAGTAAATATTGTATATATCTCAACAGAAAAGAGAGAAAGATGGAGGGAGATCAGCCTCTGCGAAGCATATATATCATAATCATATACGATTTGGTTGGAAATACGTCTTGAAAAGTTTAGGGAGTGATTATTAAGACATTCATTCTCGAGGAAGAAACATAAAAGAAGGGGATCATTTCTAATATACTTGAATAGATTGAAAGGTGAGAGAAAAAGGCTCCCACTTTCACTACTCGGATTCTCATACTGAAACGAAAGCTCAAAAGCATTAGATTCTATCAGAGACTCCACGAAGAAAATGAATCCATACGGTCCCCAGGTGACGCGACGTTCAGTGTAGCAGTGTGCTTTGCTTTTCCGTTCCCTCCGTTCAAATTCATAGCTACCTAGGTTACTTTTAACTCATGCCCAGCAATTCATATTCTAAGTTATTTTCTGTTTTGTTAGGATAGGCTGATGTATATCTTGTTTCTGTTTAAAAAATAGATGGAGCAATTATTGTATCAATAATAAATCTTTGTTTTGATTGTTGGATGAAGATAAATTTTATGAGAATGTTTTTGATATTTTTTTATTTTAAAATATTTTTTAGAATAATCAGATTTTAAAAATATCTTATAAGAATATTAATAATTAAATAAGAATACATAAAATAAAATATAGATTTAATAGTGATATTTTTGTCATTTTATTAAGTTATTTTTCTAAATTGATTTTTCTTAAATTTAATCATTCAAAAATAAATATACTAAAAATTAAATTTTTTAATTTATTTTATTTAGAATTATCAAGATGTGAGGACACAAATTAGAAAATTTAACATCAATGTACTCAATTTAATTTAATATAAATATGTTGATATTTAAATATATATTTTTTAAAATATTATTTTTTTATTTTTTTATCAAACTATACTTTTATTAATTATTCATATTATTTTTGAGTCCATCAAATTAATTTTAAGTCCGTCAAATTAATCAAGTCATTTCAGTATCATATATATATATATATAATACAGTTTTTAAATGCTAAAATATTTTAAAATTTAAATATATCATCTCAAATAAAAAAACAAGACACCGGACTGAAACTAATTCGCCCTTCTTATTTTTCATTTCATGGTATATTTAATCTTTCTCATTAATTCTTATGTAGTCCAAATTTAATTTAACAAAAGTGTACGACAGCCGAAACTAGCAAGAATTTCAGTAAAGGACAGAACTAAAGAATGACAAACAGACCAGGACAACACAAATTCCTTAATTTTCATCAAATTCCGAGGTTCCCAGAGATGAAAGTATCTGTACACGTGCATTGACTCCAATGCCCTTACCTTCATCTTCGACGAGATCCAACAAAGCGTGATCATCGCATTGGTGAAATGAAAACCCAAAACAGCATAATCCCAAAGGAAAATTCAAGTGGCATCAATATTCAATCTTTTCCAACAAAATGGCATTTTCATTTTCCCCCAAATACACCAACTGTCCACAATAAAAAAGGAGAGATAACATACTTACAATACTTGAAATATATACATATACATATATATATTTAGACACACACATGTACACACATTTTATTTTTTTCTAAATAAACCAACTGGCCAAAAGAAGAAAGGAAAGATAACAACCATCTAGGTGGTGACCAAGTGGCAAGGACTTGGGATCAAGGAGTTTGTTTTCTCTGTGGTCTCAGGTTCGAGTCCTTAATTGCTCATATGATGGCCACTGGAGGTTTACATGGTCGTTAACTTCAGAGCCCGTGGGATTAGTCGTGGTGTGCGAAAGCTGGCCCGGACACCCACATTAATTAAAAAAAAAAGGAGAGAAAACATACTTACAGTACAAGTACGTTATCTCTCCTTTCTTATTTTGGCCAGTCGGTGTATTTAGGGAAAAATGAAGTGTGTGTGGGGGGTATATATATACACTTCTTTTTTGGTGAATCTTTGCCTCCTTGGGGTTTTTTTTTGTTTTTTTATTTCGGGTTACTTATTTACCGTCACCGTCTCGAACCAAGCTTTCAGCAACAGACGCAAGTTTTTGGAGATTCAGCTTGACAACAGTATCAGCGAACAGCCGCGTGTCTTCCTCTGTATTCCCTTCAGGTACGTCAACGACATAGGATTCTAAAACAACGGTCCAGATCTTCCCTTCACGTTCGAACCCATGCACTGTCGTCACCGACCTGTAGTTCCTCAACCTATGCTCTCCCCCAATAATACTAAACCCCGTGACCTGCTGTTCATCATCCAATATATCAAGCCTCTCCGTGCTTGTTGCTGCAGGCAAGCCAGAGATCACGTTCACGTCTCGTGTGGATCCGACGGTCATTGTAAATCCTGGACCTACGCTGCAGCTCTTGATGAAGTGCTTGTAGGTCTGTGGCTTGTCAAAACGGCGGACAATAGACCAGACGGCGTCGTTAGGAGCGCTTATGACTTGGGCTAGAAGAGAGGAGCATTGACCTGCTCTGATTCTGTAGGTGTGGAACTCGGTTATGAGAGGGGCTAACTCTTCGAATTCGGACTGAGTTAAACCTGATGGGATGGTGAGGTGGTGGGTGGTCGAGGCTATTGATTCTTGTTGTTCTGGGTCTGTCATGTCTTTTGATTTTTGAGACGTAAGAGTTCGAGTCCTCGAAATAATGAGGAGGAAAGATGGTACGCGGGTTTATATATATTTGTTTGTTGGTCTGTGATAAGGTAGTTCTTTTATAAAATAAATTTAAAAAAAGTAAGTTTTTTAAAAATAAATTAGTTTTTGATATTTGTTAGTGTAATGAAAAATAAGTTTGAAAATATATTTGGTTATATTATGAAAAATAATTTAAAAAATAACTTATTAATATTTTATTTTTCTCAAATTTATTAAAATAATAAAAAATAAATCTTACAAATTAAAAAGTTGAATAAGAATAAAATTAAAAAAAATATAATTTTATAAATTATCTTAAATAAAATAAATAATAATCAAAGTAATAGATATCAAATCTATAAAATAAAAAAATAAAAGATGAAAAAATTAAAATAATAATAATAAATATTTTATAAATTATTTCTCATAAAATAAATAGTAATAAAAAAATAAGAACTAAATTTGATAAAAAAATAAAAAATAATTATAAAAATAAGTATCAAAGTTAATATAAAAATTAAATTTTAAGAGGTAAAATTAAAAAATATATATATATATACATATTAAAAATTTAAGGACTAAATTTGATATTACCAACAAACATTATGATATTTTTAAATTTTTTATAATTTTTAAAAAATATCTACTATTTAATTTTTTTAGAAAAATTACTTTTTTAGAAATCAAGTTAAATTTTTTTAATTAAAAAAAATATTTTTCATTGACCAACTTTTTTAATAACAAATAAATATAAAAAAATTTAAAAAATAATTTTTTAAAACCTATTTTTTAATAAATAAAAAGAACCTAAAAGGTTTTAGCTGTACACATCAACCTGGCTAAGGTCCAAAGCCGACCTACTTATTATTTTTTATGCTGATTTTTGCTGCATTATTCTGGTTTCTTTGTGCTGGATCTGTAGGATTTCGTTTTGTTAATTTTATTTTTGAATTTCGGCTTAATTATTATGCAGAAAATAAATACAATAGAGTCTGGACACATAAAAAACTGTTCACTGTGATAGTAAAATTACGCTTTTGTTCCTTGAAGAAAATTTCATTTGCCCTGGTTTTGAGGGTGATTTTATCTTTTTCAAAGGTTAGTCAACAAAGATTTGTATGGGGTTAGTTTTATTTTTTTATGAACAATAAAAATACTTACCCCCAACAAAAAACAATTGAGCTGTTGGCTTAGATTCGGAAAAAGAGAGGCAAGAGTTCAGGGGTGGTTTTTTCTTTTTATGCAGGGTTTTTTCTTTTTGTTATGACCAGAAATATAAAAGATGCTTTGGTCTTTCTATTCTTAACCATTAATATTTTAATAAAAAAATAAAGGAATGTGAATATCTTGTGTTAACATGTATAAAATATTTGTGTATTTTTTAGATCACACATATAATATATATATTTTAATAGTTAAATTTATTGTTTTTTATGATACAACATGTGATGATGGTTAATTAGCAGTTTACCATCCACGATAATTTTTTTATTCTCTCTTGCAAAAAAAGTTCACTTGTCCTCGTCCTTTTCTTTTGTTTTTCTTGTTTGGTCCTCATATTTTTAATTATTTATTTTAGTTCTTGGTTCTTTTAGATAAATTATTGATGTTTTCAATTTAGTTTTTAAATTGTAATTTATCATATATTATTTTTTTAAATTCAATTCTTATTTTTTCAATTTTTGATTTTTTTTGTTAGAATTTTGTTGTTTTTAACTTCGTCTTTTAATAAAAATTTATGTTGTGATATTTTTTTTTTGATTTACGTGGGGTGTCCGGGCCAGCTTACGCGCACCACGACTAATCCCCACGGCCCACTGAATACCCTGCAAACCCAGTAGGCATGTAAGGCACCGCGGGGGTGACAGGCGTGCACGCCAGGGCTCGAACCCAGGTGCAGTGGAAGGAGACAAGCCCCTTCCACTGCTAGGCCAAACCCTAGAATGCTATGTTGTGATATTTTTTTTTTTATTTACGTGTGGTGTCCGGGCCGGCTTACACGTACCACAATTAATTTTGATATCTTAATTTCACGTGTCAATGCATTGTCTGTCCGTTAATACACAACCAAGATCCAAATTCTCAAAAAATGCAGCTCAATGAGGAGATTTTTGGAAAAGAGCATCTCAGTGAATCCGAAAGCCTAGCAGCCGTGCCCTAACCGACCGTGCGGGAACCAACTTTAGAATCGAACATCCGGTTGAGGCTTCCACTGCACATTACAATAAAAAAACAGTTCACGACTCAACCTTATGTCCATTTAAAATTCTTCTTCTACAACATACTGTTAGCATGTCCAGCATGTGTCCGAATATTCGGTCCAATCTTTATTGTGTTAACTTTTCAGGACTTGAGCTAAATCCATGATAACATTAAGCTTTGAACCATGATCTATTATTATCAAAATAAGAAAAGATACACGCATAAAAACTACGTTGTTTCATGTTATTTAAGCCTCGTGCTTCCTCCTAGTTTTGATTAGTGTTTCCAAAAGCTATCTATATTTTTGTTTGAAACAACATAACACCCATACAAATGAAGTTAATTTTTAGTACAATTCTGCCATAGAACTATTTACAAAAAAAAAAAAAAAAAAACCTTTTACATCACATGGACAACTAAGAATCCCATTATCCATAAAATATATATTTAGTTCAAGCATACAAAGACCCTTTTACAACACATTAACAACCATGCATCCCATTATCCATTAAATATATATTTAATTCAAGCATATGAGTCTTTATTTAAACATTATTATTGGTTTTTAGGTATAGTACAATTAGATAGTTTACAACATTTATGCACGATCTCATATTTAATAGTAAATGTTTAAACCATTCTATGAGATTTTGTGTATTCATGCTGCTTCACTGGTGTAATCTCAGTCACCTTTAAACACTATATGTATATCTAATTGTATTTAAATCCTTGATATGACTTTCAAGCTAGCTTAACATTCCATAAACTAGATACGCATGCCCTTTCTTTTACATCATCTTTTCAAAACTAGTTCCAGTGCTGTGCCATTCTAACATAACAGGTTGGTGATTGAGCTATAATAATGTCCTTTTAATTAGTGGTTTTTGGTCAAATCTAATCCAATACAACAACTTACTTTTTTTTTTTTATTATTATTGCATTAAGAACTTTTAATTAACCCCAGTATTAACCATTATTAAATATAATAAAATATTAGTTTTCCTTTCATTAAATATGTAATAGCTTATGCATATTTTCATTATATAATTCATTTTTTATGTTAAAAATAAAAAATAACATTTTAATATATTTTTAAATATAAAATATTTTAAAAATAAATATTGCGACAATATCAAAGGAATATAATATTTACAGTGGTTAACAACTGCCGATGCTACTATGGATAAACCATCAGAAGTGCAATGTAATACCACTACCAGCCATGCATCATAGCATGGCAGCGCCCAATTCTTGAGGAGTGTGAGTGACTGTCTCTTTTTGTGTTTTAAAAATGTTATTTTAAAAAATTTAATTTTTTTTATTAATTTTAAATTAATATACTTTCAATATTTTTAAATTATTTTGATATATTAATATCAAAAATAATTTTTTTTAAAAATAAAAAAAATATTATTAACATACATTTTAACACAAAAAATTATTTAAAAAGTAATAACAACCATACTTTTAAATAAGCTTAAAATTATGTGAAATAAGCTTATAATTGTGTTTGACTTTAAGGTATAATTATGGTTTTTTATAAAAGATATAATATTTTTAAGTATAATTATTTTTTAGTTATAAAAATATATTTTTTCCTTAAAAAAACAAATATTATTTCTTATTCAAATACTCTTTTTCTACACCAAATCATAGTTTTCAGGCTAATTACTTTTTAGTTAGTATTTTTTAAGAACATTTTAAGAATATATTAAAATTATTATATTTTTATTTTTTATCAAAACTATAAAAAAATATCTAAAACATAATATTTTTAATATCTTTTTAAAATAAAAAACACTTTAAAAACATTTTTAAAAATAGACTGAAGAGAAAAAAACTCACTCGTTGGGCTGTAGTTATCCACTTGCAGGCGTTGTCACGTCATTGATATGAAACCAAATGTGCATTCCCCCCTTTCCGTGCATTATAAAAATGTACGTACGATTATAAATAATTTTTCTCCTTGAAATTTCTTTCGAAGACTTTACGAACCTTGTCAGGAAGCCCTTCACCTGCCGACCGAACTCGATCAACAAATTTATAAAACGGTCGAATACCATCAGCCATGAATAAAAAATTTCCTATTCTTAAATTCTTGCAATAATTGTGTTTCTAGGTTCTACTCCCTGGGTTCTTGGATAGCTCATAAAATATTAGTTTTCCTTTCATAAAATATAGTTTCTTGCATTAAGAGCTTTTTTTATTCCTTTCCATTAGAACATGGAGATGTCTAGACTTTTCTTAACATTAATTAATATTTTTTAAAAGAATTTGATGATGTTTAGATTTTTAAAATAAAAAAATATTTTAAATCACAATTATTAACCCGTTCTGAAACACATTTTAAATCAAATTGGTTTTCAATTCAAGCAACAAATTAATTTCCAAAATGGTGGGACTTTATAAGATTCTGGCAGCACAAGGTAATGGTTTCTAGCGATTGAAATTGATTTCTTAAACTTGAACACGTTTTTTTTTTTAATCAATCAATTGAAGTTCTTAATTTTTCATATCAAAGCAAAACCTCAACACAAGGTACAAACGCTAATCACAACATAACATTCTGAATTGATGCATTACAGTGTAATAAGATTAATTGTATGCAGCAGGGATTGGTCCTCCTTAAATCTCGCCTTGACATTGATACATTCACCTCAAAAAATGTTCTGAAAGAAACAAAACAGTTGACTTGTAGGAGGAGAAGGCGGTCGTCACTAATTAAGATCAATTAACAACCTAAGAGTTTCAAGCGAGGCCATTTGGGAGGCACTTTCTTCTTCCCACTTTTGCATTTCTTATCATCTCTGTTAGGCCTATTCTTCCCAAGTTCCTGCTTCGTAGGTTTCGAATGCTTCCTCTCTTGTTCTTGTATCTGAGACTTCTCCCGAGCGTAAAAGAAATAGAATAATCATCATATTATCAGGGGAAAAAAACTCCGAGGCAGTGATAAATTAATAAAACGTTGCAATGTTTTGAAACAACATTAATCTAGGACAATGAATTTTTAGATCCGCCTCGTTGCGCTAGAGTTATGGTTCATTAAATTCCCACTGCTATTGAGGTTTCAATTTAGTATACGTGTTTCTAACCAAGGGAAAAACGAGATTTTACATGATGAACTGGAAGGAGTCATCAAGGCAGTAAATTATATGCATGCAGTTCTAAAATTCAACAGTTCGTGTACCATACCTGAAGTTCAACCCTGTTAGCATGGTCTAGGGACTCCTCTTTGTGTCCTTGATTTGGATTATTGACAGTTGCCAGCGTGAAAGGTGGCAGTCCCTGCCCAGAAGATGCATCCCCAGATGCCCGTGATGAAGCGGCTGATGTGCTGCTGGAATCCAACTCTAAGCAAAGCTGGAACACAAGAAAAAGCCCAATAGCGCAAGCATTTTTTAGCTTTCTTTAGAGGAATTAGGCTACAATTCTCCAATGAGTCACCGAGTTCTAAAACACATTAGAGATAGATATGCTTGATTACAATTTTTTTTCTTCAGAAATAAAACATTGTTGTATTACATTATAATGTTGGTGGACCTCTTCAAATTAATAAATAAGAAATTAATGTCCAGAAATCAAATTAAGCAATTGGACATAAGAACTGAATTGAGAAAAAGCAATGGAAATAAAAACTTGTAGTCAGCTTGACTGTAGTATTTGTTTTTCAAAAGAAAAATACTTGAATGGTTGTACTGCTACATTTCACCTGAAAAAGCCTATGTTCAAGACATGCCACTCGATCCATCAGTGACCCTTTAAGGCAAGCCTCCTTCACTGCCAAATCCATCGGCATGGATTGCCTCCCAGCACCTTCAACCGAACAATTTCCTCGCCATTTTGGTAAATGTCGTTTTCCTTCTAAATATTTCATCTTAATTTGTTCACAAGTAAAAAAAAAACACCCACACTCGTTAAGAAGACACCACACAGTGCAAGTGAAGAAAATTGACTGATAGACAGTATTTATGAGACCGTAGATGCTTTGGGAAAGACAAACTTACTACGAAATCCAAATGATCCAATCTAGGAACAAGAGGCATGGAGGAATGAGAATGTCTTGCAGCTTCCATTTTGTTGTCACTGCAATGCTTAACTTGATGAACCTTTGTAAGGCTTCAGTATTGTCTGTCATATAGCTTCCAAGTCTGCAACGGTTACAGATTCCCTCCTTTTAAGTTTACTAATTTCTAGTCCTGCTCACGAGTCACGCGCAGGTTTGTTATTTCAAGCAGCTTACTCTAACCCCAATGGAGTGAGCTAACTAGTCAAACGCTAGTTTGTTAGATTATGTGGCATCCATTCTAGTGTCGTCGATGTCTGAGCCAAATGTCACCAGTAAGCAGCGGGAAAACGGAAGCTTTAGTAAGGAAACTGTAACTGGCCAGGCATTGCCTCCATGTCCACGATGGGAATAATTTATGAACCCTTATTCTGTATTTAGCTCGTTTCAAACTTTAATGAATCAAACATGGAAAACAACCGTTTAAGAGACAATAAACTAACAGAAATATCGCAACAAGTTCGGATGGAATGGAATGAAACAACTGTTACATGCATGCAACCTTGAAACTTCAGACCTTGCATAAGAAAAGGCTGATTGCCGTTCTGTGAAAAGACATTAGGTGCATATTTTGTCCTTGTAAACAAGGGTGACTCCACCTTAAACACAAAAAGAATCGATGAATTTTGGGTTATTATACAGTTAGCCAAAGCAGCTAGTTTCATCTGTTTGCATCTGGGTGATGCTTGGTTTTTGATCCCATCATCCTGATTTATTGATTGAGGCTTTGCCCTGCCTTTTACTAGTCGCACGAGAATCAGAAACTAAATGCTCAGGAAAACAAAATGCAACTATTGCATGTTAAATTGTTGGTGACTGGCGAGTGTTTCTTCCAGCACCCGAGCTCATTAATTTTGAAGGATGAATAGCATGTTCTTTTGACACAACCTGTTATCATATTACTAAACAATTACTTGAAAAAGCTTTTTGAGAGCAGGAATATGATAACAATGGTGAAGAATAATCCAGTTATTTGCTCTGAAAGAACTGCAGCCAATCACCCCATGCTTGACCTTGTCACCTCATATGCCAAGAAGCATGCTGCATTTGCAGGGACACTTCTAGCCATGGCAGGGCCAAAACCTTTGTACAGGCCATTGATACCTTCAGAAGCCAGGATCTTCCCAAAAGCATCAATAGACCCAGAGAACTTGGGGTTTTTGTAATCATCTACTTGAATGACGCTTTTAACAACATCAGTGGGGTAGACAAATACCCAAAAGGAAGCGCCAGCTAGGCCACCGGCCACCATCAAAGATCCCCTTCCTAACTGAGAAGTATCCTCACCTCCTGCAAAGGACTGCTTCAGCAATTCATAGACACCAAACATAGCAGCATTTCCAGGAATTTCACGTGCCATAGTAGGAACCAAGCCCTTGAAGAGACCCCTCACACCACCTTCTGATTTGAGAACTTGCCTGGTCACATCCATTGGACCCCCATACTTCACAGCCACCACTGCTGAGTCTGAACTTGCCAAAGCACTTTGTGCCTGCAACCTGTTTCCACCAGGAAACCCCAACTGATTAGGAGGTAGACTTCAAAGATCTACCAGGTTATGCAAAACAAAACAAGAAAGAAACAGAAATGGCAAGTGAAGAAGTTAAAACTATTTGCTGTCAGGAATGTTTCATAACTAGAAAAATACTGGCATAACCACCACTTTGTTGTTGGAGAAACGAGAGAAAGAAAGGATTGTATTCAAGTTGTTCTAAGACTTTAAGAAACAATCTCATTTGCCAATATTGTTTTTCCCCTTGCCTGATAATTTTCAGGACTATTCATAGACTTAAAATGTCAGGGTGAACCAGAAAAGACACGACAGTACCTTAAGGGTGAAGGAAAACCAGACACATTTTTGTTTTGCCATTTAGAAGAATTCAGGACATGAAAGGTAAGACAGAAACTGCCCAAAACCATCAGGTTGTCAAGATACACAGCCCAGTCAAAAAATGAAAGCTTTGCAAAATAATGAGCATTCAAAAATTAAGAAAAATCAGGTAAAAAGGTAAGGAAAGGTTGTGAGGGTAAGGAGAGATGGCACTGACCTGCATTTGATCAATTCAGTGGGACAAGCAAGAAAAGAAACAGCAACTCCAGCACCCGCACCAGCAACAACTTGCTGGTTAACTGTAAGTGGGGCACCAGGTTGAGACCTTAACAATCCCTCCATTTGTCCCCTCACTGTGAAAAGAACAGCATTGAAGGCTGCCACAGTAGCAAGTGGAGCTCCCATACCTTTGTATAACCCCCTCGGGCCTTCAGCAGATAAAGTCTGATTGACAGCATCCACTGCACCAGCATACTTGAGAGCTTGGCCAGGGAGTGGAGCAGGCTGGCTTTGGAGCTTGACCTTGATGGTGTCAAAAGGGTGCCCAACTATCAATTGTGCTGCACCACCAACTGTCCCGGCAGTCAAATCCTTCGCTACGTCCCCCATCTGCAAGATAGCTTGGAAATATGAATTCGAGTTATTCAAGGGATTAAAGGGAAAGACTTGAATTACTTTCATAATGTTTGATTTGAAGCAAAGGGAAACAAAAGCAATGGAAGTATTGTTTGCTTATTAAATTTCCACATAAATATTCAGGCAAAATATAGCTGAAGTGCAAAACAGATGCCATGCTACATCCTTCATTGTTTCTTTGCAGGTTAACAGACAAATTTTTCACAAAATGCAGAAGAGAAATACAAGTTGTCAGGCAAAATGTGGAGGGCGGACTATTCCAGGTTTGTAGAACAAATAGCATCGTGAAAACAAAAACTAGTAAAAAATATTCTCACCGACTACAGATGTTTCTAACTACATTCAGGTGCACGTGTTCTAAAACCAGGAAAACAAAAGGAGGGCACATGTATGAGCTCCCACAACTCTCTTCTTTCAATTTTCATTTCAAGCGGCCCTGAAAACGAGTCATTTATATTCTACTTGGTAGAGACAATTTGTAATCCGAGCCAACCAGTGGATTCTCTTACCAAGTCCATATACAATTTTGAACAACGTAATTCAATAGTAAAATATACGATCAAATTCTCATACTAGCACTGCAACACATCAAATATGAGGAATGCGATTTCCCATTAAATATATGTATTTGCTTCTCAATTTTTCATTCCCCAGTCATTTCCGACCACAAATCAACATTAACTTGAGTTCAAGCATTGAATCAGCTCTAAGAAATAGAGTGAAGAAGAAAACAAGAACCCAAATGCGGTTTCTTCACAATCCATAAATAAGGGAGGTGATGGGTAAGCATTAGCATCAAAGTGAAAAACGAAAGTATGCCGTCTATTATTATAAATGCAACAAATGAATTTGTCAATTCTACAAATGATTCAGTACCCGCCGAAAACTGAATAGTATTAAGAATCATACCAAACTTGATTTGACGAGAAAAGGATGCAAATAAAGATCAAAGCTTAATCGAAAGTCCAGAACTTTAACCTCTCCCCAGATTACAATCTGGAAAAAAAGAAAAAAGAGAGTTAACATAAAAGGGGCTGTGTAAAATCAATCATAAATCAATCAAGGAGAGTTTCGGATTACCGGAAACAGTGTTAATAGAACTTCGCCATGAGAATAAACTGTGTTGTCATTGCCCACTTGCAGGGGGGAGGGGATGTCAAAAAGAAGGGGGTTGGTGAGATTTAAGAATTTTGGTGATTTGAGAAGTCTTGTAATTTTAAGCAGTAGGACTCCTGAAATTAAATTTCCACATAGTTTTTTTGGTCCAAAATAGCTTAGTGGGGAAAAATATAGCCAAAGACAATTTCTTTTTCTTTTTTTGAGCTTATTTCTTCATTTATTCCATATTTAGTTAACTTTAATTTCAATATTATGATAAGTTAATTCATTATTTAAAAAAACAAAAATTGAAAAAAAAATTAATTTAATTTGGAATGAGATTGGTAAGAAAGTAATTATTTTTTGCCCAACTTACTTTAAAATAAGTTTAATTAATAAAATGATCATAATAATGGGACTAAAATTAACTAAATATACAAGATGGGGGGCCAAATGCAAATTGAGTAAATAAAAAAAAAAAAGAAATAGGCTGGGACAATAACCGAATCAAAGAAGAAAAACGAAATAAAGCAATGTTAAAGATATACTAAAACTCCATAAAATATCCCTTTGATTTATTTTTTAAATATCAATAAGATAAATTCATAAATATTTTAAAAAACCACCTTTAGAGCCTACCGTAAATCTTTTGACATGCTCACTTATAAACTTGTGTAACACATTTATCAACAATAAAGATTTCATCCTCTAAAGTCTTAACGTGTGTACAGACATGCTTGGAGCAAAAACAAAAGAAATTATAACCTTGTTAGCTCGTCTATCACACATACCAAACGCAAATAAATTTACAAATAGCAGGTCACATTGCCATGCCTGCACATCTAGATGGTCAAGGAAGTATGCTAGGACTCTACCAATATAATGATGGGATTGTTTGTTGTCCATCGAAATTAAAAAAGAAGTAAAAAAAGAGAGAATCATGGGAGATTCAAGAGCCGCGTGAAGGTGGTGGCTAAGGACATGGATTTGGACAAAAAGATTACCAATCACGGCTTGTAAAACGTGGATTCCGAGCCAAGAAACAGAGAGAGAGATGTGGATAGTGATGGTTCTCTTGTACAATAAAATCCAATCTTCTTAGGGTCTCTGTTCACTTCCACCATGTGATTTCGGGTGAGTTTTGTGTAGTGGAGACTAGAGACTATGGAAGAGTTGGAGCGATGGAAATTTGTTTGAGCGAACCTCAAATAACTCTCTCAAACACAATACCAACTCTTAATCGAGACAATTGAAAATATTTTTATCCTAATTTGGTTTCTCAAAAGCAAATATAATTCAGGAGATTTTCAATTGAGTCCTCCATTTATATCCATTGTTGAGTCCCGTAATTTCTTTATAAGAAAAAATCATTTATAGAAAGTGTGGTGGTTTTTTTGTTGAAGTGAAGGGCTTGGAAAAGAATTCAATTGAGAAATTTAGAGACCTGATTGCGTGATATATATGTAACTCAATTAGGATTTGATTTATTGTTTGGATACTAATTTCAAGTCTTTTCCTTGCATAATCTTTTCTACCTAATAAATCAGGTTTCATATAGTACATTACAATCACATTCAATGCTCCAATCCAGGATACTGTCTCATAAAATAAAGAGTGATTTATAGTTATTTCCATTTCCACTCCCCATACAAATCATATCCCTTTTTTTTGTTATGGAATGAAATAATTAATCTTTATAGCATGTATATACCTTCAATTACGTTTAAAATTTCGATGATTCAGCAGCAAACATTATGACTTCATGGTGATTCAATAGCAACTTATGATGGATCAATATATTTTGGTTACTGAAGTTCTATATGAAACTCGTTCTCTCATTATAATAAGTTTAAATTCTTCTGTAATTAATTATCACATGCTTTAATGTTCATGATGGATAAATATATTTTTAAAACATAATTTTTATCCTAAATCTTTACTTAAAAGGTAATAATCCAATGATAGGTTAGTGGAGTTTATGTTCATACTCAATATATCTAAGGCTCAACAAAATACCAAGTCAAAATAAAATAGACTTAGCTCGTTTTTAGGTCCAATATCTTTGGATGTGGTTAAAAGCAGAGTCCAATTACGTATAGGTTTGACAAACTGTAGAGTTAATATCATTCGGTTCAATTAAATGCTAAAATCCTAAATGAACATGTGTTTCTTGAGCTTCCACACTCAATTTTCTCAAGTTTAACTATGTACCCAGCCCAAATAAATATGAATATGACGAGGTACTAGACCTAATATTTTTAGGGTTAATTGCAAGCTAAGCCTAAATGAATATGGGTCTGGCAAGGTGTTATGCCCAACATCCTAAGTTCAACAAAACATTGAGCCCATGTGAGCATGAATTTATTGAGCTGTTATACCTAATATCTGTAGGTTCAGTTATGTGATAAGCTTAAAAGGACATTAGTTTGGCTAGCTACCAGATTCAACTACATGTTAAACCCAAACATACATGAATTTGGTAAATAACAAAAACAATATCTTTGAATTTAGCTACATGCTAAGTTCAAGTGAAAATAGGTCTAACAAGCTGTCAGGCCTTATATCTTTAAATTCAGCTATACGTTAAGTCCAAGCAAATATAAGTTTAGTAAGTTATTAGATCCAACATTTTTAGAGTTAGCGAAATGTTAAGTGCAAGCTGACATGGGTTTGATAAGTTATGAAACCTATTACCTATGAGCTTGGCATTATGCCAGGCCCAAGAAGGTATAGGCTGATGATCATTATAGACTCCATGTTAAGCTATAAAGCTTTGTTTATTTATTCTAATGACTTTTAATATAAATTGTTAATGTCAAGAATATTCATCTCCCTACACCCTGGGGTGTATGAAGTCTTCAAGTACTTATCATATTCCTATCGTGATTAATATTGTGTAAAAAATATTTATCTCTTATTAATATTGTGTAAGAGATATTTATTATTCATTAATGCTATAAAAAAATGACCTTGTAATCCCTCCACTCTAGCAAAATATCAAAGTCTAGTGGTTATAAATATCCCTAAAATCACCCAAGTAAAGATTTTATAATTTATATTCTTTAAATATGAATGCTATTAAATTTTAGAGCATTTATCATAAAAAAAAACACTCTTGTGATCTTATAATTGAAAGCTCATTCTCTTATTTATTGAAATTTTTCTCTTAAAAATTATTAACTTTATCATCTAAAGATTTTTTAACCCTACAAAAAAAGATTGTATTGTAGGTGTTACGCATTCTACCACCATTCATCTACCCCATCAACTCTGAAGAATAAAATCATGATGTTGGTTATGATTAACCATCATCTAAATAATAATAAAATCTTATTCCTAAACATATTGAATTTTAGAATATTATCATATATAAAAGTTTTTATATTTCACACATGAAACGATAAATAAAATATGTATGAATTTTAATCTAGAAAATTAAAATTTGATATGTAAAGAATTTTTATTTATTTATATAATATTGTATGATATCAAGTCTCTTCACTTTTCATAATCATAGTCATATTAAATTTTTCTATAACTTTTAAATTTTAAGATTTCTTTTTGTTTGTTGTATGTTAGATTCAGGATTCTAATGAAACTCGATATATATTATTCAATTCCAACTACAATGAAAGAGAAATATAGAATAAAGCTGGTCTGTTTACTCTAGGATGATATGGAATGTTGACAATTGATAACAAAAGACTAAGAATATTGAAATAGCTCCTAATAACTTATTACATTGTGAGTCTACCTCATGGCATCTTCTTCAAGAGCTGCTGCGGATTGCTGAAATCTGCAACTAGTGGCAGCCCCCTTTTTTTTATTTGTTATCATTTATTCTTCTTAATCTTTTATGTTTTAAGAGTTGTAATAGCCTCTTAATAAATCATGAATACAATTTAAATATTTTGGGTTTTTTTTTTATATAGTTATGGTGTGTGTTTTTTTAATGAGGGTTTTCATTTATAATAAACTTGATTATTCGTTATTGCTATTTGTTGCATCAATTTATTGGTATACCTTACTTGGTGTCCAATTAAATCTTTGGCTAGGCGATTTCATCTTGAATTGCTTCAATCTAAGAGTTGGTCTAGGTATGCACTGCAAAAGCCACCATTTTGCAGACAAATTTGGAGTTTTGACCCGTTTTACTCCAAATTCAAGTCACTCTAAAGGCTTCGTGGTGGGCATTTATCGACTGTACAACCGGTTTTCTGCATTTTTATGTTCTATGCAAAACCATTGTTCATCATAATTTATGTCTGTCTAAATTTATCTTATTTGAATTCTAATGTTTTCTTTGTAAATCTTTCGTTGTAATGACTGAAAAGGATTTTTCTTCTTTCTTGAAAAGGGTTTCGTTTAATTTTCATTCTCATTCCCACTCTTTATTTTTATTTTAATTTCACCCCCTCCGGTCAATCCTTATTGATGAACAACACTTCATATCTAGTTGAACAAACCATACTACAAAAGAAACAGATCACTACAGTATCAATCCATCGTAGTATATTACTTCCATAAACCTGCAGACAATAACCCCCTCTCTATATGTGTGTGTGTGTGTAAGATTTTTACAGAAAAGCTCTTTACTAAATTCTATAAACTCTCAGCTTGATATTTGAACATTTAAATCTATATATAAAATCAAAGTTTCGGTGCTTCATAGTCAATTGTCTTTGCATTCTAATATTTGTTCACTTCATCAGTTATGAAATGTATCTCATGTTTTGCTATCGTTCTAGGCGAATCAAGGTATGTCATCTCACTTGTTTTCCTGAATCGAGATTTCAATAATCAATTTGGTGGATTTAATAGTTGTTTAATTATTTTTATTTCCTTAGAATATTGTTTGGTTTACTTGATTAAACAAAACAAATGCATAAAATTAGATGAAATCTGTAGTTCCTTAAGTAACCGTGGAACCCATAAATCCCTGAGTTACTTTTTATTCATTCTTTATGCTCGGAAACTTGAATGGGTTTAGGAAAGAGGGAAAATGATTTGGATTGTTTCTTTAGAACCTATAAAACCCTCAATTTAAAAATCAAGGTTATTGTTCATAAAATGATTAATTTTTTGTTTTTTCACTGTAACATATTTAATTAGGGTTTAATTGTGCAGGAAATGCAAAGCCAAGCATTATTTTACATCATGAAATTACTTCATACATTATGAGAAATTTCTTATGGGAGTATATGTCTTACATGAACCTGTTATTTATTTGCAAGCAAGCTTATGATGTTGACATGCATGGGTTTAGCATAAAAGAATAACAGAGATAATAAAATAGTTGGTTATGCATTGACAATGTAGATATTGAACATGCTGAATTTGAAGAAGAGGAAAAAATGCACATTTATGTTGATACCGTACTCCACTACAAATGAAAATAGCTAAGTGTTATATATAAAATTCTCATAATGTCATAACTTTGGATTATCAAGTTAATTTAAATTTAGTTGGATCAATTCAATATATTTTTATTTTAATATATTTTTAAAAAATAACATTTTAAATATTTATTATGAGTTAAATCATGTTTTTTTGTTGTTGTTTAAATTGTTCATGAACTCATCTATTAAATTATATTGAATTAATTCCCATGATTTTTTTAAAAAATATGCTAAAAAAATTAGCAATAAAAATATATATTTTTATTATAAAAAAACTTTATTCAACCCAATATTATAACGTGGAACAATTATCTTGTCAATAGTCAATAGACTAGTATAAGAAGCAAATACACAGCCAAGGATACATAGAGTCACAGCAGATATCGGTGCCACCGCCAAGGTAGTGCAAGGTCATAGGAATCGGATCCCATATACGTGTCAATACTTAATAGAGTACATACAGCTAACTTGAATTTAAGTGGCATTTGATTTTTATTCAAGGAAAGCATCACAGCTGTAGGCTGTAGCCCTTAGTTGTTCGTATTCGATAGCTGTTGTGCACGGAATGGGTAGTCCGTTTGACCATGCTTCAAGGAAGCCAACCAAGTGGCCGACTGATTACCGAACGATGCCTTTGATCTGGATGTAAGCAATAGCACCCATAATCTTCCACAACCACCAGCTGATTGTCTTTTAGGGTGTAATTGGCTGGGTGGTTCAACTTATTTTTATGTATCAGGCTGGTGTATCCCGCCAGAGGATATTGGTGGGGTTTCATTTTCCCCGTTATTGCTTAGTCTCATTTTGTTTTTTATGCTTTTCCTCTTAATAAAAAAAAAACACAGTTAATTCCTTTTAAGGGTATTTTATGATTTATTAAAAGATTGATTTGCCCTTCATTTAAATTGAGAATAATAATAAAAAAAACCATGATAAACGAAAAGACCCTGGTAGCATGTTCAATAATTTTTTCTTTTAAGGGTATTTTAAATTTTTTACTATTTTTTAAAAAACATAGAAAAACATACGAAGCCCTTGTTTATGCCCTTAAATTTTTTTATTTTATGAGTATACTATTGATTTCACTATACAACCAAAATATAAAAATATTAATTTATCTGTATTTAATTTGGAAAAACCAAATGAATCCTGTGAAAAGACTATTATACCCTTAAATTTGATCTTCCTTGGTTTGTATTTTGGAGGGCAAGGATGTCGTTATACTATAACAATTCACGCTATAATAAGTCTTGCTTCACAATGTTTTACTAATGTAGATACAGTCAATCTACAGGACCAACAATATAATTTGGTAGAGGGAAGGAAACTATACCTTTTTTTTATGAAAATAGACAAGAAGGAACATTTAACCTCAGGGTAATGGAAGTGAAAGTAGGTATTTTTATTTATTTGTTTGGATATAAATAAGAATATGATAATATCTCATGACTTGATAAATCTTTGTACCCAAACGGATTTATTATTTTTTTAATATACTTCCAAAATAATGTGTATTTTTTCTAAGATTATTTTGATTATATTTATTTGATAAATATACAACATTTTATTAAAAATTATCTTTGATGGCATATATATTTTGGTTAATGAAAACCGGCCATTGAAAAAAAAGTCATGTAAACCTCCCCTGTAGATCTACCATTCACGGAGGAGTGAAAATTACCCTCAGATGTAAGCAGAGGTTGATGTAAAGGTCATATGATCTTTATAAATGCAAAACGGAGAGTGCATCTTCTGTCTTTCATAGGCTAGTATTGATATCCGAACTTTAAAAAAAAATATATGAAATCAATATTATTTTTATAGGCTGAATATATATTTGTTGTATCGGCCTAACTAGCTCATCATAACTTCCAGATAATTATGGTCAAATATGTTCTTTTTTTAAATTATTTCAAAAGTATCAATTTTTTTGGAAAGTTATAAATTATTCCAAAACAGTTAGTAAATATTAGGGAAGCACATATGCAAGATCTTTTTGATAATATTCTAAAATTTAAAATGCTTAAAAATATAATTTTTTTGATAATTAAATGATTGATAATATTTTAAAATTTAAAATGCTTAAAAATATAATTTTTTGATAATTAAATGATGGAACAATCATCAATTCATGTTGATACATCCATCAAAAAAGTGCTTTCTAGATGTAATCTTAACACCTTCTTAAAAAATCCTCTTTGGCTAAAGGATTTTCGCATGGTTAAATCAATATTTTTATAGAGAGAAAATATTAGAAATACATAAATGAGAATTAAATTTTAAAAATAATATTGCTTGTTCTTGTTTTTATAAGAAAATAAGTATTATAAGAAAATGATATGTATATATTGAGAATGAAAATTGTCAATCCTTTACTTAAGTAGTTTTAAGCTATTTATACTTATAAACTTTTTTTTAATGAAGGAGTTAGAAAATCATTCTACTTTTATATTATTAATGAAAAATAAATATTTATTATATAAATATTAATTAGGGATAGATATCCCTAGCTCATATGTTAATAGAAAACAAATATCTTTAACATGTATTTTAATGAGATAAAAATGTGGTAAGTCATAAAAAACTCTTTTGTATATTTAGAATAATAGATTGAGGATGAACTATGTTAAAATCTTAAGTTAGATAAAAAATAAAAACACTCAATAGCCTATGTGTTGGACCTAGACTATAAGGCAAGATTTGAGAGGTAATAAAAAATATATTGAGCCTAGATGCATAGCTTAGACCCAAAGGGTATCAAGTATGCACCTAACATCTAGGTTTAGGCATGATACATAACACTTAGGTCGAAGTGTAATGCTTGAACCTAGAGGTGTAAATAGCATGCCTAGCATTTGGGTCAAGCCCGTAACTTAGACTTAATCCTATTTTGAATGAACCTTTAAAACATGGTCCATCATTAAAATCTGTTTGGGTTATAAAAAATTATTTAAAAAATATTAATAAATCTTAGTTCATTAATAATATATTGAGTTTTTGTGATAAAAATACATAAAAACTTAAAGATATATTTGATTTTTTTGACGAAGTTCTTAATTTTTCTCTTTATAAAAAGATGGATGGATATGTCAAGGTATATAATATGCAGAGGTATACATCATTAATAAAAAAAATATTTATCTTAAATAAATAAATAACAAGAAAAACACATTGTGATGATGTTGGCTTTAACTTTAGGGATTTATCCAAGGCAATGACATGTGTCGCTGATCTGACAAGGCATATAGGAGGCCTTCCGATATATTAAGACTTCTTTACATGCCATTTTATTTCACACTAAAAATTCCTCCTTTTAAATTTCTCTAAGCCATCTTGCCAAGTTTTAAGGTGTGAAATGTGTACTCAGTGGAGAGTAATTACATGAAATGTGTGGGATTTGCATGGTGTGTGGCTCATGAAGACTTGCTTGAGGTAACCATTTATACTTAGTGTGTTACATGATTATGAAAATGGATTTTGTTACACTGTGATGTCGGTTGAGATTTTCTAAAATCAATTATAAAATTATTTATTTTAAAATTAAGAATCCTCACTTAATAATTAAATAAAATTAAGAATCTTAAAATATATATTGGTTTCAATGATTTAAGTAAGCAGTTGATTATGTTTAATGAGACAATATCACATTTACAACTTCCTTTCTTACAAAAGTTATATTTATAATGTGTTTTATTCTAAATTTGTTTTTGTAATTGCTATTAATTATCTTGGTTTTTTTAGTTTTTTTTTAGTATTTAATTTCTAATTATTTTATGAAAAAACTAATGTCGATCTTTAAACATGTTGGAAAATGACACCAACTTTTAAAAATAACAGACTTATTAAAAAACTTTGATGTTTATTTTTAAAAATAAATATTACATTTAAATTGTTGAAAATAAATATCCTGTTTGCTATTTAATTTGAAGGTTAACATTAGTCTTTAAACATGTCTTAAAATCACATAAGTTATAAAAATAAAAGAGTTATAAATTTTTTTACATATATCTCTAAAAAAACGTTTACATCAAAATTGTTAAAAATAAATGTATACCTATATAGATGATGAGAAATAGCTTTGGACCCATAAGAGTGGTAAAATGGGCTTTAGCTCTTTTGTTAAAAAAATGTGCGTAAGTTGAAAATTGTATCATTATTTATTTATTTATTTTAAAAGGGATATAGGCTTATAATTATTAATTTTTTGTATGTAGGCGTAATGGGCAATTTTATCATTGTTTAGTTTTTTTTTTATGCTATCATTTTAATTTGTTCTAACACATGCAAATAAAATAAAATCATGAACTATACCTATACATTCTCTTTCACTAATTAACACACACACTAGAATCACACATATTTATACAATTATCATATATAATCAAATACAATAAATCAATCAAACAATCAAAGATTGCAATAAATTTTTTTATTGTTGATATTTTAATTTTAGTTCTTATTATTTTAATTTTTGATTTTAATTTTTGATTTTTTAAAGTTTTATTTATTTTTAATTTCAACATTCCATCCCAATTTATAAATATTATATTTTTCAATATGGTTCTTATTTTTTTTATTTTTGATTTTTTTCTTTGGTCCTCTAGTAAAAATTTTATTCGTGTTAAATTTTATTATTCAATTCAAATTGATGATATTATATTTTTCAACCTGATCCTTATTATTTTAATTTTTAATTTTTTTAAGCTCTATTGGATAAAAGATATTATTCTTCTCAACTTCATCATTCAATCATAAATTTATTATTATTTTTTATGTCAACATTTGTCCTTATTTTTTTTTATTTTTCTTAATCCTTTTGCTAAATTAATTTTTCTTTTTATTTTTATTATTTAATAAAATTTAAAATTTATTTGATATTTGAATTTTGATCACTATTCTTTTAATTGCTATTCTTTTAATCCCTTTGCTAAATTGATTTTTCTTTTAAATTTTATTATTAAATATTTAATTGATTGAAGATTGAATTTTATGTTTTTTTAAATATGGTATTTTAAATCTAATGACTCGAGTTATGAATTTAAAAAGTTAACATGAAATTTAATAGGATATCTCAAGTTAACTCAACCTTGATTATTGGAGTTATAAATTTGTTATGTTAACTCAGGTTAACTAATTTTTTTTTAATGTTGTTTTTTACATTGTTTTTTAAATACATCGTTTGTTCCATTTTTATAAAATATTTTTTTTATTTTATTCTAATCATTTTTTAAAATTTGATCCATCAACTATTGTTTTTCATTTTGATTTTATCTAATTAAATTAAAATCAGCTTATTTAATCTAGTTTGATATATTATTTAAATTATATATTTTAAAAAAATATATTTATAAAAGTTGAATATTATTTTTTTATTAAAAAAATAAAAGTTTAGTCCCGCGCGAAAGGCGGTAGTGAGAGAGTTAATGGGATTCATCAGCAGCCAAGTTTCTATCAGCTTTGAATTTTAAGTTAATTGACGCGGTACCATAAAGTGGAGTCGTTGTCAGAACTCAAGTCGGCAGTCCACGTCGACTTCTAATTCCTACTTCCGGGAGATTCTATTCTACCTCAGCCTAACGGCTATTTTTATTGCCAGAAAATCCCATTATATTTATATATGTATTAACAACTACACAAAATTATTGCATGTTATAGATTCAAAATAGATATGTAATCCGTGACCCATGCTTTAATGAAGGTCAAATATTTTTATTTTTTATAAAAAATTATATATATATATAGTTTTTTTAATGCATTTTTATAGTTTAAAAAATTTAAATTATACATACATGAAATTAAATAAATTAAGAACTATACGTATGAATAAATAAAAAAAGTCATTAATGATATCTGAAAATAAAACATAAAAAATCAAGAAATAAATATAAATCAAGATATTTAATCTTGATAAATAAGAAATTTATCCTATTTTTTTTGCTAAATTTATTTAATAAAATATTTTTTTATTTAACCAAATGATAATAGAAATAAATAAATTAAATTAATAAAATAAAATAAAAAATCATGCAAGGCTGCACATATAAAAAATAATATCGGAAGTTAAATTTTTTATTTAAAAAATAAAGTTTATCTATATATATATATATAGATAAACTTTATATATATATAGATGAACAAAAAAAAAACTCTTTAAATTTAAATAATAACTAAAAAAAATAGTCATTTAAAAGAGGCTGTCCAAACAAAATGAAAGAGAGAAGGAATTCTAATTTAAATATAAATTAAAAAATTAAAGAAAAAACTATTAAAAAAATTATTAATTTATAAAAAATAGAATCAAGGTTAAGCCTTGCTTTCCATGAACTGTGTCATGGGTATAAAGAAAAAAACACTTTAAGTGAACTTTGCAGCTAACCGGAGTGAACAAATGAAACATATTACCTAAAACATAAAATTAAGATAATTCTATAAATAGCAAAACAAAAATAAAACTTATAAAATTTTTTTTTAAAAAAAATCAATTATGCTTAATCTTTTAAATTTATAAATCAGGTCATGAAATTATGATGAACATGTTAAAGTCAAACTTGAAAAAATAAAAAAGTAAGATTCTTAACCAAATAAAAAAATAATTAAAAAAATAGCAATTAAAATAATAACAATCAAATTTAATAAAAAAATTAATAAGATTAAACAATTAGGGATGAAATAAAAAATAAAATTTAATTAAAAATAATCAATATAAATAAAATAGTTGCAATTAAAAAAAGAATTAGATTAAAAGAAAAAAAGAATTGAAAGGCTAGTATAATTTTATGCATGACTTGCATGCAATTTAAAAAGGAAAGAGAAGGAAAAAAAAGAGTCAATTTATGTTAAGCTAGATTTCACTACTATACTTATATTATTCAAAGAGAAAAAAGATATCGAGATGCTGAGGTGGCTGAAACTTGATTTCAACCACCCCCATTAACAACTTTTTACCAAAAAACTAAAAATATTCATGTGATTAAATAACAATAATATAAAAAACCCTTATAAAATTATAATTAAACCCTCGAAGCTAAGGTTAAATAAGTCGAATATAATAGATTAAAAGATTTTCCTACTTATCAAGTAAAATTTTAAAAATTAAAGAATGAAAAGTAAAATAATAATTTTATTATGCCCTATAAATATTTTATTGTGGATAGATTACAATTTTTTTTAAACAAAAAACCCAGGAAGCTTAGTAATTTACTTAATGCTTAATGCACCTTTTCTTTGCTTACAAATACACTTCTCTTGCTGCTAACAATTTTCTCTGTCTAGCCGGTGGCATGACTATTCAGCCTTGACCCTTTCAACCTTTTTCTCATCTATCTCCAATCCTTTGCTTTCACTTCCATTCACATTATGCGAGTTATGCACACGCAAGCTAATCTTGTATATAAATATTAGCCATACACAATCATTATAACATTGTATCCACTGTGGTCTCACATTATTCCTGTACAAAAAACCCAGGCTCTGATTAACGGCAATGGATTGCTTGGTCTTGCCTGTATCAATGTTGAGAAAGTGCTACACGAGGTCACGACTAGGCTATCGGTCATTAACTGAAGATGGGTTCGGCGATTTGGACAGTCCGGTGACCGTGGTGGTGGGAAAAGAGAGGAAAGAGTTCTTGGTTGATCCGTTCGTATTAGAAGAGAGCCCCTTTCGGGTTTTGATTGAAACAGTAAAAAAGGACAGAGTTTTTGATGATACGAGTAGATCAAGGGAGGAGAAGAGAGTGATTTTTGTGGATGTGGATGCCATTTTGTTCGAGCACATGTTGTGGTTGATGTACAATGATTGTTCTTCTTTATTTCAGCTTAATCTCAAGGAGATTATCGACTTCTATGCTCAAGATTGTTAGATACAAGTGAATAAAACAAAGGAAAGGTATACCAGGCACACTAGCTAATTTCATTTTATATAAATCTCTATATAGTTCCATCGATCATGTAAATTTCTTTAAAGCCACTAATAAATAATTCTATTACTCTCTTTTCTTGTCCTGCTGCTCTCTTCTTCTTTGTTATTCGTGTTTTTCATATCAATGTTTCTGTGTTGATCAATAACATTGATATTGGATACTATATGCTCAGTGAAAAGCACGACCTCTTGGAGCAATGAAGATTTTCTGGATCAGTTGTAGATAAAATTGTAGGCGCCTCAAAATGGCCGCGTTGCTACATGGTAAATCGGCCAATTGTGCTCATTGTCTTCCATTTTCGGTTTCCAAGTCTTGTTTTTGCTAATGTCCAAAATAGTTATTTCTTGTTAGAGGCAAGCTAGACTATTACCAAATCTTTCCATACGGCAGGATTTTTCTCACTAAATAATATACATGATTCACTTTTATTCTACGTTGTTGAGAGCTTTCTCTGTTGTTTCGTAACAACAAGAGAGTTTTCTCCCCCCTGTTCGCTTCGAAAGAGTCAAATATGACATTAGATTACTGGAAATAAAAACAAATTAATATGCACTTAGCTGTAAATTGTTCAGATTAATGGACAACCTAACAGATTACTTGTAACTAGATCCAGAATAACAAGCTTTATGAAGTTGTAATCAGTTAATACAATTAGATCGATTCCAGTCCACCTCTAATCAGATGAAGCAAGTTAACGTCATGAACTTTAATATGCCTTCCATTTAGCATATTCTTTTCCTTTTCTTTTGTCGCCCACCTAGCATATCCTACGAAGTTCTCTAGAGAATCATCAATGCATGCATTGACGGTGAAGTATGCAAAATCAAAGACAAACAGCACAAGCATGAATGCATTGAAATCAAAGACAAACTTGCTGACAAACATTCCAAGATACAAAAAATAGGCATTGCAGGTGGACTCAAATTTCAGCCATTCTGTTGTTTTGGGCTTACGGAGTTCCTACTTTTCATAAGGGCCTTCACCGAATTAACAAGATGAGATGGAGAAGCCCATCCTCTTGCATCGATCGGCATCAGAAACGACAATTTAATCTCAATTTATCGAATAATAAACAGATATAAATATTATCAAACTTAACCCAAAACTCTCTGAATCTACACCCCCCTCAACACACAAAATATTTAGATTTTTTAAAAATATAATATAATATATTTGTACTTTAATATTGACATAAAACACACATATATAAATAATATTTATCATTTTATCATTACATCTATCAAATATATATATTAACTATAATATTTTTTATTAATTAATAAATAATAATAGATAATACATAGTTATTGAATAACCAATACCCAACAAATTGTTTATAAATATCTAAATTTTTTACTTAATAAATAATTAATAAAATATAAATATTAAAAAATATATCGATGGCTATTCCTAACTACCATTTGATTTAAAAGAAAAACCCCTTAGTTTTATCACATGGAGATTATTAGGCACTATGATTTAATATTCTCTAGTTGCATAAAAATGACATCTATACGCATCAATTATGTTGGATTGCACTCTTTTTTATGAATGGAGTAACAAAACAGTGAAATCAATTAAGTAGAGTTTTACATGGAAACAGAAGAGAGAGATAATTAAAAGAGAATAAATATATTCTCATGTTATTTATGTTTTAAATAACAAAAATTCACTCCAAAATTTTTTAAATATAAATCTATTTTTATATTTTCATCTTCATCACTCTAACTAACTAAACACATTTTTATAATTTTTATATTTTTATTATTATTTTGAGACTAACCAATCGCAACCTTAATGACATTATTACATTTTGAAAAAAAAAATCTCATAACGGGCCCAATATTAATTTGACAAAGTAGCTCATATGAAATTAGAAAATTCAACTTAACTAGACTAAATTACATTAAATTATAATATTAATACAAATTAGAATTTTCTAAAATGTTTAGGAAATATTTTTTCTAGAAAATAATTGTTTTGGATATTTTCATTAAAAATAAATAAAAAATTCAAAGACAGTCAATCATTATAATTTTTAAAACATGTTAGACAAATACTTGGACAAAAAGAGAAGTAAACTTAGACAAAAGTAGTAGAATGCAACTCTATCTTTACAAACATTTAAATAACCTTTCGGTTTCTAAAAGAAATAATTTTTCCTTATTTCTTAAGCATTTCCCAAATATTAATTGTTATTCATTTTGAGATTTTATGCAATTTCTTTCAATTACGTTGCATTGACAAATTTTGCAACACATGTGGAACCGATGATTGAGTCGGGATAGGTGCGTCTAGACCGTGTCTTTTCAGGTTTTTATTGCTATTAAAGTTTGGACCAGCATGCACTTGACCTTGACCCTAACCTATTAGATCCGGGCGGGTTTAGGTCTACCCATGTTAGTGAAAAAATAAAAATTCTAGGAAAAAAATAAAGATTTCTGCTATTTTATATGTAAAAATTTGGTGAAGACCTCATTAACATTGCCATTCCAAATATACTATTGAAATTAAAATATCGCTATTCATGTTTATTCCGGACTTTCCATTTTTTATAGTCAAACAATACTTTAACGTTTTGTAAAGTTAAGGTGTTATATAGTACTTGACCCACGGGTTATTCAAGGTTAATCCAATCTAGAAATTTTGAAATACTTTGGATTAAGTCAATATATTCAAGGTTAATCCAATCTTTTTCATTGGGATTGATTTGCCAAATATTTGGTATAAACAAAGGCGATTTTGAGGGGTTTCCTACTATTTTTCTTTTTGGAGGTTGTGCAACAAGGTAACTCTATTGTAAAAGTGTGGTGGTATATATATTCCTTTTTTTTTAGGTGGGGATTAATAGGATAATTTAGAATGTTTCTTTCTTAAGTTTACTGCAATTAACCCATGTTTATTTTTTTAAGCATTGTTTTGTATTTAGATTAGTTATAAATTGTTATAGATCTTGAAATTTTATTTAATAATTTAAATTATTAGATTGAAATGGTTTTTTATATAATATTAGAGTTTTAATGATCCAATGATTATAAATTTAAATTTTATCATCCTTATTTATTTAATAAAAATTAAATATAAAATAATATGAATTTATATAAGTTTTAAGTACAAAGAAATTTTATTTTAAAAATATTAAAAAATAATATAAATTTTATTTTAAAATTTTACTTAATAATTTAAATTATTAGATTGAAGTGATTTTTTTACATAAACTATATTATAATTATAAAATATCATGGTGGTAGATATTCTTTTAATAGTCAATTGAACCTCTATTAGAGAATTTTATCTCATCATTCAAAAGTTGACTCGAGACTTCCAAAGAGGGAAAAAAGGAGAAGCATGGCAATGGATATTTTTGGACAGTTCAGTGAAAAAGTTCTCCGATAGCCAAATTTTGCCCTATTTTGAAGCTTCTATTTGCTACGTTTTGAAATCCGTACGATTACTTTCTCTGATATGATGGGATTGGAAACAGAAAATAACAACATAAAAGAGTTTTTTTATGACCTTGCTTTCAGTGTGTGTGTCTGTCTCTCTCTCTCTATATATATATATATCAGTGACAGGTAGGACACAGTTACTGTCCATTCGTTGCACTCTCGCAGACTAATTTTCGATCCCACTAACGTGTGATTATTTAGAGGCACTTGGTTTTTTACTAAGAGAGGGAATTTGTAAAAGAGAAATAGAAAGTGAGGGACTTCGGCTTGGGCTAGAGCACGATCAATCATGGGCTGTGTCATAATGGACAATGGGCAGAGTAAATGCTCCACAATCGTGCTGGTAAAGCTAATATTGGTCCTCATGGGAGTAAACGTCTCGTGCAGCCCAGGATTACATTGATGGAAAATGGCTTTGGTTTTCCAAGTTGTAATCTTAGAATATATGGATTTGATTTGATCTGTTTAAAAAGAGATCATCGTCGTACTGGCTGCTTAAATTAATCATGTCCTTTAATTTAGTAAAATTCAATAATATTCTCGTCTAAAACCTCAAAAGCTGGAGCGCATTTCTTTTAGATGCATGCCAGGGAGCTTTTTTTTTTGCTTTCTTACAAGTCGACATTCACTATCTGATGATAAAGACATCCATTGTCACAATCTTCAGATACATAATCCCATGCGAAAAACACCAATTCTCGAGACCAATAAGGTAGATACATGCCCCGTATCACTAAAGTAGAAATTCTCCTTTGCAAGAGATGGCCGTTAATTAATACATTCGTTAAGCACTTAAGAAATTCGTGGTCTGAAGTTTTGCTTGCTTGAATCAGCTAATTTGTCCGCATAATATGCCTTTTAGTCTGTCTTAATCCTTACAGATTTTAGATCTTATAAGCACTGTGTTTATAAGATCATAAGATCTCTCAACAACATTATTAATTTCTTCACACAAGTATCTCAAAATCGTTCTCATGTCGTGATCATGACACGGGCTATCATGGTTATAATCTATCTACTATTGCTTCTTCTTTTGTTTTCGCCTTGAATTTTATTTAATTTGGATTACATTGATTAACAAAAACTCTAAATTGTCTAGTCAAAATACTGTGCACCCAAACTAAATTTACTATTCAATGTTGCAGTGTACAAACTTTTTTTCCCTAGTAAGAAAAAAAACAAAGGCTTATGATTAAAGGGTAGACTTATCTTTTTTAATGTCTGGGAGTATATACAAGATTATTTATCTAACTTTCATAAATTAGTCATATTAACTAGGAGTTTTTAGATCTATTTGGTTTTTTATTTAAATAAAATAAATATTTTTGTCACTGGAATCAATAGAGGCAAGTCATTACCAAGTCCATTTGTCCTTTCACACAAGTTTTTTTGTTATTCATAAAAACTTGGAGGGACATATGGTCTTTTCAATGATACTTAATTAATATTTTAATTTAAAAAATAATAGATATACATGGTATATAGATTCATATATTTAAAGTGCTTATATTGTTTTAGTGGTCAAACTTACCGTTTTATTATTTTATTGAAAGTGATGTCGCATTTTTTTACTTTTTTTTAAAAAAATATTTGTACTAGTAAATCTTTTTTTTATTTAAAATTTTAGTTTTCAATTTCTTTTTAAATCTTTTTATATATATATATTTACTTTTCATTATTATTTGAGATAATATCAATTTTATTTTTTTTAGTTTGCTTTCTATATAATCAGTCTCAATTTAATGACCACAATTATGAGTCTTAAAAGTTTACTTTGGTGTTTTTAAGTTATTTTTAAAAGTTATTTTTTTAGTTTTATTTTTAATATTTAATTTTTTAAAGAAAATATCATTGTATTTTTTTATATTTAATTTTTATAAGATCAAATATCTTAATCTTAGTTATTTATTTGTTAAATATTAAATTTATTGAATTAAATATGTGTATAAATTATTTATAATTAAAAAAATTTTAATATAAAAAATATGGTGGAAAAATCTATATATTCATTCTTTTACTAAACAATACATCTAACCCACTGCAAATGACGTTGACGTAGCCAGTAAAAGGCTAAGATATTGTGATTACTGTGTGCACATTTTAAAAATGTGGATATCTCGACTAGGAACGATCAAAGAATCAAACATGATTTTCAAAAGCTTCCAGTCATTTGACAAAACCAAACCCTATAAGAAAGTTGAGAAAAGGAAGAGGAAGTGAGAAACTCCATGGTACAATGTCATCATCGTCGCTGTCGCCTTTATCATGATCACAGCACACCAACCATAAACAATCGTTGTTAATTTTCCTATGTGGCCATTGTTTATGCATTAACATCTATTATTAAAAAAATGGTTTCTTGTGGCCTTATGAAATTCAACTGCTCTTAATTTAGTATATAAATGACAGCTTAGAATCAAATATAATTTCATACCATGCTAAGTGAGCTTAAGATCCGGTCAGCTCATGTGCAATCAAGGTGTTTTGTTCATGATTTAACCACCACACACTTACCTTATTTTATTAAGTATGTTAGGTAAGCATATACAGAGCTTCATTAATTTTCTAACAACCTCTTAAATCCTCGAATAATCTTTTCCCGTGTATATTGCCTTTAATTTTCACTACCATGATCATCTACAGCAATAAAAGTAATAAACAAAATAGGAAAACCTAGTAAGTTCACCGCTGTAACTGGGAAGAAAAGTAGGCTCTTTCTCCCATAATGAGTGGCCAATGCTTAAAGTCTTATCAATTATGGCCACAACCTTAAACATGTAGTCATAATTAGTTAGGCTTCTTCTTCGTGTGTTGTTTCTTATATTTTACAACCTGTGATATACATCATCATCTTTTGTGACCTCTTTATATATATATATATATATATATATATATAGACACACACACACACACACTTGATTTGTTTTATCTTTTATCTTATCTTGTTTTTTTTATTACACGGTTAATTTTATTTGATGCAAGTCAAGATTCACCTTGCAGGTTCTCCAAGCTTCAAATCAAGCCGTACCTTTCAGTTCTTGCAAGTTCTTTGAGTGGAAGAAATCCACATTACTCTTTCATGCCACCTCTGATGTAACTCTGAGTTGAGACTGCTTTTAGATTGTCAAGATTCCAAAGGCATGAATTTGGACAAAAGTAGCAGCGAGAAATCCCAACCAAATACAGATTGCGTCATGAATTAAGAACCATGATAATATGAAGTATAAATCTATCATCTATTATATAATAGATAGGAGAGGAGCAAGTGTTTTGAAAAAAGATAGAAGCAAGCATCAAAGCACCCTAATAAATTCCTACCATGTGCCGAGCAGCAGAAAATGGTGGTTTACAAAGCTGAATTATTAAATATCCCACCAGCTTTCAAGTATTATAAGTCCTTGTACATGTAAACAAGTCATATAATATAATCTTTTGTATATTTAAAATTCATCCGTAGCTCACCATCATCATTGCCTCTTAAAATCTAACAATGAGGTGAAACATTATAAACTAAAGTACTTTTATGAATTAATTGCACATAACTAAGCACTACGAGAATTCGTTTCATCAATGTTCAATATGGATTTCATTGGATATGGCAAGCACTTTCCTCATCCGACATGGAACTTAAAGAAGCTTTGGTGATTCTTCAACCCAAGAACCTAAGGTTTTGGGTGATGCAGTAGGAAATGGTTCCACGCTATGTATTATATGCTATAATGGACTATACAAGGAAATGAAGATTTTGGCTTTGGGTTAGCTAGATTATGATATGCTGCTCTCTCTTAGGACTTCGTGTTATGGTTTTATATTATGTGACATGAGGTATCAAGGCAAGGAAAAAATAGATAATAATGACTATCATATTAACTAATAAAATAGATAAATTGGTACTGCCCTCTTTTAGGACAGGTCTGAATACTACCTTAATAACGAAACTATTATTGTTGTCTTCAAAATCTTATCCTTTGTGTTTATTTTTTTTCTAATGCAAGTGGATATTTCTTTTTTCATGACTCTCTTCCTCGTAAGCTAAAAGTTCTATGAAATATAAAATTACTTTGAGTTGTTACCGATTTATCTTTTTTTTTTTAACTTAAATATTCCGTGTATAATTAATTATTCAGTGGAAGAGCTTAAAAAACAAATTCTTGTAACCAAAGAATCCACCGAATCTGAAACTTTTATGCAAGATAGAGATGTGCATGTCTAATTAAATTTCTTAGCAAGATCCTTCATGATTTGAGAGAGAAATTGTAGCATGCATGGTTTAGGTAACATCCAAACAAAGTGCGCTGGAGTTTTTTTAATTATTAGGTTTTTTTAATATAATAAACTAGACAATATGGGATTCACTTTCCCTCTAGAATAAACTGAAAATCATTTTTTGGTTTATATCATATGATTTTATTAATAGTAGCAACCGATCCTATGTAGATTCAATTGTTAATTTTGTGAGCTTAAATAGGTACAATTCTTCGCAACCAACGAGCCATTCATTTTGAATTTTTTTCCACAACGATATATATGTTTTTTCTTTTATGATAATTTCATAGCCAAATCCATCATAACTGGGGACAAATGATAGTATTATTCAAGTAACATCCAAACTGAAGCTCTTTTTTTTTTTATCACAGTTTATATATATATATATATATATACACACCACGACCAATATGAGCTCGAAGTTTCCTTCGTAACTCCCGGAACTTCTCCGTAGTGTCTTCGTTCCATGCCTCATTTCATAGGGAACCTCAAAGTGGCTCTATTTCATTATATTCCATCCATATATATAGAAAATTCGCTTCTACCTTTTTCATAAATGAAGCAGTGAACCAAGATGGGTTTCTCATTATCTTTTGAATCACACTAATACCAATTTTGGTTAATTATCTATAATTTTTTTAGGACAAGAGTCCTAGTGACTCTTCTCCATTAAGGAACCCTGGAACGGGGCAGTCTCATTCATAGAAGGTACAAAAAGCACTAATAGATATGGTTGAAAGCAAGAACGAGAATTGACCCTGGATCTAGGCCACAATCCTTAGGGCGTTTTCTAGAAGAGTGAACTCCAGAGTATTTGTCTATCCTTTCAGGGCCTCTGCTTTGTCGAACTACACCAGCTGCCTTCAACGAAAACCACGGGCTATGAGCTCTTTCACCTTTTCAAAAGGAGGGATTGCGAATACAACAATCTGAAGCCTCATTGATATCGGAGTCAATTATTATTTTGGTTTGATTGGTCTGCTAGTTCTAACGACTTTCATTCTTTACATTTCTTCTCAGCTGCTTTGGCCTGTAGCAGCAGGTATCTGCTTGGCTTTAGCAGGTATATATCTGGTTCCCTGCTCTAAGTATTAGCAATATTATTTTCAATATAAATGTTTTTAATTTCTAACAATAGTCAAGGTTGTGTAATTAATACCTGGATTGATACTATTAATTGTGCTAACTTTAATATAAAAGCTATGCATGAACGTAATGCTCATAATTTTTCCTCTAGACCTAGCTGCTGTTAAAGTTCCATCTACATGACGGGAAGGGCTTCTGAGGGTAATCCGAGATGACCTAAATCCTTCTTTTCTAGATGATAGCTGATGGAAAAGGAATCTAAGGAAATCCATAGATTTCTATTCCTATATGGCCTAAACTACTTTCCTTGGCGATTGGGTCCGTGATCAAGTAAGGTAACATTCTATTTCACCAATGTAGCCATTTCTGGCTTTGTTGACAGTACTGCCGAATCGGGCTTGCAAGCTTCCACGAACATCCAATAAACCATAAAATACACAGGTTTATCAGCTATAATTCTATAAAACCTAACCATATTGTTATTCTGAGCATATTTTGTACATGAACATGTGGGTGTAAAAAAACCTGTTATTCTGAGCATATTTTGTACATGAACATGTGGGTGTAAAAAAACCATCCTTGACATCCAAGAAACCTTCAATCTACAACTTTTATGAGGTAGACAGTGTGGATATCTATTCTAAACCATCCAAATTTCATATCTAGATCCCTCATAATTTGGTAGAATGGCTTTTAGTAAGTTCTTATGATTGCTAGTTTTTTTTTTCCTTGTGAATCAAATTGTTTCTGCTCTTTTTTCTTTCTTTTATATGATAATATGTTGGGCTTTAGTATTTCTTGGAATTACACTAGAACATTTTTGCTGAACTTTGTACGCACATACACTAGAGACCATTTTTTATTAAGTTAACTGGAATTAATTTTCCATTTAAATTTCATGCGATCGATTACTAGAACAATGGTCATATTTTTCTCTTTATTGCTGATTTAAAGTTAACCAATAGCAAATAAATTGTTTTGCATTATCCAAAACAAAAATAAAAGAACTTATCTATAAAACAAATCTCAGAACAAAATATTCGGAAATGACAAACATTACAGCGCATATATTCAGGATTTGCAACTAGTTTAGAAGTAAAATGGAGGGTGAAGTAACCTGTTAATGTAGATATAAAGGGAGCAGGAGGAGGGTAAGGAGCTGCTAAATATTTGAACTTATTCTTGCAGATAATAATAATCTCGAGCACGAACGGTTTTAATTTTTAGGGCAAGAAAACTAAAGTTCTTCCTTACAGACTGAGTACATGGATATGATGACCATAATTGATTTCATTACCAAAGACAAATCTTCTTTTGATTATTTGCTAGCTCTTTGTATGTTTACCAAGTGTGAGGGGATAAAAACAATGCAGAACCTTCAATTTTTAAAAGCAATAATCCTACTTCCCAATCGGATTTCTAAAATTGCCTGTAAAGAAGAGCTATAATGAATTACTTTATCTTAAAAAAATAAAAACCATTGTTGGCAGAAGGACATATAAAGTATGATTAATAATAATAAATAAATTACTAATCCCTGTTATTGCCTGGAAACTTATGTATATCTTAAAGGGGAGTGGTTGTAGTACTAGCAACATGCTGATGAACAAGCTCTTGGTTTTTCTGTCATTTCATTCTTTATGCCAGAGGTTTTGAAGACAGGAAAGTTATATTTATTACAGAAATCTAGTTATGTAGTTCATTCCCAAGAGATCTAACTAGCTCAAGAAAGTCGGCTAGAAAATTAATACAACTCTTGGTGGTTAACAAAAAAAAAGTACATCCAGTGAAAGGAATCCATGTTTTTATTGAAAACCTCGGTTCCTTACTACCATATTTATTCTCTCCAAAAAACAATGCAAAAGACACAATCCCATGTTACCAAATCCCACAAGATTTACCTCAAATTGGTTAAGAAAAAAAAAAATACCCCATATTGTATATGTTACCATATCACCAACAAAAAGAACCTGGTTGAGATCCAAGAGGAAGTTTAAATAAAGAGAGAAAAACCAAAAGAAACCCTAGTTGATGTATCAGCATCACTGAAATTAAGTAAGTTGCAGTTTTCAATTAAGATAGTCAAGACATCATCAAGCCATTTCTCATAAAGTAGAAGATAGTTTCACAATGAACAAGGAGGCTATTTTCAAGGAACCATCAGAATCTAAAAAATAAAAAGAAAAGGAGAATAAATGACAGGGAAAGCGAGAAGTTATACCCTAAATTAAAACATCACCATAAGATCAAGAAGGAGATGGAGAAGAAGTAACATGATCATGATCTTGAGGATAGATAATCCATGAATTTTGCTGACCTTTTATTATTCAACAAGCCCAACAAAGCCAACCAAAGAACGCTGCTTCAATCCAGCAAAGCCACAATTGGCTCCCATAATACGACACATCACAAAATCACCAGCAACCCATTCGATTATTTCTCTCAAAACGGAGACCTACCTCCTGAGTTACCTGCCCATCCATTCACTGGCAACTGCACGTTAGATGGCATATTAAGCGGCAAATTAAAGAACGGAAGCCCCCCGGAAGCCGCTCCCGCTTCATTAAAAGGACCATTATTCCCAACCCCAATCCCACCACCAGCACCACCTCCACCCGCGCCACCACTCTGCATCATCAATTGGTCATCCTCATCCAAAGGCAGCCTCTCATATGCCACGTTTGTGAAGGATGCTGCAATCACTATAACTGGACCTGCTGCGGTTAGCTCTCCCACCACGCTTCCTCCCACCACCTGGCCTTGTCCTCCAGCAAGGAAGATTGTGAGGCTCGTCGCGCCTGGAGGGGCTGGAGGCGGCAAGAAAGATCCAGACAGAGATAAGATCTCAAATCTGCCATGGAGACTCACTATAGATCCTGCTGCAGCTGGTTGCCTGATGCTAACATTTGTTACTGTTCCTGCTCCGCTCAGTATGCAAATCCCACGCTGCCGTCTACGCGCGTAGTTACCCACGCACTCGAATACATCGCATCCATTTCCTACTTCAAGAATGTGGGCACGCAGTGTGTTTGCACTCTCGCGAGTGATGATAATCGGAGGCTTCTCTTTATTTTTGGAACCAGGTGGACGGCCTCGAGGCCTACGGGCCATTATGTCTCCTGACCCGGAGTTGGCCGCAGTAGCAACCAGGTCAAGGCCATGATGCAGGCCATCGTCGGGGTTGTGGTCAGTAGAAAAGCGACCAACACTTCCAAGACCGTCTCCAGCCTTATTGGGATCCTCGTCTTCAGGATCAGGCTGGTGCTGGAGCTGAAGGTCAGGTATGTGATGAAGCTGGTGAACGTAGCGAGAAGTAGTGCCTAAATCTAAACCAGCCATGCCACCATCAAAAGGAAACAAAAAACAGGAAATGATTTTTTTAGAAAAATAAATATTTTAGATGATTAAAAACTGTTTTGGGTTTTGTTTAATGTTGAAACAGGATACAGGAGAGTGAAATTATAAAGAAAATAGAAAGGGAAAGGGGAACACCGGGACTCGAAGAAAAATATATGAATATATAGAGAGAGGTTACATGTATATTTTGGAGAGAGAAAAACGAGATAAACAAGGGGAGGGGGGGAGAGAGAGAGAGAGAGAGAGATGAAGTGCAGAGAAAGGGAAAAGGGAAGGGAAGGAGGAGGAAGAAGAGGGGACAAAGACTTGAAACGCAGTAATTTCTCTCACACCCTAAAGTTTAAATATATGCATAGAATAATGGTTTGTGGACGAGTTTCTTATGTTTCTTCTAATTTTTGAGAAATGTGTACAAGAAGGTGGATGCAAGTCTCACTCTCCTTCAAAAGGGTGGATTAAACGCAATAGCGTTCCTGAGGATGGAATGATTATGTTATTTTTTTGGTTAGCCTCTGGACTATATATTTTTTATTTGCCAACAAATATAAAAGCAATTCTCCCAACTATTATGAAATATGGAAAAAGACCAACAGAACACCTTTCTTTTACAATTATAACATGTTCACGTTCTTTTCCTCCAAAGATTAAGGTGTTTAGCTTTAACTGATTTTTCTAACATCATATATCTCAAAAAATGATTGCTATTTTAACACAAATATAGAAAATGTAACTTAAGGAAGCAGAGGTTGAAGGGGTTTTGGTCGGTTCTTAATCACATGTGACTTGATGGAGTATCTAGTGGTTTGGCATAAGTACGCACGGTTTCGATGAAAGTCCACAGGTAATTAAGATTGACAGAGAGTTTTCTCAAGTCCTGAATGCTTCATCCATTTTCCTTCTTCATCAAACTTGTTGTTTCAAGCAGAGGCCTTCCTGATCTCTGTCCTTTGTTCCTTGGTTCGGATATGAGCCAATAAATCATTCGTTTAATGGATTATATATTGGTAGGCAATCCACATTTCGCCGGCCGGCAGTCTTGATCTCTAGTGCAGCCATATGGTTTCAAAGGGATTGAAAAGTTTAAGTTTGAGAAAGGGAAGTCAAAGGAATTAAATCATTTTATCTTCCGTCATGTTGAGGTGTGGATGACTCGGTGGCTTGTTATGTGAAAGATAGAAAGGTAGGTTTTGATCATAAGTTATAAAATTACCATTAAACTATATAAAACAACAATCTATTTTGAAAGTAATATATGAATTGCTTAAATAGTTGCTAAAACTGACATGGTTAGTGAAATTTAAACAAAATAAAATTTTGAAACCTAATTAAGAAAAAAATAAAAAAAATAACTAGAAAACAATAATATTAAAGAACATCTTTTAAGTCTATTTGGGACATCTTCTAAGCTAATTTCACGAGGAACTGAACCTCTAAAACATGCTTATAAAATTTAAACTTGATTTGATAATTAAATTAAATATTTTATTTTTTTCTTCTCGAATATCATTTCATGAATCTAGAATTCTTCTTGCACTTAGACTTGTCCATTTGGTTCATGACTAATCCATGTCAATTGTTATATGTCCTATTTCATTCAAGAAACAACAAAGCATCTTCTTCTATATGGTTTGGCTGTATTAATCAATCAAGTATTTCTTGATCCATTGAGTTACTTGTTCTTTACTTTTTTCTTCCAATAAAAAAAATATTATTCATGAAGTAAATTATGAGCTAATGTTGTTGCATCCTTGTAAAATCAAATGAAATGTGAGTGTTTTAATACTTTAAACTTTAAGATAATGTGTATATGTCTTAAGTTCACCACTCAAAAAGAAGATGAATAGGTAAAAAGAAATTAAAAATTGAAAGCAATAAGATAAATGAAGGTTGAAAATATTAAAAGAAGATATTTTGAAAGAATTAACGAAGTAAATTTACATACTTGGAGTTGGCCAAGTTTTTCATGTATTAACTTTCCTATTCATATTGATATAGTATTTGAATTCCATCTAAATAAGCAATCTATGACAAACAAGGAGGCATTTTAAATCCTAATACAAACCAAAATTTTCCTTTACTAACACTTGCATTAATCCTAACTAATCTAAACCACTTAGTAAAATTAACCCTTAAAGGACTCTCATTCTAAGTAGGATTTATCCCTCTAATCATGAATTTACCCCTCTAATTATTCACGTGAATTTAAACTCCAATGATCAATCATTTTTTTGTATCAATCATGACTTCTGATCATCTAATCAATTGTTCTCTAGTTTTCTTGCTCGATTAGGAATTTTCAAACCTTATTAATTATTATTCATGTTGTTTTCAACCTTATTTTTTCTATTTAGATATAGATAATTACTATTTATATTTGCTTGACTTCAAACATCATTAATGAATTTATCAAGAATAGAGCTTTTTTATTCGATGTAAAAATAAAAATAGCTTTATGAACAATGTAGCTAACCAATAATACTTGGATTTTTAATGAAATGGTTTTGGATTGGAATAATCTTTACCACTTGATTTTTTCACATGGTTGTTATCATATATAAGTCTTTAGATACTCATTTTTGTTACAGTAGTATAAATTTAATGAGGAATTCTAATGATGAAAGCTCAACATGGCCAATAATATCCCATCCAAACCTAAGAAATGGAATAAGAGAAGGAGATAAAAAGAGGTGGGAAGAGCAAAAGAATGAGGAAAAAAAGATAAGCTCAATTAAGCTTGTACTTGTTTAATCAATGTAAAAATAAAAAAAAATAAAGAGAGGGACGGTGAGAGAGAGGGAGGAAGTGAAAAAGAAAAAAATAGGGCTCAGCCCAACTAAGACAAGAGAAGAAAAGGAAAAGAGAAGGAGAGAAGGAAATTATGGAAGAAAAAAAGAATAAGCAAGCCCAATCAAGCCCATGCTAGCCTAATCGAGGCCAAATAAAAGATAATGATATGAGAAGAGAAGGAAAGAAAACAGGTTAGGTTTAACTAGACCCATTATATCCCAATCGAGGTTAAAAAAACAAAAAGAACATGCATGTCTAACCAGACATATTCTAGTGCATTCAATGTTAAAGAAAAGAGAATGAGAGAAGAAGGAAACAAGGTAGGCCTTACTAAACTTTTAATATCCCAACCAAGGTCAAATAAGAAAAAAAGATGAGAAAAGGCGCACCTAACCAAGCTTATACTAACACATCTAAGGTTGAAGAAGTGAAAATGAGAGAAAAGGAGGAGGAAATAAGAGGGAAACATACCAGTCTTATATACAACTTAACCGAACAACTCAAATGAATCTAAATTGAAAGAAATAAAAGAATAAGAAGAAAAAAAGGAAAGAAAGAAGCCCAAACCCCCACTTTTCAACTCAAAACTTTGACAAAGTTTACGTATATTTTTGTGAAAATGACATCATAAACAGCCACCACTAATATCTTTTATATACATACATGAATTTTCATGATAAAAATTGATACATCAAATGCCACCTTATTCTTTGCTGTGAATATTATCCAGATCCTCCTTTACAAAATAGGCATATGTAGTTAATAATATCAGCATTCATTTTCATAGTTCATATTACAGGATAATCATATGGTAATAAATAATAAAGTAACAATTTAACATAATTATTTCATAAAGAGTATGGAACCCTATTTCCTGTGATAGGTTGCAACCCTACTCTTTTTTATTGTTATAAGATCTAAAACGCATGGCTCATTAAAAATATAAGACCAGGTGTATGGATGTGTCAAACTAGGCCTATGAGCTTGAGATTTTTTTTTTGAATATTTTTAAGGGTTTTTTTTCAATTGAAAATACTCCAAACAACACGTCATCTACTTGTTAAGATTCTAACATCTAGAAAGGTGGTTGGGAAATCAAGCTAAGGTTTTTCAAAGAAAAAATTTTTTTAACCTAATTTCAAGTAAACATACATAATAAACATCAACAATACATTCATAAACCAATAAATCAATTTAGACCGCCCTAAAATATGTCTAGAATTACAAAATTAAATTGAAAAAAATTATTTCTTCTAGCAAGATGAAGGACTAAAACCCTCTTAATGAAACTTCTCTAATTTAATAAAACTCATTAACATGAAAAATTACCTTCCTCGTGGTCAAAAAGTGGCTAACCATGTGTTGTCTCTCTTTTGTCATTTTTTTAATGATTTTCTCTCTTTTTCAAACAAAATATTGAAAAAATTAGAAAAATAAAGTTTTGTATTAAAACTAAAATTGCAAAAATAAAGAGATTGGAAAGGAATTCAAAGAAAATTAGGTGGATCAAAGATAACTTTTCACTCTAATTTTTAAAAAGCCACCTGGTTTTGTGTTTTATATTCTGGCTCTTTGTCTTTTAATTTAGCATTATATAAAATATTTTAAGTAATTGGTCATTAATTTGGACAAAAAAGTATGTAATCATAAAAAAAAAGTTTTTATCACCAAATTTTAAAAAAGAAGAAGAAGAAGAAGAAATAAAGTGACACCATTTTAATCCACATTAATATATGTAAGAAACTATCTAGTGTTAGAGTAAAATGAGTTATATTTTAGTTTTTGTTGTAATTGTAATGAATTACTAGTGCACCTACTCTGTATAATATAAAAACTAAACAAGAAAAATAAAATACTTTAAGAGTACGTTTATTTCTTAAAAAGTGATGTGCATTTTAAAGGTGCTTTTGTTTCTTGATAAATGATATATGAAAAATCACTTTCTAAATTTTCATATGTTTATTTATCATTAAAAAAATTAATCAATGAAAAACACTTTCCTATCAAAGAAAAATTTAACTTAATTTCAAGAAAGTGTTTTCCTTTTATTTTAGATGGAAAATACTTTTTAGAAGTTGTGAAAATTTTAAAAATATCATATTATTTTCTAATTATATTAAATTTAGTTCTTAAACTTTTGATGCTATATATTTTGTTTGAATATTTTTGTATTCAAATTCATCCCTTAAAATTTGATTTAATTTAATTTTTATATTAACTTTGATCCTTATTTTTATGATTGTTATTTACTTTTCTCTTATTATTTTTTAAATTAAAATTTTTTATCTATCAAATTTAGTCCTCACTCTTTTGATTGATATTTATTTTATTTAAAATAATTTATAGAATAATAATAATAATAATAATTGTAATTTCATCATTTTTTAATTTTTTATATGTTAGATTTAATCTTTATTATTTATTTTATTTGAGATAATTTATAAAATAAATTTTTTAAAAAATTTTATTTTCAATTAATTTTTTAATTTGTAAGATTTGTTTCTTATTATTTTAATAAACTTGAAAAAATATTAATAAGTTATTTTCTAACTTATTTTTCATAACATAATTAAATATTAAAAACTATTTTTTAACATACTTTCCATAATACTAATCTATTTAAAAAACTAATATACATGAAAAAATAATTTATATTTTAAAAATTAATTTAAAAATATTACTTTTCAAAAAAAATTGTTTTCCTAATATTTTTTTAAAGGAAGACGATATATGTTTGTTCAGCGAGAAAGCAAGATAATTGGATCGTGTGTTTCACGCGAGATGAGAAGAATGCTCGGATGACATACAAGTTACTTTGCGTGTGATCTACTGATGTGAACATTTGAGCAGATGAACCCTAGATGGAGGAGAGTGTGTGGGTAGGGTTGGCTGGTCATGGAGGTTTACAATGTGACGGTGCAGCTAATTAACTACGGTTAACGCAAAACGTTGACCAGGTGTGGGTCAGTTGAGAAACAGCCAAATAGCTTTGTTTTAAATAGAAAAATATACACAAAAACAAGAGGGGGGGGGATGGCGAAAGGGAGACTTTGCTGCGGCTAGTAGGTCCCCCCACTAGTGTCCTCTCCGCTCAACCTCGACGACCCTGCTACCTCCCCTGCCTGCGGCCAGCTTGCTTGACTGCTTCAATAGCGATTAGGGAGACCGTATCTATCATGTTTGTCTTCGTGTAATTTGAGGTTTTTTTCTCTTCAATGGTCAAAGTATTCTATATTGCTTTTTATTCATTATTTTATTAAATCGTTTTCCTTACTGGTATAGTCAGCTTTTTTTTACCGGTAGGGTCAATTAAATGCCATTAATTTATAAAATAGTTAATTAACCAAAATGTAAAATTGTGAATTATAAACCAATTTACGATAACAAATTGTTAAAGAGCTTCAAAAGGAGAAAACTAAACTGACAGGCAATTGTTCAGTTAATAGTATTAATTACTACATCCTAGTAAAACTACTAAAGTACATTTTTTTAATGTTTTAATTGATGGGATTTCCATTCACAAACGTGTGGAATTTAGAGCCCTTTATGTATGAATTATATTTATAATGATATTATAACAAGTTTGGTAATATAATAATAAAAATTTTATTATTATTTTTTAATTTATGAATAATGTAATGTAAAATAAAAAATTAATTGATTTTTTGGATAATTTTATTAATAATATCAATTTCAACTAGGTATTTATTGATGTGATTTTGATTAAATAACAATTTTAATCAATCATATATTTTAATCAAATTGAACATAACTAAAAGTAATTTTTTAAAATTTATTTTTTAAAATTACAACCACAAGAACTATCAAAATATTAAATACTTAACATCTACTTTTATCGGTTTTTATTGGAACAAATCTGATTTGTTCTATGAACAAAGTACATGAATTTAAAAATTAACTATTTTATTTTTTAATCAAAATATATTACCCCTTTTAACTAACATCAATGCTAAAATCACAGTATATAGTTAATTATCAACAGTTGTTAAATCAGGGATTGGAGGTGTTTTGAGAGACATCACAGGTTGATTTCTATGTATCTTCTCGTCTCCTACAGGGGAGCTTTGCTCATCATCTTCCTATGTAGATTAAGTGGACTGGTTCTTAAAATCCGACTCAACCAATGGCTTAATTGTAGCTCAAAATTTAGGCCATGGATATTAGTGCAATATGTTTTTATTAGTTCAATCAGTGTTCTCATAGGTACTTTAAAGTATGTCCATTTTTCCCACATCTATGGAGAAAATAATATGGTAGTAAACCACTTGGCATATGCTAAGTATTGACATGGACGGTTTCATTTTATGGTTTTAATTATGATTTTTATTTTGACTTATAATTAACCTTGTGTTCATCTACATGGCTGCTTTGCTTTCAATGCATTATTGATTCTCATGAAAAAAGTTACCAAACATTTGCTTTTAACTAATGCTGTTTTCTTAGTTTAAAATATATATTTTTAAAATCAAAGCATTTTACAAGATATTTTTTTAATTGAAAATTAGAATAGGATTTTTTATAGTGCCATGCATTTTTATTTTAAAACAAACACAATCTTAATAAAAAATTAATTTTATAAGAAAAAGTAATTGTTACAGTTTAAAATACTTAGACGTCTTGTGGGATTCTTTTGAAAATTAGCATAATTTATAAAAATAATATAATTAGAGAAAAACCGTTGAAAAAAAACTAATACCAACTATTCTTCCTTTAATTTTATGATTTTTTTTTTAAATTTTTATGTTGAATTTGATATTAGAGTTTATTTAAAGCCTAGAGTTTACCTTTAACGTTTAAAATTTTGTTGGGTTAGATGAAATATCCCTCGGCAACAATTTTTTTTTAAAAAAAAATGCGAGAACAGCCTTTGTTTTTAAAAAAACCATTCTTCTTAGCCTTTGTGAGAACAGATATATATATATATATACATATATATATATATTATTTTTCAAAATCTTTTTTTTTTTAATCCTGTGTTATTTTGAAACACCGAGGCTCAAGGCGAGTGAAGATGGGGCGGTAGAGATTTCGTGTTTCTTACAATTGTCACGTCGTCCATCAAAAGGACCTACGGAGAAGGAACAAGACTGTGTTCTTCGAAATGCAAAAGAAACAAGTATTTTGAAAAGACGAATAACAAACGTCAAATCCAATACTTGGATCCACGTAACCTCAACGCAGACTCAAGGGTTTATTATACACAATATTTTAAGTGTGTTTCATTCTCTATCTTTTCTTCATTTTTTAAAAAGACACGTATACTATTATAATCTTCTAATGGAAAATAATGGTAAAAAAAAAAAAAGATTGAATTTTTAAACAAAATAAACCACAGCCAAGAATTAGTCGAAGCCGAAAAGCGAAGATGGCGCGTAGCGGACAAACAAACATATATACTTATTTTTATTTTTACTTCTTACGATCGGATATTTCTAGTTTTAAAAAAAATAAAAGATAGTTACGTGTCTGTAAATATTTAACTCTTATTATCTTTTAATTTTATATATTCTTATTTATTTTATCTTAGAGGTTAATTTTAGCGGTTAAGAACGAATGCTTTTTATGTTTATAAATACGTTATGGAAATAGAATTTATTCATTAAAATATAAAATAAAAATATTTAACAATGAATTACAACAATAATCTCTTTGAATCATTATAAAAAAAATCTCCTTAAAGCACTATGAAGTTAAAAATGAAATTAAGAAGATTAATTACTAATTTAAAAAAAAGGTGAATTAAAAGATTTTAAAAACAAGAGAGAGATGATTAATTAAAATTTATATAAAAAGTTAAGCAAAGAGGCCAAGCTCGCTTGCTTAGCCTGGAATTCAATAAACCCAGGTCCGCGCACCTAACTAATTTTTTTTCAAGAAGTGAACAGCGTATCATCTCTTCTATTTTTTATTTTTTTTAAATGACAATCTGGCAGAGGACCAGTCATCCCATGTACTATCGTTTGGTCACCATGAATGGCTAGAAAATGGGGTTTGAGTTTTTGGATTTTAATAATATATTTTTTAATTTATTTTCATCTTAAATACTTAGAAACACACTCTATACATTAAGAAAACTCATTCAGTCCCGAAACAACCTCTCATCTCTTTAGAAAAAAAAAATCTAGAACTGGAATAAAAAAATAAAGTTCATGACTAAAAACCCAAAAAACTAAAAGGAGAGGGACCAATTGTGAGCATGATTTAAACTTGAGGAGCTAGATTATAGCTTTGCACACCTTTAGTGGCAAAGGGCTCAATGTTTTTCCATAGTGTCAATTTTGATCCTTTAGCTTCAATTAATTTTTTTTGTCCAGACGCATAAATTGATCTTTAATTTAACGTTTAAATATTTTATGACCTGTAAGGAAAGAGAGATAAAAACAAATTGGAAAGGATTTGAGTGCATGAAACCATGAAAAATAAAACTTGGGAGGAATTAATTGAAAGAAAAGGAGTTCAGTGGCTAAAGTGCACAACAATAAAAATACCAGAGACCTTGAATAAAAAGAAAGTTATTATGAAGTTGGAGTGAACAAACAAATGTGAGAGACTGAGAAATGAATACAAAAAATAAAAAACTCATTTGTTTTAATGTATAGTTAATGTATTTAGATATTGTTGAGAGAGTAATATAAAACTATTCATTCAATATCACCTGAACCAATTCAATTTTTCAATTAAGTACCCCATCTAATATTTAGATATTGTTATCGAATTAACTCATGCCATATGATTAATTATGGTCCCCATTTCAAAAGCCTTTTTAGTGATCATGGTTTCTCTTTCTCACCTAGACTAATTAATTATCCAAAAACCTTTTCTAATTTGCTTTTTGTATTTTTATTCCTCTCCACCGATTGTGCTCCGCAATTTTGGTCGAAAAGGCACACACTCCTCTTCTTGTTTTATTTTTTCTTCTGTGTTCACCAATGAAAATTTTGAGCATGGAGTACGGTAGAGTTTTTTAAATGAAAGAAACAAATAGCACATTAAAAAATTTGAGGAAAATAATAAAATTTAAATTTTATATAAAAATAACAAATTTTAAGAAATTGCATATGATATTTGTGACTCGTTTAAAAAAAATTAACAAATGTAATTTTAAAAGCTATTTTAAAATTATAATATAAAATATAATTCAAACTCTATTCTTATATATACAAGAATATGTGCTCCATTCTTGTATAAACTGTACAAGTAACAAACAGTTGTGCTTTTAATTAGTGTATAATTAAGCTAGGATATTATTAAGCAAGTATCTATCTTTTTAATGAAAAAAGTATTTATTAATTGTAAATAATTTTTGTATACAATTAATACCTATAAACTATACAATACAAGAATAAGAGCTTCGTCAAAACAAAGGAAAAACAATAAGAATTTAACTCTGCTGAAAATAATTGTGCTACAATTGCTAATCTATAAAAACTCCATTATTACTATTAAAAAAAGCTACTACTGTAAACGTCCACAGAATAAAATTTCTAATAAAAAAACACTATTTTTAAAGTCTGCAGAAAAAAAATTAAATAATAAACTAAAAGATAAATAAAAAATATAAGCATGAAATTGTGAGCACAAAATGAATTGTTTTTTTAATGAAGCATACCCTTTTTATTTTTTTTCTAAATTTATATGTTTTAATTATAAAAAATAATTTATTTATTATTAATAAATATTTTTTATTAAGAAAATAGATGCAAGTGATTTTAGTAAAACTAAATTACTAGTATTACTATTATTATTATAAAAAAGTCACCAAATATAATATACGATCGTATTATTTCTTAAGTTTTGCACTGTGTTATTATCATTATCTTCATTATGCTTCTTTAAATGGGGGGGTAAAAAGGACGTAAAAAGGCACTAAAACCAAACCTGCGTCCTTACCATGTCCTCGGAATTGACACCAGCTGAGCACAGGCACATGTAAGACAACGAGGCCATCAATCACTTACTTACCCTTAAACCCCAACCTAAGTGCCAGTGCCTAGGTTGTCTTTATTGATCCTGGTAATCAAATGGCTCCTCTCTCTCTCTCTCTCTGTTTACATGGATATTTGTGATTGTAAAGGGTGCTCATCGGAGGGCCATTTGAAACAATGGTAGAAGGAATAAAAGAGAATCAATCACATGCGATTTCCTAGTAAGAAACCCAGAGGAGTTTCCAAGGTCACCGTATAGCTGTCGGCCACGAGGCAGCTGTCACTTGCATTGGGAATTGCTTCCTTTCCTATCCTTAAATCCCGGGAGTACTCTACCTGCGCCACACCCACACGCCCAGGTCCCCTTCGCTTCAACATCCTTAATAAGACATTTCGGGCTCACTGGCCCAGACTTTTCCGGATCCCCTAGTTCCAGGATTTTCTTCTCTCTCTCTTTTTAAAAAAACAATTTAATATTTTTTTAATAATTAACAAAATAACATAATTTAAAAATAATGGGTGAAATAACATATTTTATATATATTGTGATTCATAAATGATACGTTTAAATTTGTTGTTATATAAAAAATAATATTTAAAATAAATTGTAAAATGAGTTGCATAAATTATAATAAAAAAAAATCTTAAAAGTGCACTAAATCTCTGATTATAACACTACCAAAACTTTAAACCAATACTATAAAAAATATTTTAACTAAAAAAATTCAAAGATTAAAAAAATCATCAATTATAATCAAAATATATCATTCTTATTATCCAATGAATTATGTGTGTTATATTTGCGTATAGAAAATGTGATTCATTTCAATTATTAATTATTGTTTTTGATGTTATTAGACCTCTCTCGTTAAGATTTTTTATGATAATAGTGTTGTTATAGTCAAAGCTTTAGAGTGCTTTAGAGACTTTTTTTATTTTTTATTTTATTTTTTTCTCCCTTTTCTCTTCACAACTTTCTTAATTTAATTAGTGTAGCTTGTTTCATAATTTATTAGAAATATCATATTTTTTTAATAATAAATAAGTTTGATTTTTGAGTTTTTCAATTATGACATATATAAACTGTTTTATTTTGCCAATTCTTTTTAAAAATGGGTTATTTTACCGATATTGTTTGTGTTTTTAAAACCATGTTGATAAGAAAAAACACCCTAATTTTAGCCACCTTCAGTTTTTTTATTTTAAAAATATTTTTAATTAAAGATTACTAGCTACTCGCCTGCACGTTGCTAATATGATTTTTAAAATTAATTTTTATTTACTTATATAATAGTTATAATAAATATTTTAAAAATAAAAATGATTTAAAATTTAGAGAGAAAATTGTATTTTTTATCCAAATATCATTTTCTTATCAAATCATTAATTTTTTATTTTAATAAAAATACTTATTTTTTATAAGTAGCATGACGTTTTTGAATAAAAACCAAGCATAATCAAAATAAATATTCACGAGAATTCAAATAATTTACATGAATGAGGAAAATATATTCTCCTTCTTACAGTTTTCAACTTGTGTTTTTTTTTTTTTATAATTTTGATTGAATTTGCCCTAAACCACATTTTCCTTTCCAATTGTATCCTAAATTGAGTCAATATAGACTTTATTTTTAGTTATTTATTACAAATTCATCTTTGGTTCATAAAATTATTCAAATTTAACTTTTATTTTTTATTTTTCTCTTCAAATAAGTCCCTAATTGAACTTATAATTTAGCCATGAGTTTCAAATTCATCCCTGACTCTTTTGTTTTTCTAATCTTAGCCAAACTAAAGTCAAACTAAGTTCTTATTCTTCCATTTCTCTTCCAATAAATTTTCAATTGCACACAAAACCATTATTCGATTTAATTGAACTTTTCAAACTTGATCTTTGATTTGTTACACTTAGTTATTGGTCCAATTTCACTCCCAAGTATATTTTTTATTTTTATCTTTAATTTTTTTTGTATTTTTTTAATGATTATTCTTAGCTTAATTTGACACAAAAATTAAAATAATAAATAAATAAATAAATGATTAAAATTTACTAGATTTATTGACAAAATATATATTTTTTGATTTTTTCTATTTTTTAAATATATAAAAAATAGGGCTAAAAAATTGGGTTATAACAAATGTAATAATCTTTGCTCCCTATGCTTCAATATGTTTTTTTAATACGAAATTCATTAATACTAAACAAATTAAAATTTTAGAGAAATTATAACTTAATGTTTGTAAAAAGGAATTTTTTGAAAAATAGAAACTTCATTAATAACGAATAAAGTATGATTTTAAAGAAATTATAACTTATTGTTCGTGAAAATAATTTACAAAACCAATACCGTAAGTTATTATTCCAATGAACAACTGGTCCTTTTAATGATTCGAATGACAAATTAGAAAACCTCTAAATTATACAGGAACTAATCGCTTCTCATATATAAAAATGAGTTTGAGTTATGGTAGGAGGAACATACTTGATGCGGACGGAAGCAATTAAGGATAATAACAATGATAGAAAAACATAATTATTTTAACGAGTCAAAAGAATTTCAAATGTGCATCCTACAATTTTATTTTTTGAAAAATAAATATATGGTGGCAGCTTATTAAAAGGTTTATAAAATTTTTAAATAGTTTTAAAAATCTTATTTGTACTAGAAAATAACTAGAAGTCTAAAAGCATAAAGAAAATTAAATTAAAATAAACAAAAAAACCTAATATCTCGAAAAAAAAAAATTAGTTCAAACAACTTATAGATTTAATTTTGATAGATCCAATAGTTTGATAAGTGACAAAATAGTTTTCTATAGAAAAACTGCATGGCAAATCACCTAAAAAATAATTAAATGGTCAAAATAACTAGAAGTCTAGTATTGTTTTAAAAATGCAATTTCACTTATACCCTAACTATACTTATATAGTTAAATGTTTATTTTCAGTAATTTTTTTTAATAAAGAGTAATAAGGGAAATGAGTGAAAACGTGTAATAATTATATTTTGATTTTTAGAATAGATACTTAAATTAGTACTGCCAAAAAAAATAGAGAGTATGATACTTAGTATGTAACTGAGGAAGTATTGCACTAATTAAAACCTTTTCATCAGAGGAATGACTTGTGGTCAAGTATTTACTCCAATTTCAGAGCTTAAATACTCAAAAGTTACCAATCCTCGATGTCAATTATAACATGATTTTCAAAGATTATAAAAGGGAAATGCATAAACTTCTGATAGCTTTTTTTTTTCAGCCAATCATTTTCTAATGAGCAGTGCCTCAAGTTTTGCTAGATGCAAGTTTCAATTTATGTAATATAATAAAAATAAAAATCTTCAGACCCACTTAATTGGCTCTTCCTAGTGCGCAAAGTAAACAAATATAATAATCTTCTTTTTTGGTTTTTAATGAACTTCTTTTATCAGTGATCAAATTACTATTCGGTTTTATAATATATAATCTTTAATTAAAAAAGAACATAAAATAATTCACTCTGTACTATAACAGAAAGAACAGCCGCATTTCAGGTTTGTACCTTAATTGACCAAAGGGCATAAATAAATTACGATCACAATTTGCAAGGTCAAATATAAAACTATGTTATTGGTTTCAAAAGTTGATTATTATTAATATTCTTATTATTGTTTTTATTATCAGAATGAAAATGAAGGACAGCGATGCTTATCATTATAAATAAGCAATAAATTTTTTATGTAGATCTCAGTAAAACTTAACTAGGTGTTGTAAAATACTCGTCTGCTGTTAAGAGTCTTAGATCATGAAAACCATAAAATAATAAGGAACGCAATGCATTAAGAAAAGTATATGCACAAGTGGAGGCATCTTTAAAGCACTAGATTAGGGAAGGAAAAGGTAATAAACAGAGCAGAAGGAGGCAAAACCAGCTTGAAAATTCCATGGAACAAGTCAAGAGAGCTTGTCAAGTGTACAAAGTATCTCCGTTCCAAACCCCTATTTATATTGATTCTAGAAATCAAATTAATGAAGAATTAATTTTAAAAATTATTAAAATTAATGCCCATCGTTTTGCCTTAATTATCTGCCATAACAAAATCTAACGGTTTTTTAACTTTAAAACTAAATGTTTTTTCACTTGAAAAATTATTCAGGGAGATAAAAGAAAGCTAATTATTTATAACTTTTTTATTTATGAGATGGATATGAATAAAAAGGTTGGAATAGAATAATTATTTTATAGGTCAAATAACCTTTTTTTATACTAAACTTAAATTTAATTTCATAATAGATTATCAAAAACCAAATCTAGACCCAAGATTTAGGGCTCAAACTAGGGTTTGAGTTGAGCCGCACTCAAGTGTTAGTTAAATACAAATTAATTTGCTAAGGTTAATCTATACTTTACACTATATAAATTAGAAAAAAAATATTTTTTTATATGAGATAAAGAATCTTGGGTTGCACAAAAATATATCAATCAAAGATCTTTTAAGATTAATTTTTTTATTTATTCATAATTTTTTTTAATTATGTTATTGGATTTTTATTGAAAACAGTTTCAACAAAGTTTTTACTTTAAAAGTTAGTAAACTCTTATTTTAAATTTAATCTTAAATATATCCATTAATCATGTTTTGTTTATATAAATCTTAATATTTGAAAGCTTATATTTCTAAAAAAAAAAATGATTGATGATGTATAATTTATATTAGAAGAGAGAAATAAAATAACAAATAGTTAAAGTTATTTCTACTTTTATCATATATTAAATCATAATTTTTATTTTGAATTCAGTAACTTATATTTAATAAGAATATGTTCGTGTGTTCCTTGAAGATCCCAATAAAAAATATATCCATGCAAATCTGATTGCGAGGATTTTTATTTCCTTCATAATACATGTACTATCTACCGTGAAAAAGATTAAATAATACTTCAAATAGCCGGAAAACAAAACCCTCGCTCCGAAACCTTTTCACCAAATATGTTGTGTGAAGTTGCCCATTCAAATACCAAATCAGTCAGAAAATGAAATCAGGATGTCAAATTACGTAATTGTTGTCATTCAGGTATATCCTTAGGTGGCAGTGAACTTTTAATATAAATCTATTAAAATCGTTTTTTTTATATATATATATATGTATATATGTATATATATCTTATATGTGATCGTCTCTTTAAAACTAAATTGTTATATTCAAAACGAACGGATATATCGATTTATGTTCAAAATGGTCATAATTTAATGGACTATGATCCTTTGAAGCTTCTTTCTATCTTATTTAATAAATATGAACTATTAAATTCAATGAACATAATTTAGTACATGAAAAAAATATAGTCAACTTAGTTAGTTATCATTTTTTTCCTCTTATAATCTAAATCATTAGATTAAAGCCAATTAAGAGAATTGAAACATGATCATTCATATTCTTTTAAGATATTCTTCTTAGCACATGAGAGGATCCATCTCCAATTTGACTAATTAATTATTATTATTATTATTTTTGTCTAATCTAGATTGTTGAATTCACAATTAATGCTAGATTGTTGAATTCAAAATCAATGAAAAGATTTGAAACATGATAGTCACGTTGTTTTCCAAACATGAGAGGATAAGAATACGTAATTTTAGTTTAATCAATCCATTTGCCCTGTTAATATTTCAAGAAATTATTTAAAAGATATATAATCTTGAGTCAATTCCCACTACGCGTTCTTATTTTATTTAGCACTCTTCTATATGTCACTTCAATATACAGCTATAGTTTCATTCAAAGATTCCACAAAGTCGTGATCTATAGAAATCTTCGTTCTTAGTTTTCGTTCATAAAGCTCAAGACACGCACTATTTCTATATAAGTTCTTAGGCATTTCAAAGAAGTTTTGTAGCATAACAAGAATGAGTCTTATTGTCAGTATCTCCACGAAAGTGTTCTTCTAAGGTTGAAGTTTTTTTGCTGGATGGTCTCATTCTTGGCAAAATCAACACAAGGGGAGTTTTGGTAACAATTGGCATTCTTGATGCTAATAAGGCCAATTGTCCGTTATGTTTGGTTTGCGAGGAAACAATAGATCATGTTCTTCTACACTGCTATAACTATTGGGGGGTCTGGTCCATATTTGCAGATTAGTAGGCATGTATGTCTTCTCTCTTTAATTAATGGGTGGATTTGGTTCATGGAAAGTTTCAAAAGAAGTTATGGACTATGACATTTTTTGATATTAATTTCATGGTTTTTATGGCTTCTACGAAATGAAAAGTTGTTCAATAATAGAATACCTAATTGTGATATATTCTTCTTATTAATCTTAACAAGATTGGGTATTTGGTTAAAAGCTATTTTTTGGATTTCTATTATCTTGCAATGCATTTATTGATCTTGGTTGAGGGATTGGTTTGTTAGATGAATGTCTTGAGCAGTAAGCTCTTCTTATACTGGAATCCTCTTAATAGTAATGTATTAAAATGGAATGTGATGGCTCTTCTAAAGATAAACTTGAACCTATATGTATTGGAGGGGTATTAAGAAATCATTATGGAGTGGTAAGTCAGTGGATACTAAAAACTCTAATGAAGCTGAGCTGCTAGTTTTTGCAAAAGCTATGGAATTGTCTTCTTCGATGGATGGTTTTATTGGGAAAAATTCTTAATGGAATCTGACTCAGCTTCCGTGGTGAATTGGATGAACAAACCTTCTTCTACACCTTGGAAATCCCATGATCTATCCATTAAAGCTTCTTGATTTTCTGTTGTTTAGAGTAATTCTTCTTTCTGTCATATCCTTTGAGAAGCAAACTTCATGGCTAATTCCCTTGCAAAAGAAGGGGTGAATAGAATACAGGAGCTTATGGCGTGGATTTGAGATTTTCGGTGGGGTTGATGTGGTAGTGAATTCATCTTTGAAGGGCTTCATGTTATGGTGGATGGCGGAGTCTTATATGTGGCATTCCGATTTGTAGTATTTATTGATGGAGATGTCGGAATGTTGATAGTTGATATTGTGCTCTAGACTTGGTTTCGGCTGGGGCTCTGTTTGTTCATGATAAATTCCGGGGATGGAATATATTAATGGTTGGACTTATTGTTGCTTCAGAGTGACAGATTGACTGAAAGCTCTCGGGCTGGTGGTTTTTCAAATGGAATTTACTTGAGATTCCTAAGGATGCCGATTAGTGTGTGCTGCAAATTCAAATTCCAATTTCTTGGTTGTCATGTGTGGTTTATTGTTCCTCTGCACCTGCGTATTATAATCTATTTTCTTTCAAGCATGTTTATTTTTGTATTTAAAAAAAATTATTTTTATTATTTATTTATTTTAAATTAATATATTTTTAGCATTTTTAAATTATTTTGATATATTGATATCAAAAATAATTCTTTTTAAAAATCATTAAAATAAATTTTAATAAAAAATTTATTTAAAAAATAATTATAACCAATTCTGATATAAACTCCAGCATCGACGAGCAGCTATACTACTACTGTTCAAGAACTCCAAACACATTAAAAAAGATCACATTTACAGACGCGTCCAATCTAGTTTTACTGAAAAATGCTTCACTAAACCCATCTTGCTAAACTTCCTGCACTAATAGGCATTCAATATCAAAGATATTAAAATGATCCGCATTTCTTTCAAAAACGGTCCTACATTATTAAAAAAAGGAGGGAGTTTATGCATAAACACACCTATCCTCGCATAGATTCTCCAGTTTTTTATATGTTAATTAATCCAAAAGAAAAGGTCAGATAGAAAAATCATGGGTGCCCTACAATACTGTCTCCTCATCCCAAGTTGCATAAAGAAAGATATATTTTTTAAAACGGACAAAAATATATATGCAACAGATACGTTTTCTGAGAGTAGTGATGAGGACAAAAGGGATAAGATAGAAAAAATCGAAGAAATTAAAACATAGTTTTTGATGTGTTAATATATAGATCACTGATAACGTGCATAGAGTTGCTGTGATTAAGCTACAAAAGTTCTAATTCTTGAAATCTTAGTCCTGCATGAATTTCCCTTTCTTGAAATCATACACAAGGAAAAGAAAAATAGATTTATTATTATTATTATCATTTGCAGAGCAAATATGGGTTTGCGGTTAGGGCTAATGGTAAAATACAAACATTATTGAAGAAAAAAGTTCCATCGCTTGGCTTCACATGGTGACTGGTTCTATAGTTATATCCACTGCAATATCCTAGACAAAGCAGATTTTATTTGTGATGCTTCAGTTTTCCATTTACAAGGATGCATATGCTCCAGACAACTCTTTCGATGTCCTCTCTTTGTTTCAAGTAATGTTTACTGTCCCAGTCTTTACTGTGTAATTTACGTATATTTAGTGGTAGCTGTTGCTATGCTAACCATGCAACCAAAAAACCGAACACTCTACCGGTGAGATGGGCGTCCTGTTGCCCACGATATCGGACCCGTCCTATGATCTCTGGCAACTGGAACAAAGGCAACAAGGGGAGCCCCCGGTTGGGGGGGGGGGTTGTTGGGAGTTTACATCTTGGGGCCTCGGACGCTAGCTCACTCGGTCTGTCAATCTCAAGCCTTGGATTTGTATCTGACTATTTGTGAACTGGACTGATCAGCTTTCCTTTTCTTTGTATGGGCCTAACTTAGGTAGCCACGTTTAGTTTGTGGCCCATATTACAAAGTGAAAGGCTTTATGCCTATTTCTGGGTTGAAACAACTTCTCGTCATAAAATGAGAATCGTGCCCCTTAAAAATCAACATTAAGAAAAAACCTAAAAAATTGAATTCATTATTCACATCCTTCCAAATTACTATTACGTTTTTTTATAGAGTATTATTTAGTACAACATATTTTAGTTTTTTAATTTTATTTTTTATTATTAAATTTATTAAAAATTAAAATTTATAATTTATTTTAATTTAGTTTTATAAAATTACTTCAATCTTGTAATACTCGTTATAAATTTATGAGTTAATTGTGATTAACTCTGGATTTTTAGTTTTTTTTAATTAATATTTTTAATTTTTATTATTCAGGTAACAAGATTATCAGGTTAATCCAGGTTGATTAAGATTATTTTTTACATATTTTTTAATTATTATTTTTTGTTTCATCCTTTAATATTGAGTTAATTGAGAATTAAATTATATAATTTATTTTAATTTATTTTATATGTGACTATTTCTGTCTTAAGACTTTGTTCATATGTTTTAGGTTAACTTGAATATATTTTTTGGATTTTTTTTAATTTTATTATTAAATATTGGTTTTATTAGAAATTTAGTTTAATAATTTATTTTAATTTCATTTTTATAAAGTTATCAAAACCTAATGACTTGGGTTATGAATTTGGTAAGTTAACATGAATTAATTTAATATGTTTTTATTTAAATATTAAAAAATATATCATTCTAATTTTTTTTAGTAAACTATACTTATTATTTAAATTATTTTTAATCATTTCAAGTCAACTAGATCACCGCACAATTTAATTATTTTTTTATTAAAAAATATTAATAACGACTAAATTTTGATCTTTACATAGTATAAGCTAAAATGAATTTGAGACCCTTCGATTTTGGCATATTAACGATCCATTCTTATACATTCTATTTAAAAAAAATCCAATTGCATCCCTACAGTTAAAAATTTTAACATCCTCTTACTTTTAAAAAGGTCACGGAATTTACTAATTAAACCCACCTTTTTCATTAATGTCTTCTACTTTTTCTTACATCCGTCTCTTATAACAAGTCCCCAATACATATGATAATATTTGCTACTTGAAATCTTCTAGAAATAAAAAATAATTATAAAAGATGCAACTTGGTAGATTCCATTAATTATTTAGTCGTAAAATTAGATAAGTGTCATGATCAAGATAAATTCTTTAGCCTTTAAAATTATTTTCTTTTCAATTATGATATTATTTTTTTTGTTTTCAAAGTCTAAATATCCATCCCAAATATATTTTCATTCATCTCTTTCAAATTTTCTGGATTATTCCCCAAATAACTCTACTTTTTACACACTATCCTAATTCTTGCAACTAAGGATTACTCATTATTTTCTTTTTTTCTCATCCTTTTAGATTGTTTTACTATTTATAAATTAATTTTTTTTCTAAGAAGAAAAGCAACGTTGTTCTATTGCAGCAATTAAATTACCTAGTTGTCACTTGATTATATCAAAATCATCAAAGGAAGAATGCAAATCATAATAGAATATAAAAAACACTCAAATTTTCTTTCTCTTTTCTCTAGCCAACACATTATGCAAAGCAATTAGATGATCGGGGACAACCCTTTTCTTCACTTTATCTTTTAGTTCTTTTTTTTATTAAAAAATAAAATTCTAGATAAAGCTTTTGTTCATAGAACTATAATCAGTGTTCAAATCAATGAGTTTGTTTGTTTTTGGTTTGTTGCTTCAATTGGGTATTTGAACTTTTCGAATGAAAGTTTGGAAAAGATTTTACATACCTCAGTGCCATATGCTACTTAACCGTGAATTATGCAGGACATGTATGAGAGAGAGACTAAGACTTCAAATGAAATCGAATGAGAACCCCTTTATTTTTCAACATATAACATCAACTAAAGAGAAAAGGTAGAATAAAACAAATTATTAATCCACGTTCATGAATAATAAAATACTTCACCGTTACAATCAGCACCAGCACCTGGAAGTTATTATATGTTTAAAGCTGGACTTTACTATTTAAAAATAAAAGATAAATCATTGTTATTGTTATTGTTATTATCATATTATAATTACTTTTTATGAAAAAAAGAAAATGATAAAAATGATAAAAATAAACTTACACACTTAGTTGATTTGTTTTATAATCCAATGAATGAAAAGTTTAACATCTTATTTTAATATTTTGATTATTTTAGTATTTTTGACTTTAAGTCTTTTTATTTAATTATATATATATATATATATATATTTGGAATCCTATTCATCAATACCTCCTTACTTGATGTTGATGTAGTAAAAAACTCCAAATAAAAATTGAGATTTTCATGTCATATCATACATGACATGAATTGGGTTTTTCATATGTGTCATGTTATACAGGATTGAATTGGGCTATATGTTTGGGTTTAATTATTTTTATAAAAATAATTTTTTATGAAATAAAAGACTTTTTCATGTTTAAATCAATAAATATATAAAAATAAATAAAAATAAAAAACATAAAAGTGAAATGTTGAGTCTAACAAAATTAATTTTTTCTCCTATTTTCATGGTGCAAATATTTATAGATATTTGTGATATAAATTTATTTTAAGATATGAAAAGTTATATGATAATTGATAGTCAAAAATATTTTTATTAATATTAATTGTAGTGTGAGACATTTTATTAGTAGAGAGGTCACTGATTATCAATAATAAGTTTACTAATTATTAGCGGGAAAGAAAGTGTTTAATTATATGAAATGTGATGTATATTTGTACCATTGATCATTGCCTCGAAAATAAAATGCAAACCCTGAATAAAAGTTCGTGTGCATCGATAGTGCACGACGTCACATTTTAACTCCCCCGGGCTAAAAAAAATATATTTATTGTGTGGGTGTTGGATAGTGTATTGAAAAAGGTTAGAGACAGTAAAAAAAACCTAAACAGGCCAGGCCAGGTGCAGCCATTTAGGCCTTCGTCTAAAGTGATATAGTATTGGTGGTGACCATGCTGTTCGGGCCGAAGCCTCAACAACATAATGTGGGGACAAGCCATTTCATGGCTAGCATTTCTAGCCATGAAGGTCTAAGATTTCTAGTCGTTCCTGGCTAGATTTTTTTCTTCTAGATGAAAACTAAGCACCATGAATGCTTATATAGATATAATAAAACAATAGAAAGTACAATTGATTGAGCTGAAAGAGTTAAAATGAGATGTTTCTTCTTTATTAGCCAATAAAATTATAATGTCAAATCTTTTGATACAATTTTACTCATAGATTAAAAGCTTATTTTGCAACAGAATATTCGATCGATATAATTCATTTTTCCAGTGGTGTTCTAAGATACTTTCTACGATGGATCCGAAATCACTTTTTAAATTATTTTTAAATCGCGAGAAGGACTAGTTGATTTATCTCTGCATTGCAAGTTACTAGCAATTAAATGGAGATAATCAAGTAATTAACTTCTTAAAGCAATTGCAATGCATTCTTTTATCTTTTCCAAGTGGCTGTTTGTGTTGTCAGGACAGGTTTTTTTTTTTTTTTTATCCTATGATTTGTGTTCGAGAGAAAGCTATATTTATGATATTAATCATAAAGAATATCCTTTGAGACGATGATATCAATTAAGGACTGGTTGTCAAATTGACACATTATCCCTTCTTTAAAAAAAGAAAAATGTTTTCAACACGTTACCCACTAGAATTGAGGTGATTAAAAAAAGGTTGAAATAAATTATTTGGAACTTGTTATGCAATTCAATAATCAACTACTTAGTTCGCTATGAAGAAACTATATATCAGGTAATTCTTCTATGTCAAGATCACCGATTAAAATAATGTTGTCTTCATCCACTTAAATGTAGTGGGATATGGCGATCAAAGGGAGACAAAATATATACATGTTGTAGTATAGCTAAGCATAGGAAAACCAAAAGGGAGGTCGTAACTGGTAACAGTTTTCATGTCTCGGTCGTTCAAGGCAGGTAACATAGACGATGTAACCGATGGTTATGGCGTGACACAGAAAAAGAAAAGTAATTAAGACCTCTGTTTCTTGTTGTAGTCGTTGGTGAAAAAAGCAATGAGAATAGAGCATTTCTTAATTCATTTGCTTCGTTTACTTGCGAGCTTCAAGACACAGATGCAATCACTTGTTCTGTCTTTGACAGCATCAAACCAATATTATATTTCTTCTCACAGTACATCAATTTACACAACTCGTCCTTCGATTTTGCATGTCTTTTTGTTTATGTAACAAGAAGAAGGTAACAAGAAGGAGAATAATATGGAAACAAGTGAGAGGCGAGTCGAGGCTTTGTTGTCCTTGACAGTCACATTCAAGTGGATTAGTGCGCTGGACACACGCATGAAAACACTTGCTAAGATTATATTTGTCTTCCTGTCAGCAGAATGTAGGAAATTAAACTACAGGGAGAAACTAAATAAGTTTCTGTTAACTTTTAATTTGAGAGGTAAATTTGCACCTTACAACTAAGCATCGAATGCTAGATCTCTTGCGGGGTGGGGTGGGGTGGTATAGCTTGTTGAATTAATGAGTTCAAGTAACGAGCATACTTGTGTGTTTATACTGTAGGGCTAAGTAATTTCTTATGTTCAAATAGTTTTTTCAATTTGAGTAAAAATCTCAAAATTTAGTTGAGTGGATCACATATTGTATTTGCAGTGCACAACATGCCACAAGTTCAAATCATATAAATTCCTTGAAAATAGACCATCGGAAAGTAATTGCCATGTGAATCTCTCATCATTTGTTTGGAAACAAAGTGAATGGATGGAAAGAAAAGGGAATGAAGGGAAACTAATTAGTTAACCTTATTTAGGAAAAACTCTTGATTTGAAGGGAAGGAAACTCTTTTAACCCTCATTTCCCTCCTTCTCATGAAGTGATTTATTTATTTTTAATTGGTTGGTGGGTGGAATGAGAGGTTGAACCGATTACTAACTGTATTGAATCTACCAAAAATCAAATCAAATTGAAGATCAATTCATTAATTATGTGTCATTTGATAAAGAGAAATGTGTAAAAAATTAATTTTTAATTCCATGTATTAAACCGACCCGGTTGAACAGTGAACTATCAATTAAAATGATAAATAATACCGATATTTTTACTAATTTAAACTTGGTTTAATTTAATAAAACCGTTATCATTCACCTCGTTACAAGTTAAATGAGGTGAACTATTTTCTTTCCCTTCTGTAAAACAAATTTCCAAACAAACTGCTAGTTGATTATAAATGCTTTGGTTGGTAAAGTTGATAAGAAAAAATACTAGTAACAAAGAAAGAAATTCACTTGCTTAATAAAGGGATCGAATAATCCTTTTTCATATTTCAATTTATATCATGCTATGAATATCAAATCTGAAAATCCATTGGGTTTATCATTTATGTTTTTAAGAAACTTGTGCTTGTTACTATATTTAATATCTTGCTCAGTGTCGAACAAATTTCAACCATACAAATAATTTTTATACTATTGCACATGTGGCCAAAAATAAATTCAAAATGCCACACCATTCAAATGCACAAAATCTAATTATCTGAATAAAGCGATATCATACGTTTTTAAACTCAAGCGATACTTTAAATTTAAAATATAAGTTATTAGATGAGGTTTAAAAAATAATTTTATATTAATTTTCAAACAGACATCCTCAAATAAGATTTTAACATGTGAAAATCTGATAATTTTAGTTATAATAATATATCAAAAAAATATTCTCAAAAAAAAATTAAAAATATTAGATCAAGTTATAATATTCTTATATTAACTCTCTAACATTATAAATGAATGAAAAGAAAACTCCTACCCAAATATATATTGTCGTACGTCTGCGGTGTCGTTATGATTATCCATCCTCATGAAAAAATAAAATGGTGTATTTATGACAAAATATGAAGAGACAATGAACTTTTGTGTCTCTTATTAGAAAATCTAAATAGGAGTCGTTATCTAATATTCTGATTACTAAGAACTCTAATTGGTATCAAAGATTAGGTATGGAAACTGGTTGTGTAAAGGGAAGGTATTAACACCTCAAATACATCCTACCTAAGATAGGCTGCATTGTTTTTTCTGAAAAAATCTAAAGTTATGTTTTATGGTTTTTAATTGTTAGTTTGTCTAAGGTTTAACACAAACCCTACTTAATGGAGACGTTCTTATCTCAATGTGGTAAAACCTAACCGTTTTGTTGTCTGAGAAAAGAATTAGATATTTGAAATACATATTATGTGTAATGTCATACCCTGGATATTAAAAGACAAACAAATAAAATTTTTATTGTTTTTTGAAATTTTAGCCAATGTTCTCTTGACTTTAATAAATTGATTATTAAAGCCAAAATACATGCTAAAACATTGTTTTTTGGTGTATAAAAAATACAATATGATTTTTTTAGTTTTGAGACACTTCGTTGTATGCATAAAAATATTTTTTTTCTATTGTTTTTATTTTTTTATATTTTTAGAAATTTTGATGAAAACCGGGTTTTTAAATACCAAATTTGTATTTTTAAGACATAAAAATACTGCTTAACATTAATCAAAATTACAAAAAAAAATATATAAAAAATATAAAATGCTAAAACAATTTTTTTTCTATTTTTTTCTCTTAAAATGGGCTGGATTAGTCGCAAACACATGTGCTGAGCCAAACCAAGCCCAACTATGAGCCCAACCCACATTAGCTGTTTATTACGAATGAGCACAATAACCAGCTTCTCCTCACCTGCAGACTTGCACTGTTTATGTCTTGCGTGGCGGATGAAGAAGTGAAGGCAAAATAAAGGGTATATGGCTTTACCTAGAGTGGTGGTGACACTAGTGGCTATTAGAAGTGGAGGCGCAATGGCTGGCAGTTTCTCCTTCTTCTTTCTCTGTTTTTTTATTCTCTCTTCAATTATCTTTATTTTTCTTTCCTTTTCTTCTCCTTTTTTCCTTTTCTTTTTCTTCTTTTCTCTTCTTTCTTCCCTCTCTTCTGTTATGTCTCTCTTCGTCTCTCTCTGTCTTCTCTTTTTTCCTTTTGGTTTTTCATAAACAGTTCATGAAATAGCGCCATTTTAGTCAGAATACGCTGTTTCATTTAAATGAAAAGGCGAAAAAAGAGAGTTAATTTTCACATTGGTCCTTAATTTGTAATCTGCTCAATCAAGTCCTAAATTACAATTTGAATTTAAAATCAATGCAACTGCATCCCCCTAAAATTCAACAGCGGCTTTGAAGTTAGTCGCCTTTTTTACTTTGTTCTTTGGTCTTGAAATTATGCAATTTGACCTTCAATTGAGCAATAAACTTTTAATTTTTTTAATTAGACCCCTGATTCGGTTTTAATTCCGGCTCCTCTACTTACATGCCTTTTTTATTTTAGTCCTTGGTTTCGAATTTCTTCAATTAAGTTCCTAATTGGCCATCAAACTTCAATATTTATGCAATTAAGCTTTTGATTTGATCAAATTAACTTTTAAAAATTATAATATGACCCTAGAACTTTAATTTCTTCTAATTAAAGCCCAAATTGACTCCAAGATCAATTTTTTTTTACAATCAAACTCTCCCTGAATTCAATTAAACTTTTAATAAAATTTAATTGAGTTTATAAACATCTAATTTTGGACTTTTCTTACTTAACCTGAATTGTTTTTTGTTAACAGGCTGTCATTAGTTAATAAAATATCATCAAATTTTAATCTTTGTATTTTTTTAACCCTCGTAACCAATTTTTTACTATTTTTACGGCTCTCTGACATTCTTTTTTCACTATTTATATTTTTGGATAATATTTTTTTATTTTTCATGTGAGCGATAACAAAATGGGTTATGACATATACCAACACAACTTATTAAATTGTTTTTATATGTTGAAAGGTTTTTTTTATAAAATTGATGAGAGAGCTTTGAGAGAGATGAAAAAAGAAACTTACCTTATGATTGTTTGTAAAATCAGTGTCTAACTCATTTTTTACCCCATTTTCAGTATATTTTCAAAAAAAATAAAAAATTACTAAAAGATACTAAAAATACATTTTTTGAAATGATTTGGCCAATTTTGGTCATTTTGTAATTTTGACCTCTTCAAGTACTAATAAAATTTTCCTTGGATTTTTTAAATATAATAAAAAAACAAAGAAAATGGAAAAGAGAGAACATAATGTTGCTTAAAAAGAGAAGGGTTTTACTAGAAAAAAGATTTGAAGTTGGGAGAAGATGGTGAAAGCTTGTAGAGATTTCATGAAAATAGTATAGGTATGGATGAGTTTAGAGAAGTTTAAAGATTAAAATATTTTGGATAGTATAAATAGGTGGTTAGTTTCTCACTCTTACATATAAGAATAGCCTACACCAAAAACAGAAGAATCAGTTACACCTTACCAAAACACTCTATATGAAAAAATCATAAGAAACTTGTTCAGCTTTCTCTCATTATAACTATAAAAATAAAACACAAAAATATGAACCATCTCTCCCCTAGAAAACCTGTGACCTGACATTTCCTTTCCCTTCCCTCACCTTTTAAGAACAAGCTGAACTTGACTCTCTATTTCACTTTCCTAAATTCACCCATATTATCATTTTCACCATTAAGAAATGTTCATTTCTTCTTCTCCATATTGACAGCCTCACATCATCAAGAAATATCCATATCTTTTTGTTCATCCACAACAACCTAACATCTATTTGCAACGCTTTATTTTCTCTGTTCACAATGACTATAACCCCAACATCAACTTAGAATAGCAATAGAATCATTACCATAATATTGCATATCATCGATGGAATATCCCATTGGTGTTTAAACAACTCGGGATAGAATGCTATAGTGTTGGGCCTTGTTCTTTGGAAGTTATTTATGCTCTGTTTGTTTGCAGGAAAATAATTTTTTTTTAAAAAATAGTTTTCTTGAAAAGTAAATTATTTTTCAATGTTTCATAGTGTTATGAAAGTTTGAAAACACTTCCAAGTGTTTAGTTATGTTATGAAAAATGAGTTGGAAAATAGCTTATTAATGTTTTATTTTTTTTTGAAGTTTATTAAAATAATAAGAAACAAATTTTACAAATTAAAAAATTGAATGAGATTGGAATTGGAAAAAAAATCTAATTTCATAAATTATTTTAAATAAAATAAATAACAATTAAAAGAATAAGGATAAAATTTGATAGATAAAAAATTTTAATTTAAAAAATAATAAGAGAAAAGTAAATAATGATAATAAAATAAGGACAAAATTTAATGTAAAAATCAAATTAAATCAAATTTTAAGGGATGAATTTGAAGGAAAAAAACAAAAAAAAAACATAGCAATTAAAAATTTGAGAACCAAATTTAATATAATTAGAAAATAATATGATTTTTAATTTTTTTAGAACTTCTGAAAAGTGTTTTCTGCAAAAAATAAAAAGAAAATAATTTCTTAGAAATCAAGCCAAATTTTTATTTAATAGGAAAGTGTTTTTTGTTAATCAACTTTTTTAATGGCAAACAAATATAGGAAAGTTTAAAAAGTAAGTTCTTAAAAACTATTTTTTGAAAAATAAACGCACCCTTACCATAGATACTCAATTTTATATAATAACTGACCTTAATGTATGATAAATAACCTAACTTAAATTGTTCCAATTTTAGGGCTTTATCCTTTGATGTTAATTAACGGACCATAAGGCCAATTAATATAACATTATTATTCATGAAATGACCTTGGTATGGTAAGGTCCAAGATTGGACCATGTTCTTTGGACATTGTTAAATAGATAATAAAGACAATACTTGAAAACATACTAGTTTAGACAAACCATTTAAATACACTTGTCATTGAAAACACTACAATAATCTTTAAATTTATCGATGAAAGTTTCTGTCGGTATTTGCACTACCATTCCAATAAAAATGCTCCATTGGTGAATCTTTTGGCGATAATTTTTTGTCCATGTGTAAATTCTTTAGTAATAATTTTTTTTTATTACCAATAGGTTTACTGACTGAAAAAGCGAGAAATTTTTTTACCAATTTCATTCCATCGGTAATTATTTAAAAATATTTTAAAAAATTTATTTTACAAAAATATAAAATAATTAAATTAATGTTAATCAACACTCTAAAATACTTTTTAAAAAGAAGAGAAAATCAACTCAAACAAATTTTAAATAAATAAATAACATGCAAAAATAAATTTAACTAAAAAAATTCATATGAAAAAATTTAAAAATACTTCAAATAAATCAACTAAAAATTGATCTCATATGAAAAAAATATCCTAAAACAAATTAAAAATAAAATAAAAAACAAATATAGAAAAAAACACAAAAAGTTTTTTTTTACCTTAATGTAGTTGCAAGTGAAGCTAAAAAAGAAAAAAATAAATCCATAAAGTATAATAATTGAAAAAACTGAGAAAAAAATAAAAAAGATGAAGAAGGCATACCTGGACATGAAGAAGTAGTGGAGTTGAGAAGAGGAGAGAGAAAAAAAAAGAATAAAAAGATATACCTGAGCATGGATCAAAGATGAAAGAGTTGAGAAGATGAGAGGAAAAAAGAATAAGAAGGCATAGTTGAGCATGGAACAGAGATGAAGGAGTTGAGAAGAAAAAAAAGAAGAAGAAGAAGAAAGGAAACGGGTCTATTGTGAAATTATGAATTGTAAGCTTTTTATTTAGGTGTTTTAACTATGGATAATTAAATATTAATATTTTTAATCATTCCATTAGTGATTTCATCTGTAATATTTTATTTAAATTTTAAATTTAATAAAAAATTTAAAAACCACCAAATATCACCAACGACTTTTCAATTTATCAGTGATTCTGTCTATAATATTTTATTTAAGTTAATTCTTTTAGAAAACTGTCAAATAACACCAACGACTTCTCAATCCATCAATGATTTTATCTGTAAAGAACAATAATTAACAGTGCAATTGTGAAGTGAATAGTTCCAGTATTCTCTGTAAAATATCAACAAAAATTTCTTTTAGTAATTTCCTTTATAATATTTGACATGATGAATGGTATTTATAGTTTACCAACAATTTTACCGTTGATAAAAATGACATATCATTATTTTTTTATTTTAATTTAATTTTTTTTCACTATAATTCCCTTGATAAATACCAAGGGAATATTTTTGTTAATAAAATCTGTCAGCAATTTACCAACAAAAATATTCCCTTGGTATTTTCATTTGTATTTACTGATTTTCTAGCAGTGAAATATATAATAACGCAATTTATTTTATGTAGGATGTTTATGATAATGTCTATTTTTTTTATTATATAAGTAGCTTTTTATCTAAAATTTCTATAAACTAGTTAGAGTTTTTAATTATTATGAAAATAAATGGCGCATTCTTTTTCCTATTTTTATCCCTTTTTACATTTAGTTTGCCTCAATATCCCACTTGCGATATAAGTTATCATCGGAGAATAAAAGAAAAAAATAAAAAATATTGAATGTTATCTAACATTTAGAGTGAGTAAACAATAAATATAGTTTCATGTTTTTTTTTTCTCATTTCATATGTCAAAACTTCTCAAATTCTAAACATATATTATTTATTAAAAATAATATTCATATTAATTTCACCCTCGTATAATTAAATGCATTCAAATCATAATGGAACTCATATTTATATCATAAAGATGCTATACCAAATTTATTCAATTACTTTGTTCTTAGATGAAATCAGATTCATTAATCACACTAATTGCAAACACTGAGGGGAAGTCACAACAACGTCAATGCCATGTCGTTTGGAGAGTAGTTATATCTCGAATATGACTGCACTAAAGAGGTTTAATTGTTTTATTTCATGGAGAATAATGAGAAAAGTATCGAAAACAAGAAGATTTCAGGATTTTTATAAATGAGAAATAAATATGCCCTTGGTTTGAGCTAAGTACAATTATTGTAAAAACCAAAAAAAAAAAGTTTAATTAAACCATAAATAAATCACATAAAGCTAATAATTAAAGACAATTCGGTATCCTATTTCTGAAGTAGTCTTCTCTAAGTGCGTCGTGCTCTTGCTGCAAGTTAATGCAAGAGCGGTTCCCCAACTAGCATGCGATCATTTTATGTAGGGGCAGAAATTTTGGGGAATTAAATGGGACATTCGTTGAAAGAGCAATCAATGCGCTGCTACAACAGCCTTCCATGTACTAAAGGATCCATTTTCCTTTAATCGGAGAAACCATTTCCAAACGCTCATTTAGTAGCCTCCACTAATTACTGCATTATCCATGTCTGTTTGTATGATTTGTTAATTCTTTGTATGATTTGTTAATTGTCTTATATATTTAATATTTAATTTTATGGGACTTGGGTTCTGGGTATGTGGATTGCGATGGATCGTTGTTATGTTTTTTTTTTTTTTTATTGTTGTTGTTGTTTTAAACTATTAGTTTTTTTTATCATTTTAATATAATGATGTTGAGAATAATTTTTTTAAAAAATATTAGTTTAATTAAAAATACTAGGCTCAAACTTGTTCAGGTGACCTCACAAATTAAGTGTTGAATAAAAAATACATACAGAGTAGCTATGGCTGTGAAGGCCCAGAAACTTCATTAACATGAACAATAACCCCAATAATTGAAAAATAGCATGTCTACCTTACAAATAGGTTGAAATCAACGGAAACTTCAATCCTTTCTTATAATTAAACTCCCGATTGAATGATCTGTCCATTACGCACAAATTTGAACCAGTGAAGGCAGAGAAAAATGCAAGAGGCAATTGAACCAGTAACAGAGAGGCGTTGCAGCCGAAGTAATTAGAAATTAATGTTGTCCTTACGTATGAAGTTAGCTAAGTGGGAGGGTAAATTATTGCAATGCAAATCTTACTAAATTCCAATTGCTTGCTACAAAATTTTGGTGATATCCTCGGTGTTAGGGTTCATTTTGTCTCGATCTCTCACCTTAGCCCATCCCCTATTTAACTCTTCTCTCCATTTGTTTCCACATCACCTCTATCACCTATCTTAAATGTTACTAGTACTATGGCTGCTGAGATTGGCCTTCTCTCCTTGACCCAACCCCAAAATTTACCTCAATCTCACCAAAATCAGTATCAACATCAACCGAACCCCAGTGAGACCCCTAGTTTCTGGATGTGGAACCCTAAGCAAATTCAAGAAGATGATGACTCCTGGGAGGTTAGAGCCTTTGCCGAGGATACAGGCAACATCAACGGCACCACCTGGCCACCACGGTCTTACACTTGCACCTTCTGTAGAAGAGAATTCCGGTCTGCTCAAGCCCTAGGCGGTCACATGAACGTGCACCGCCGTGACCGCGCTAGGCTCCACCAAACACAGCCTGGTTCAGCCAATCCTCACTCATCGACTTCCAGTTCTTCCTCATCCACTCTTATAATCCCGACACAAGAATTTCCCCCAAATTCCGGGTTATGTCTACTCTACCAATTACCAAACCCTAATGGGGTCTTCACTCCCACAAATATGACTGCATGTTCTATTGATTCATCTTCTACTCTTATCTCTATCACACCATATCCCCATAACAACTTGGTAGGACCATCTCTTAATTTTCCGGTAGCACCACCTGAGATAAGCACCTCTCATTGTTGCTCTAATATCAAAGCCGAGCCCTCGGCATCCACTGATCATAGCAATGGTATCAAAAACAACAACCGCAAGGAGTTGGCAAACGAAGAACTTGATCTAGAGCTCCGGCTAGGGCATAGATCATCATCATAACAGATAAGCAAGCTTCAGTATTTTTTAGTGTTATTTGTTTGAGTGCTATGTGTGTCAAAAAGAGTGCCCTTTAATCTGAAGAAACAGTCTATTTTCATTGACTTGAGTGAGATTTTTTTTTTCCAATTAATCAAAAGTTCATTCGAGGGTGTGAAACTCAAGGTGCTGTGAAATTTGAAAGCGGAAAGCTAAAGAAAAGCACCATGTAAATTAAAAGGAAGAGAATTAATGATTTATTCATTGACAAATAAATGACACAATATTAGGGCTCGGTTGCTCCACTGATAAGGTTGGCATCGTACTGTCATTTTCAATTACTGATCTATGTATAAAGTCTGTCTGCGTTATATTTCCGTGGGCGCTATTTGCATTAATGCTTAAGACGGATTCACACCTCCTTTCTTTTATTTTCCAAAAAACACAGAAACTGCCATCTTTTAGTGTTTAGAGCTTCACAGAAAGTGCACCTCCGAACAGACATTTAAACAATTCTAGGAAGAGTTCATACCAAAGTTAATGCATTGATTTTCTTTAGAAATCCGTACCCTGTAGGTTCAGACATTTATTCATGTTTCTACCTCGATATTATTTGTGCTAAAGTACTCTAAGATTCCCCCTGAATCGATTTCGGAGTGCCCAAGACAAAAAAGCCACCGAGATTCTTGGTCTTTTCTTTTTCAATACTTCTATCATGATCTAGATGAATGAACTTTTCGTTCGTTTGTGAACAAGGCTATGAATTTTGTGAGTGTTGAACATAGTGCAATTGATACTGAACGCTATTTTTTAACAGTAAGAAAATCTTCTTGTACATATGGAGGCGATGAAATGGTCGCCATGTATATGGGATGATGTCCCAAAATAACGAAACGCATCAAAATTTCACTGTCCTCCAATGATGTTTAAAGAAGAAGAAAATAATAAATAAAAACTAACCCTCCGGCTTTTAATTCTACCACACTCCGTTCACCACTCCAAAATAATATTTTAGTGACAATTGTTCATTAACAATACTATTATTTTGACTATAATATCATCACGATGTTATAATGTCATTTAAAAAAAATATTATTATACGTGTTTAGCAGCAATTATATAAATTTTACTAGCACTAGTTATAGGAGTACTTTGTGGACATTAGACATAAATATTTGTTTCAGATTTTATTGAAACAAATGCCTTAGTATCAATGTTAGCAAATATATATATATATATATAGTAAACTGCAAAAGGAACGCCAATAGAAATTTTAAAAGAAATAGCATGACATCAAAATAGAAGAATTTTGATTAAAATTCACTTGACATAATTAAGTTGAGCATAAGTGAATATCTGATATAATTTTTAGGATTCAGGTTCTTAGACAGGTACTCAAAGAGAATTATGAATTTTTTTTTAATGCGCCAGATAATGTGTTCTCAGAATTATATAAAAAATAAACTTAACTTTATTGATGTACAAATTAATCTGAAAATACTCTTTAATATCCAATAAAGAAAAACGATTCATCGTGACAGTGTTACAGGAGCAAATGAAATTTACACTCATTAGTTACTATTTTTCGGTTTTGATATTTAGGTGATATGAAATGTAAACCCAAGCTCTCTGATTTTTAAGATCCAAATCATCCTTGGTTATTGGATAAATGCCTCACGAGTCAGAAAAACAGAAAAGCTGAAGAACAAAGACCAATGAAAAGAATAAAAGCCCGTTAAAAAAATAATTAACTAAACAACTAAATGACTTGGGAGATTCATATGCAAAATATATCGTGGATCTCCTCATATAATATTGTGGATTAACTGTTTGTAACGTTATTTTTTTTCTTTGTCTCATTTCTTTTAATCTTCTTTTACTTTGTCTCTTATTATACCAAATCATAAGTCAATTTGTCGGGGGAGGATGAGGTTGAAAGATTGGAGATCAAACTAAAAAACATGTAGGGAATAGGTAACTTCAAAAAATTTGGGCAAAATACTTATTATAATTCCTATACGCTACAAATTATTAATATTGGTTCCCTTCGGTTTCCAAAAATAAAAGGAAAAATCAATTTTTATTTTAAACTTTATTTTTTTTTAATTTTTTAGCTTTTGGTGAGAGGAGAATCTAACACTAAAAAGAAAACAATCTTTGTTTATATCGATCATTAACACCAAAAACATTGAAAATAGTGTCAAATTACTTCTTTTGTTTCTCTACGAAGAGAGTCATATTAAAGGAGTTTTTTAGCTTGAAATTGCCAACGTAAACATACCTCATCTTGCTAAATTTTTTAGTTTTTTTAGGTTAATTTTAAGTTTTAAGATGATTTTTTTGGATTTTTGAGGTTATAAATAAATTTATTAAATTACTTATGATGTTTTCTAAATATTTTAAATAAAAAAATAGATTAAAAACATTGTTTTTGACTCCAAAAACCTATAAGCTTATTTTTATTATCATTATAGTTGCTGAAAACAAGATAATACAAGCTATTTGTCATTTAATTTGTTTAAAAACAATATCAGATCAAACGCTCCAAATGCAAAGAAAAAAAATTCAGCCACATGAGCTTAGATTGGCAAGCTCGAGTGCGAGTCCTAAAGAAATGGGTCAGGTCTAACAACGCTTGACCTTTTATTTTATTTTTTTTATTTTTAAAAATATTTTTTATTTATATTTAGATTAGTGCCTCTTCTCTCTTTTATTTTATTTAGAATGTCTATTTTAAATGATTTTTTTTTTGTTAATTTCTTAAGAGGTTTTTCTAATCATCTATATTTATTTTATCTTTTATATAAATTAAATTTTATTTTAAAAAATAAAATAAAATATTTTCAGATAATATTTTTAATATGTGCAGCTTTACATGATATTTTTTTTCCTTTTATTCTATTCAATCAATTTAATGTGTGTGTCTATTTCTATTATTATTTGATTGATTAAAAATTATTTTTATCTGAATAATATTTCTAATATGTATAGTATTATATGATATTTTTTTTCTTTTATTTTATTTAATCAATTTAATATGTGTCTATTTCTACTATGGTTTGATTAAATAAAAAAATTATTTTAATAAAAAATTAGCAAACACAGTAGGTAAATGTTTTATTTTTTGAGATTAAATATCTTCATTTATATTTGTCTATTGATTTTTTAGTTTTATTTTTAGGCCATGTTTGTTTCTCGAAAAATAGTTTCTAGGAAATCATTTTTAAAACTTTTTTGTATTTGTTTGTCATTAGAAAAGTTAGTCAACAGAAAACATTTTCCTGTCAACAAAAAACACTTTCTAGTTAACGAAAAATACTTTCTGGTTAACAAAAAAAACTTTCTGGTCAACAAAAATATTTTTTAGTTAAAAAATTTAGTTTGGTTTTCAAGAAAGTGTTTTTCTTTTTAGCAGTATTTGTTTTCTGGAAAGTGATTTCTGGAAAAATACTTTCTAAACTTTTTCAGAAAGTGATTTTTAAAAAATCACTTTCCAAACTTTCTTGTATTTGTTTGCTGTTAGGAAAGTTGGTAAATGAAAAACACTTTCCAGTCAAAGAAAAATTTCGTTTGATTTTCAGAAAAGTATTTTCCTAAAAAATTTAGGAGGAAAGCACTTTTCAAAAGTTGTGAAAAATTTAGAAATGTCATTATTTGCTTATTATATCAAATTTGATCCTCAAACTTTTGATTGTTATATATATTTTGTTTTGAATATTTATTTTTCAATTTTATTTCTTAAAATTTTATTTTTATATTAACTTTGGTCCTCATTTTTATAATTGTTATTTGTTTTTCTCCTATTATTTTTTTTTATCAAATTTGATCCTCATTCTTTTGATTTTTATTTATTTTATTTGAAATACTTTATGAAATGTTAATTATTATTATTTTAATTTTTCATTTTTTTTAGATTTGATCTTTATTATTTTGATTATTATTTATTTTATTTGAGATAATTTATGAATTTTTTTAATTTCATTATTATTCAACTTTTTAATTTGTAAGATTTATTTCTTATTATTTTAATAAACTTGAAAAAAATAAAATATTAATAAATTATTTTCCAGTTCATTTTCCATAACATAATCAAATATTGAAAAGTGTTTTCCAGTTTATTTTCCATAACATTACCAAACATCAAAAAATACTTTACTTTTCATGAATTTATTTTTCTCGGAATTCATTTTCAAAAGGAAACAACTTTACTGCAAACAAACAGAGCCTTAATTATGTTTTATGTTTTATTTTATTTTTAATACATATATTTATTTATTTATTTATAAATATATATAATTTTTTATTTTTAATTAAAACTCATTTAATTAAAAAAAATACATATATAATTTATTTTTCTTAAAAAAATACTTAAACCACACACACCGATGCGAGTTAAATACATATTAAAAGCGAAAACAAGTATTTTCTAATGTTGTCACGCTATGGACTGAGCAAGTGCCAAATCAACCATGGAAAACCAATAAAAAGTCGGTGAGCTATTATCTCATCGGCATTTGTGCAATTTAATATAGCCATAAATTAACAAGCGGCCAGGGTACAAATCTCGCACTCTCTCTCCCTGTATCATAANAATATTAATACATTAAAATAATATAAAAAATAACTAAAAACGTGCTACAATATCTCGTTCTATAAAATATCGTGCCCTGAACTCATGTGTTTCATGAATTTATTGCAAAGCATTTGTTACTGTCGTCTGCCTCCAAGATTATGCTATCACAATAATAGTGCTATAGCTATGGCTAATAATCTAGTCTTTCATCATCAAACAAAGCATATTGAAATTAACATCCATTTTGACACAGCACACGTTGCCAGCGGTGCTCTCCTACTAGAACGTGTTGCTGGCCCTCATCAACTTGCAGACATCCTAACCAAACCATTTTACTCTGCCGAGTTTACTTCCAATCGTGACAAGCCCCTCGTCGGTCATCTATCGCCTTGAGCTTGAGGGGGACTGACAAGATATATTCACCACAGCTGGCATATTTCATGGCAGCAGAACTAAATGTTTTATGGAAGCAGGAATCTAGAGTCCACAATCATAGCAGCAGTAGGATTCCTATCAACATTATTGTTGCATATAATCTCTTCATGATATATGCAATATTTTGTTACCATTTAGATAGGCAGCAATCACTCTTCTAATCCTATATATATATAGGATTAGAAGAGTGATTGCTGCCTATCTAAATGGTAACAAAATATTGCATATATCATGAAGAGTATATATATATATACACACACACACACAAACATATAACTAATGACAAAAGAAAACGTGGGTTAGCATTTTTCTACACTAACAATTGCAAAAAGGCCCAAAATGGTTGAATAATTCAATTCGCAGCACATTTGCAATCAAAACATCTTGGTTGCAAATCCATTTGCAGCTATCATATATCATTGCAAATGAATAAAATTATATCGTAAATTACACTTACCAGATTGTCAAATTCACAATGGAAGCTCGATTTTTTATTGTTTCAATTGAATTTTTAGTTAAGAAATAAGGGTTACAAATTTCAGTTACATTCTTTAATCTCCATGAGCACTTAGAAGGTATTTCTATTTATAACTTAACCCCCCCTTTTTTTTAATAATTTTCCTTTTAAAGACATCTAAATTTGATTGTTTGGCCATTTCTTTCCAGGGTTTAGAAGAAAGAAAACAAACTATAGTTAGCTACTAGGCAAATGACTACGCAAGAAAACAAGAAGAAATCATTAGCTTTTCTAATACAAGCTTCTTTTTTTTTCTTAAGATATTGTTTCAATTCCTCACCCTCTAGTGTTTAGCAATTGTGGTTATTAGTGGGTGATAAAAAAACAAATATATCAATACCTAACAAAAAAAACACAAGAAGAAAAAAATAATAAATAAATAAAATTACCTTAAAAATAAAAAGAAACAAACATCCACCACCAAAAATTTGCTTAATACAAACGACATTATCAATGAAATAATTTTATCAGTAATTTGCGGTCATAATTACCGATAGAATGTTTTCTATCTATAATTTAGCTGGTATTTATTAACAGAATACTTTGATCGATATATATTGACAGAATTATAGATGGAATATTTATAAAAAAAATTCTAAAAAAATGATTCGTTGACATGAAAGTTTTTACAGGCAATTTTATCGATGGAATTACTGGGGGATTCAAATCGAAATCTCCATACAGTGACTAATTAATTCACCGTCAGAATCACCAATGGAATCTCTGACAGGAGTATTTTATTGGTGATTCCATTAGTAAAAGTTAATATATTACCACTTTGCCGACCCTCTTCTTCTCTATTTTTTTTCCCATCTCAACTCTCCCCTTCCAAGGTGCAAACAACCAGCCCCCTTAAAAAAATCTCCCTATTCTCAGCACAAGTTATATTTTTTTAATTTTTATGGTAACAACATTCGTGTTCTAATTTATTGTGGATTTTATAATTTTTATAAGTAATTTTTAGTTTTTTTAAATTTTAACATTTAAATGTTAATTTTATTATTATTTTTAGTTTATATACATGTTTTATTGTTATTTTTCAAACAAACTTGTAGTGTGTGTGTGTGTGTGTAAATGTATAAGTTTGTTTAGATTTTGTAAAATCATATTTGTTTGTAAATTATTGCAACTTTGTTGAATTACAAAATTTCATGTGTTGTGGTGAAAAAAATTAATAGATTATTTAACGAGTTTATTTTAATTTTTATCAATGTTATTGCAAAGTTGTAACTTTTGTAAATTTATATTTATAAATTTTTTAAACTTTGATAATTGATAATGAATATTTAATATTTATGATAAGTTGTAATTAGATTGTTGGATAATCTCGAGGTAAACCAATACTTTTACAAATTTATTTACATAATATAGTTAATTAATACATGTTGTCATTATAATTTTATAGAAGTTCGATAGAAGTCATGAATGATCGTTCATTAATATATCAAGATTCATCTTAAGGATTATGGAGGATGGATTATTGTAATGGGGTTCAGGGTATTATCAATTTTACAATATCTATTTCCATAAATTTTACTGAAGGTAGTATTAAGTGTTCATGTAGGAAGTGTCAAAATAAAAAGTATTTGCATCCAGATATTATAATAATGCATCATATACATAAAGAATTTATAGAGAATTACCGGTGTTGGTATGCACACGAACAAGTATTTGTTCAAACTAAGAGTATTGAAGAAAAGGTGGTTAGGTCAACTTCGAGTGCTAGCAACGCGCATAAATTTGCAAATAACAATACTAATCCTTACAGGAATATGGTTATGGATGTAATGAGATTGAATTAAGGTAATGTTAGTCAATGTTCAATCATAGTAGAAGAAATTAATATAGATACAACTATGTTTTTTTTTTTATTGACAGATTCTAAAGGACCATTATGGGATGGCTGCATGAACCATAGTAAATTATCGATCGCAGAATAGACGTTCAACATCAAGTCAAATCACGTGTCAAATGAGGTTAGGTATGATATAATTATTGAATGGGCAAGAGGCATTTTACCTGAAGGGAATAGGATGAAAGGGAACTTCTATGTTACGAGATGAAACCCTTTGGTATAGGATACCAAAAAATTAAAATATGTCCTAACTTCTAGATATTATACTACTTTGAAAATATTGAGCTAACCAAATGTATGACATATGGTTATTCCCGTTGCAAACCCAGAACTGGTAGGGAAAAGACTTCAATGGTATATAAAAAATTTAAATACTTCTCAATCATACTTAGACTGTAGAAGTTATGCATGTCATCAAGGACTGTTGAGCACATGATATAGCACCAATCACATATGTAGTTAATAGAGTGATGATACATTTTTCTAGCACAAAGTGTGGAAATACTTTAACAGTGTTCATCCTCAATTTTCAGCTACGCGATGTCATTTGGTGACAGCGGAGGCTCTTGTTGTGTCTTCAGTTAAAGTGTGGTGTGTTAGGAAGATTTTTAAATTTAGTCATAAAGTTATGGTTAATGTTTAGGAGTCGTCACCTAATATTATGGTCATTAGAAATCTATGATCTGCAAGAGTCTGAGTAAGGAACTAGTTGTAAAAGAGGAAGATGCATCACCCTCAGTGCACCTTACCTAAGGTAAGCTATATTGTTGTTTAATTATTTTTTCCGAGTTGGGTTTATGTTGGTCTTTTTTAAGGCTTAAGGTATATCTCTTTTTATGAGCAAGTCTCTATATTATTATGTTAAATCCTAACCATTCTAAAATTTGAATTTTAACATTGTATTTATATGCATCTTACATCTTTAATGCTTGAAGGTATACGTTATCATATAATTTTACAACTTATAAATATCTTTATAGTTTCAACTAAAATTTTTGCAACTCAACTGTAATGACCCCTCTTTTTTTCATTTTTACAATCACGTTTATAGTTCTAAATGCAATTTATGAGAGAGAAAAATAACAAATAAATAAATATATTTTTCAATTGCAAAATTATAACAAAGTTGCTCACATTTCTAGTTCTTTTTTCCTAATAGTGATAACAATGTTGGTGCACAATGGTATATTCATATTTGCACAATGGTCTTTTGGTTATTATAGTATAAGCTAAAGGGAAATTTAGTATTTTTTCAACTATAAAAAAATAAATAATTAAAATATATGGTGAAATGACCAAAATACACTTAAAATAAAAAAAATAAACCTAAAGTCGAAAGGCGTTTCTAGCTTCTCACAATGGTTTTTTGTTATTATTAAGTTAGGTCAGGAGCAATTTCATATTTGGATAAATAAAAAACAAAAACAAAAGGATGGGCGCACATGCACTTTTTTTCTTCTTCTTCTTTTATCTCCTCCCTAAAAAATTATAGATTAATTCTTTTTATTGTTAGTATTTCAAATTTAATCCTTATTCTTTTAATTTTTTATTTTTTTATTAATCCTTTTGTATAATTTTTATTTATTTTCTATTTTATCCTTTCATCCCAATTTATGAATATTATATTTTTTAATTTAGTCCTCATTCTTTTTATTTTTATTTATTTTTCTTAGCCCTTTTATAAGAGTTTTATTTGTTTTCAATTTCATCCTTCAATCCAAATTAATAGTATTATGTTTTTCAATTTGGTCCTTATTATTTTGATTTTTAATTTTTTTAGCCTTTTCAAAAAAAAATCTTATCCTTTCAATTTCACCCTTAAATCATATTTGTTTTTTATTTTTTTATGTCAATTTTTATCCTCATTCATTTGAATTATTTTGGTCGATCCTTTTGTTAAATTATTTTTTTTTAATTTCACCATTCAATCAAATATGAAATTTATTTGGTACTTGAATTTTTATTGTCATTTTTTTAATTACTATTTTCTTAATTATTTTATATAATTAAAATTATTTTTTCAATTTCATCATTATTTGATTGATTAAAAATTAAACTTTATAATTTTCTCAAATATGGTGTTTCAGGTCTAAAGATTGATGAGTTTATAAAATTAACACAAGGTTTTTTTTTAAAAAATCTCTATAATTATATTTATATTTTTACTGGATTATTCTAATCTCATTATCCACCCGGGTTTGACTGGATATCCCAGTTGGCTCGACTTTGATTACTTAAGTTGTAAGTTTATAATATTAACTTGAGTTAATCAAGATTGGTTTTTTATATTATTTTTTTATCTTATTTTTTTTTTGTATTTAATAGGATACAAGTTGAGATATATTATTTTCTCTTTTAAAAAAATATTTTTTCTTTCATATTATTCTAATCTCTATTCTTTTTAAAATTGATTCATTTACTATCGTTTACTATTTCTTTCCGTTTAATTATATTAAACCTAGCTTATTTGAGTCTATGAGATCCACGAGCCAAGTTGTATTTTCAAAACAAACACACTTGCGGCAGTTAAATATTATTTTTTGCAAATAAAATTATTTAGCCCCGCAACAAATCACGAGACCAAGTCTAGTCTCTCACTGTATATAGAAAAGGACGCCTCCCTCTCTCCAATTTTTTTTAATCTATTATTGTCCAAAAAAAGATTGAGAAGAAACAAGGGAAGGAATTAAGCTCTGAGGTTTGGACCACCATTCCTCTTTTTTTCAAAATATTGCAAATATATACTGCACGGCACCAAACAGCCATCACTAGTGCTCCGTATGTACGTTGCTAGAAAGTAATCTAGAAAATAATAATATTAGAATTTTAATGATGAAGTAATTCAAAAACTTAAATCTTATTTTATCAAATTAAATTAATAAATATATATATATATATAATTATAAATTTATATAAATTTCAACCCTAAAAGTTTTTTAATCGAATGAGTAATATAAAAATTATTGTTGATCCCTTACAAAACTCAAGCCAGAGATCGATCTGAGCTCTGCCGTGGAACCCCTGGCACTGTTGCTAGGGAGCCATGAGACTGACATTTATGCATTACTGCCCTTGCTCTTTCCAAGGAATTAATTTAACTAAACTAAATTGAAATCAAAATTCTTTTCTTTTTTTCATGTGATATTCTTAACACATTGAAAATATATCTAAAATGGAATTGTATCCTCCCACCGATCGATGATAGGCAACAGACCGCACTAGCCATATCCCACCCACCTGATCTTCAGGACCATGTGTGCTTTTCTGTGGCTTGAAGGAGGGAGGTCCAGTTCGAATGCATGGTCGGACGGCGAGCAACTTTGGAAAACTAATGAACCAGCCAATTGTATTTTACATTTCTCCAGAAAAAGGAACCGCTTCAGATGAAAAGACCTGTCTGCTTGTGTAGTTTCTTTGTTCCCATGCAAGCTCTACTTCCTACAAAGCTGCATCTGCTGCGCCGATCTTTTCCATTGCCAAGTTAAAATAATAATTGTTTCCCAACAGTTTGATAAAAGTGCAGAAGTTGGTTCACTTTTCTCCTTGTCCTCCTCTGTTTTCGTTTCTTCTCTCTTGTTAAATCGACATTGTAACTTTTCCACCGGATCAGAGCTTCATCAAACCCCAAAGCTGCCCCTTTTTTTATATAAAATAACAAAATTTTACAAGTCTACTGATTTAGCTGCGAAGAACATGGTTATGTTGAAAAGATAAAAATAACGAGAGGTAAGCTAGAAAACTTACGAACGAAACATAGACCGGCAAGCTTCATTAACTTACTGATAGCCGCCAGTTAATTAACATAACAATCCTGATCACCATTGCTGGCCACATCTTTGCTCTGAGAATAATTAATGAAGCACATGGACATCGACTTTGACCACCTCATCCAAAATAATTATAGAGTTGCAAATTGGGTGGTCCATGAAGAGTTGATGATTAATACATCCAAGGGACCAAAATTGAATGCAAATCCCATAATTACAAATATTTCGTACAGCTGCAACAGCTAGGAAACCCTCCTAGTTAAGGTTTAGAAGAGCGCTTGACCGTATTTTTTTTATTTTTTTAAAAAAACTGTTTTTTTATTAGTTTGATGTTCAAATATTAAAAATAAAAATATATTATTTTAATATATTTTTAACAAAAAAATATTTTAAAAAATAACACTTATTATACTTCTAAATTTGAATCTTATTATCTATATTTATTCTTGTAATTAAAATTAATTAATAGCATAAAGTAGTATGAATTTATATAAATCTTAAATTTAGAAAGGTTTTACTTAAGAGGTGTATGTTAAAAATAATATGTAGTATATTTTGAAACATCATTTAATATCTTAAACTTTTAAATTAAGATAATTTTTTAATAAATAAAATAAAATAAAATGTGTGTATATATGGTGCAATACATATATTGCGGGCTTATTAAATATATATAGCCTTTATGTAAGCCTAAACTCACAAGCACAAACAGTTAATGCTTTAGTTCGTTAAACAGGAAGGATCATTCTTTGTTGGAATTAATTTTGAAATCTAGATTTAAAATATTCTTTGAATTATTGTAGGCGCATGTATATAGAATATTAATAATATGATCATCAAATATCTAGAATTCTCCACAAACTAATAATATAAATACGTGTCATAAAAGAGTTGTAATCTATATATAATTCCACAAGTACATAATAGGAGAGTAATATTATGATCCACACATAAGTGAGAAAATAAAGAAATATCACCCTGCAGCAAGCACTTTCTCCTTCTTTTACAAAATATCATTTCTTGGGTAATTAATAATTGGAGCTGATTTAACCTGGTGGGAAATTAGAGGGATTGGAACATGCGTGTTTAGAAAGAGAGAAATCCAAAGAATTAGTGGATAAACAAGTAATTAATATTCAAAAAAAGAAAATGGAGGTGCACAACAATGGAGTCATTCGACAGAAATCTTGTTGGAAATAAAGTTTGAATAAACCTCAAGTAAGTATCAGGACTATACAGGGCTTCTCGGTTGAGTTACCTAACTTTTTTTTAAATCAATTGGGTCCTTAAGGGCTTAAAGACTTTCAGTTTTTTTTTGTTCAAAATCATAGATTTTGAGAGTCTTAGCGAGGCATAAAAATAAATAAGAGAAATACTATTACTAAAGAATTAAAGAGATGTGAAATTAGCAGCGAAGGGCCAGTTACTTACACGTTCAATAAAAATCATAATTTAGTTCTATTTCTAGCAGTTGACTTCTATTTCCTTGAAGGAGGGAGAGAAACAGCACTCCGTGGTGGAAACAGGCAAGATAAGGCATGATGCATGAGATTGAAATCTGGAAGATGTCAGGAATGCTGGACCACTCCGAGCACTACTTCGCCTCTCTCAAGCCTGATGCCTCGATATTCGGGAATGTCATGTTGTTGTTCCTATGACAATTACAGGATCCAAAGTTATCCCTTCGTTTGAGTTAAAAAATTGGTCAGTTAGATTTTGCTGGTCCCACCGTTTTAATTTACCACTCCTTTGTTAATACTATTACTATCTCTAGGCAATTTAATTTTATTGTTGATGAACCAAAAAGAATTATATAAAAAATATATTTAAAATAAATTATCTTACATTATTATTAAATATGTATAACAAGTTAAATTTTAAAAATCTTGACTTAGTTCCATGTTAAATTCATGTTTCAAGTTAAATTATATAAAGGTTATTTTAAGATGATATAGTTAATTTTACGAGTTCAAAAAAATAAAAATAAAAAGATTAAAAAATCAAATATATAGGTTTAGAAACGACTTAAACAAATGGTAAAAGGTCGTTTGACTCATAAACAAAATGAAGTTAATATCTTTTTTTTTAAAAAAATCATTAAGACAATAATAAATTTGATCAATTCTTGTTAATCTAAGTTAACTTGTCAAATTCATAACTTGGATTGTGGACTTCAATGGATTTAATGATATTTTTTTATTTTAATTGTATGATAAAAAAAATTAAGAACATTTCAATATCACCGTGATATTAAAAGATGACATTAAAAAAATAAAAAAACTCATCAAAAACTCATTGTTAAAGGTTTTTTTTTAATTAGAAACATTTAAATATCTTTCATTTTTCATAAAAGATAAACAACATGTTATTCATCCTTTTTTTGAAAAAAAAAAACAGATAATAGGTCGCCTCCTAAGACAAGTAATGTGTCATCTACTGCTACTCAACTCATAATTATGAAGCTAGCTAAACATTGTTGACTTTGCAAGATGGGCACCAAAGTCAACAATGTTAGGCACCAATTAGTGCTGCAAAATCAAAAAGAGTATGCACTAATTCAGTGCCACCTACCTTGCTATTGTCTTTTGCAAGACAAAGGCAAGGATGCTTGCCTACAAATAGGTAGTGCTTCTTTGCCTCAAACACAACACAAGAGAGAAATAAGAGAGGAAGAGTAGAGTGAGAAAGGGAAAATAATCCCACAAAAATATGAGGAATTTGTGAGAGAGTAACTGAGGTGTTTTCTCCTATTATTAGAGAGATTTTAGTTGTTCTCCTATTAATAGAGAGAGGTTGTAATTCTCACATTACTTAGTAAAATCCTTTTATACTTACCTGTGGACGTAACCTAATTGGATGAACCACGTAAATTCTTGTGTGTCATTTCTTATTTAATCTGGTCTTTTACCTTTTTATCTTGTCAGGTTTGCATGCCAGTATCCTAACAATAGTATCAGAGTTTTTTGGTTGGTGTTGTTAATACACAAAAGTTATTTGTGTATACGGTACTATTCATGTATACGCACTATTCACCTATACGACACTATTCATCCATATGGTATTGTTCACATATGTTACTGTTGGCTTATATTGAAAGTCAGTATGGTGATTAAATACAGTCTAGGAAGTTCTGTCTAAGGAGATTGGGTTTTAAGCTGGACCGTTTGTGACCCCTCCAATCTTTCCTAGAAACTTACTTAGTAAAGTATTATTCACATGATACTATTTCTGTATATGTTACAGATCTATGAAGCGGTGATAGCTGAATAGATCTTGATGAATACAATGGTAGCAAAGTAAGAGATTGAGAGGTTTAATATGAGCAATTTCTCACTGTGGAAAATAATAGTCAAAGCAATCTTAAAGAAAGACAATTGTTTAGCAGCAATTGGGGATCGACCCTCGGAGATCACTGATAATGCAAAATGGAATAAGATGGATGGCAATACTATTGCTAACATACATTTAGCATTAGCTGATGAAGTATTATCAAGTGTGGTGGAGAAAAAAACAACTAAGGAGATATGGAAAACTCTAACAAAGCTATATAAGTCCAAGTCTTTGCATAATAAAATTTTCTTAAAACGGAGACTTTATACCCTTCGAATAGCAGAAACCACATCGGTGACTGACCACATCAACACAATAAGAACTTTATTTTCACAACTTAATATGTTAGGTTAGCAAATAGAGAAAAATAAACGTGCAGAGCTTCTACTTCAAAGTCTTCCTGATTCGTATGATCAGCTTATTATCAATTTGACCAATAATATCCTCTTAGACTATTTAGTCTTCGATGATGTTGCAGCCGCTATCTTGAAAAAAAAATAGGCTTAAAAACAAAGGAAACAGAAATAATTCAAACCAAGCAAAGGCATTGTTGATGTCAAGAGGAAGATCAATGGAGCATGGCTCCAGTAGGAGTCAAAGGTAGGGGAGGTCCAAATCAAGAAGTAAGAAGACTATGAAATGTTATAACTGTGGCAGAAAAGAGCACTTCAAAAAGGATTGTTGGTTTAAAAAGGATATAAAGAATACTGCAGAGTCATCAAAATCTCAAGGATGTATTACGAGTACCTCAGAAGATGGAGAGGTTTTATATAGTGAAGCAGCAACAATCTCTACAGATAAAGAAGAGCTCATTGGAGTATGACTAATGGATTCAGAAGCAACATGGCATATGACTCCTAATCGAGATTGATTCCATATATATAAACTCATCTCTAGAGACAAAGTGTTCATGGGTGATAATCATGCTTTAAAGATTATCGACATTGGCACATCAAATTGAAAATGTATGATGGCTTAATTTGTACTATTTTAAAAGTGCAACATGTGAAAGACTTAAAAAAAAATCTTTTATCTATAGGACAATTTGATAGTTTTGGCTATAAGATTTGAATAGAAAATGGAATCATGAAAATCATTAAATGAGCACTGATGGTTTTAAAGGAAAAAAAATAGTTGTAAATATATTTGCATTAATAGGAGAAATACATCATGAGGCAGAAACATCAATCACATCAGTTAGTCCTGCACAAGAGAAGACGATGATGTGGCATCAAAAACTAGGTTACATGTCAGAGAAAGGTTTAAAAGTTCTCTCTGATCAGAAGTTACTCTCTAGGTTATAAAAGTTACTTTATCTTTTTGTGAGCACTATGTTACAAGTAAATAGCATAGGTTGAAGTTTGACACATCAATAACTAAGAGCAAATGCATCTTAGACCTGATTCACTCTAATGTTTGGCAAGCACCGGTTATATCCTTGGGAGGAGCAAGATACTTTGTATCATTCATAGATGACTTCTCTAGAAGATGTTGGGTGTATCCAATTAGAAGAAAGATGGATGTGCTTGCAGTCTTTAAAACTTTCAAAGCGCGGGTGGAACCTGAATCTAAAAAAAAAATTAAGTGTTTGAGGACTGATAATGGAGGAGAATATACCAATAATAAATTTGATAACTTCTGTCAACATGAAGGTATCAAAAGGCAGTTCACAACGGCATACACTCCACAACAAAATAAAGTAGCAGAACAGATGAATAAAACTCTATTAGAAAGAATAAGAGCAATGTTGAAGGCTGTAGGTCTAGGAAAGTCATTCTGGGTAAAAGCAGTCAATACCGCCTGTTATGTGATAAATCAATCTTTATCAACAACAATTAAGCTAAAGACACCGATGGAGATGTGGACTGGAAAACCAGCTGATTATTCTTGTTTGCATATATTTAGAAGTCCTGTGTACGTGATGTACAATACACAAGAAGTTAGCGAGCTAGATTCAAAATCTAAAAAATATGTATTCTTGGGATATGCTGATAGAGTGAAGGGGTATCATTTATGGGATCCCACTGCCCACAAGGATCAGCAAAGATGTCATATTTGCAGAAGGTAAACTGAAAATGGAAAAACATAATAGCATTCTAAAAGAGACTACAGTAGTCTATGTGGAAAATACTCAAAATCATGCTTCTTCTGAAGCTGTACTAGAGCATGAAAAGCAAAAACAAATAGAGTCTGAAACTCCTGAAGTTCGGTAGTCAACTCATGAAAGAAGATCATCAGCTTGACATTCAGAATATGTTACTAAAAGTAACATTGCATACTATATTCTAACAAAGGATGAAGAGCCATCAACTTTTTATGAGGCTTTACAAATGTATCTATGTGGATGACAACAATGCAAGAGGAGATTAAAGCTCTACACAAGAATAATACTTAGGATCTTGTTCCGCTACCACAAGGAAGAAAGGCTATTGGTAACAAATAGGTTTACAAGATAAAACATGATGGTAATGATCAAGTGGAGTGGTATCGTGCAAGATTGGTCATGAAAGGATATGCTCAGAAAAGAAGGAATGGACTTTAATGAGATATTTTCTCTAGTGGTACGACTCACGACAATCAGAGTAGTCTTGACAATGTGTACTATATTTGATCTTCACTTGGAGCAGTTAGACATGAAAACTGCATTTCTTTATAGAGAACTTGAAGAAGAAATTTATATGCTCCACCAGAGGGTTTTGCTGAAACAGGCAAGGAGAACTTGGTTTATAGGTTGAACAAATCTTTATACGGTCTCAAACGGGCACCGAGGTGTTGATACAAGAGATATGATTTCTTTATAATTAGCCTTAGGTATAACAGACTCAATTCAGACCATTGTACATATTACAAGAGGTTTGAAGAAGATTTTATCATTTTGTTGTTGTGCATGGATGACATGTTGATGATAGGCCCCAACAAAGATCGAGTCCAAGAATTGAAGGCACAATTGGCTAGGGAGTTTGATATGAAGGACTTGGGACCAGCAAACAAGATTTTAGGGATGTAAATTTATCAAGACAGAAGTAAGAGGAAGATTTGGCTTTCTCAAAAGAATTTGAAGAAGATTTTATAATGCTTCAACATGCAAGATTGTAAGCCAATTTCCATCCCACTTCATATTAACTTTAAATTATCCTTAAGTATGTCTCTTAACAATGAAGTAGAGAAGGTGAAGATGTCTCGAGTACCGTATGTATCAGCAGTGGGAAGTTTAATGTTTGTCATGATATGTACAAGACCAGACATTGCACAAACAGTGGGAGCAGCTAGTCGATACATGGAAAATCTTCGTAGAGAGCATTGAAATACTATTAAGAGGATCTTGAGATACATTAAGGGTACTCAGATGTTTCATTATGTTATGGAGAATCAGAATTTACTATCAGAGGTTATATTGGTTCAGATTTTGCTGGTGACCTTGAGAAAAGAAAGTCCACTACAACCTATGTGCTTATAATTGTAGGAGGAGCTGTAAGATGGGTCCCTAAACTACAAACTGTTATGGCGTTATCCACAACAGAAGCTGAGTACATGGCAGCTACATAAGCTTAAAAAGCAGCAATATAGATGAAGAAACTTATGGAGGAGCTTGAGCACAAACAAGAGAATATTCTTTTGTATTGTGATAGTCAAAGTGTTTTGCATATTACAAGGAATCCAACATTTCATTCAAGAACAAAATACATAGATGTTCAGTATCATTTTGTTCGCGAAGTGGTGGAAGATGGAAGTGTGGATTTTTAGAAGATTCACATAAAGGAAAACCCAGCAGATGCTTTAACCAAACCGGTCAACACTGATAAGTATATATGGTGCAGATCCTCTTATGGTCTAGTAAAAACGTAAGCAGCATGAAGATGGTAAGTATAGAAAGGATAGAAGAATCACAGATGATCAAGTGTAAAGACTTGATTAACTCATCAAAGTCTTCAAGTGAGAGAATGTGAAGCCAACTAAACATTGTTGACTTTGTATTACAAGATGGGCACCAAAGTCAACAATGTTAGGCACTAATTGGTGCTGCAAAATAAAAAACAATAGGCACCAATTCGGTGCCACCTACCTTGCTTTTGTCTTTTGCAAGACAAAGGCAAGGATACTTGCCTATAAATAGGTAGTGCATCTTTGCCTCAAACACAACATAAGAGAGAAATAAGAGAGGAAGAGTAGAGTGAGAGAGGGAAAATAATCCCACAAAAATATAAGGAATTTGTGAGAGAGTAAGTGAGGTGTTTTCTCTTATTATTAGAGAGATTTCAGTTGTTCTTCTATTAATAGAGAGAGGTTGTAATTCTCACATTACTTAGTAAAGTCCTTCTATACTTATCTGTGGACATAGCCCAATTGGTGAACCACGTAAATTCTTGTGTGTCATTTCTCAGTTAATCCGCTCCTTTATCTTTTTATCTTGTCGGGTTTACATGTCAGTATCTTAACAATAATTAAATCACCACTATGGTAATCAAAAAATCATAAAGGTAGGATTTTTGGGTTGAAAATTTATTTTTAATCTATTTTCATCCAAAAGTGTTTAATAAACACAATAAAAGCCTTTCTGAACCATCTACTTACCTTTAAATACCCTAAAATCATCCAAGAATACCAAAATCAATTAAATCTAAAAATCAAAACAAAACTTGATTTTTTTTAAACATGTTTACAATGGAAAACCATCATCATCAAATTGTTATTGTCAAATGAAACTCATTAACTAAACTTGATCTTTTTTATTGTTGGAATCGAGACAACTAACCATTTTTTATCTCTTATTTTGTTGTTTTGTGGCGACTTTTCCTCTCCTCTTTGTAACTTATGAATTGAAAAATAAAATAAATAAATTAGTAGACCAAAATAAAATTTATCATGAATATATGGTGAGCCATTTACTTTATATTCTAGTCCTTTATCTTTTAATTTTGTATCTCTACTATAATTTGAGATCTAATTTCATATAAATGACTATAAAAAGACGCATTTGAGAGAAGAAAATTCCAGAATTTTTTTTTAAAATGGGCAAGAGGTTCACTATTCTTATGACTAATGGACTTTTTTAGTTTTTGTTATTATTGCCATCTTTCTTATGCCCGCTCGAGGCCTAATTTAGTCATTACATTAGATCATCAAATCATTAGAGAGATGATTAAGTGATTCAATAATATTAATAATAAATACATCAATAGTCAAATTATATTGAAATTGTATCTATAATAAATTATTGTCAATGTTGGTGGAAAGGGAAAATGAAATGAGTTTGAAGTCTACAATTCTTAGTACTTACTTTAATATTAAAACCAAATATGCTATCGTCCATTTTGGTGTAACGTGTTGGCTAAGACTTTTTAGTTGATGAAAGAGCACTGAAATCTGAATCCTAATATAAGAAAGAAAGAAAAAAGAGCGTTAAAATCAAATTGAGTCTAGTAGATTTGACTGAGTTAATTCTTTAAATAGTTATGGCTCTTTTGTTGAATGAATTTAATTAAGGATTAAAGTGGATATTTTACCTTGAGAGCATGGACATTTTTTTTTAAAAAAAATTAACCAACTCATTGAGCATAAACCTCTAGCAAACAAGAGAAAGGTAAATATTATTGCTTAAATTAACTCAATTAACCAACTCATTGAGCATAAAATCTCTAGTGAGCAAGAGAAATTAAGGTATACCGCATGAATTAAAAATTATCACGTTAGTTAGTGAATATATTTGACGAAAAGAGACTTACACAAACAAGTGGTTTATTACAGAGAAAACCTTTTAGTTCAATTTTTTTTTTTAGATTAACGTGGGTGTCTGGACCAGCTTTCGCGCACCACGACTAATCCCACGGGCCCTGAAGTTAACGACCATGTAAGCCTCCAGTGGCCATCATATGAGCAACCAAGGACTCGAACCTGAGACCACAGAGGGAGCAAACCCCTTGATCCCAAGTCCTTACCACTTGGCCACCACCTAGATGGTTCTTTTAGTTCAATTATTGATTACATGCGACATGGTTGGTTGTTTATTGAGGGACAGTTTAGTGATTGGAATCCTATTTTGGAGTACGGTTGTGATGGATTTGTAAATTATTTTTATTTAAAAATATATTAAAATAATATTTTTTAAGTTTTTAAAAATTATTTTTGATATCAATGTATCAAAATTATTTAAAACTATTAATTTAAAATAAAAAATATTTTTTTAATTTTTTGAAAAATACTTTTAAAATAAAAAATAAATAACGTATTAGCTTTCCCTAAAAAAAAATGCATATATTTCAGCCACAGAGAAATATACGGATGAAAGGCAAGGCTTTTACGCCAGTGAGTGATCGCTGAATACCTTCTGAGAGAAGATCGATCGAATGCGATCTTTGTTTCTACTGCTTCTCTTGTATCCTCTTTTAACTTTTCCATGTTGGGACCCCACCCCCCATGATCCGTAGCTTGACAGACTAGCCAGCTAAGAGAGCACATTTATAGGCCTGAATGAATTTCAAGTACTTTGCAGCAGACACTCTGCATGGTCCCCTTCCTCCAGGCTCCTCTTCCCTTCTCCTCTCTTGCCAATCTAGCTCTGCCTTCTACTCTCTCTTTCCATCCTGTGAATGATATTGGAAGTAGACCCAAAGACACCTAAGAACCATGAATTCAGTGTCCACTGTATATCAGTAGGCCTCACTATGTCTCTGCAAGCAAATACTATAAATTAAGCTTCTTGCAATATTAATGCAGGAAAACCCTAGCTAGAACCTCATTAAAAGAGAGAAACCCTAGTGCATGGATGTTGCCATTTCTTTTTTCCTTTAACCTGACACAAGGAAGCAATTATATCGACCAAGATTCGGACAGTTAAAAAGTTAGATACAGAGAGGGCTGAGCGTGGGGTATCTTTAGATAAAAGGCATCGCGCAGTTGTGTAAGTGTAAAGCAATATTGTAAATGAAATGCGTGTATGTGTGGGGGTGGGGTTTTGAGGTATAGTCGTGGTCAAGTGCATGAGGCTCAGATTCCTAGGAGTTGCCCCAAAGACCAGTAATCATTGCCCTTTTTTTCCTCATCCTCATCTGCATGCATGGAAACCCTGTCTCTTTTCCCCCACCTCGCTTCACAATCACTGTTATTAATATAGTCACACTTCTTCTAAACAGTACTGTAAGTGACAAACTAGCTTTGTGTGTCTATGGATTTTTTTTCCTTGATGAATGTATAAATGGATCTTGTGTTTTTACAGGAAAGTGTATGCAGATCTAATATGGTAGGTTTCCTGATTAACTATCATAAAAAAATGTTCAAACAGATCATGGATTCTGTCTGCATAAGTCCTCGAGTTATATCAAAATTATCTGTCACTTTATGCGACTCTCTTTACAATTTTTCTTTTAAGATAACAAAAAGGATAGGATATATCAATGTACCCTTCGAATTGGATTGGTATAGCTCGATCATAAGCCCTAATCTTTCGAATTGGATTGGTATCAATGTACTTAACACCTATAAATTGGAAACTCTACTTTTAACCATTGCCGAAAGGTCACTTGCATACTTCATAATTGATTGATTGTAGGAGGATCTTATAAATTTATAGTAAAAATGCTTGTTAGAGATTTTATTAGATTTGTGAAAATAAATAGAGAGAGATACGGCGATAAAGATTTCGCATGAAGCCTTTTTTGTTATTATTTTTGGGTCCAAATGATACTCAAGATTTTAGAGGAGAGAAGATCTAATCAAGGTGAGCTATGCGGTTAAACCCATACGTGTAGCCTGGCTTGAATATTTGGGTTATAAAATTATTATTATTTTAATTCAATTTTGGGCTTGGACATGATCAATAAAGAATCTTCTTTTCCAAATCATGGGTTAAGTTTGAGAAGCTTATTTAATTTCTCCAAAACCGGCTTTAAACAGTTTTTTTACAGCTTCTTAAAGCAAAAACTATCAAGTGTAAATCTTGTTTAATGGAGGGTAATCAAATTTTAGAATGAAGGATATTCTATCGGTTTAGCTCCTAAAATTCTATATAAAAAGGGCTAAAAAATAGTATTTCTAGCTGGTTTTTTCTGCACTATTTTGGACAGAATATTTAGAAAGATAAAATAACTAATTATTTGACTGGGCATGAACCTCAAGAAATATAATAAGATGGACGGTCATCGTTGGAAAGAGAGGTCCTAATCAACACTAACAAGTATGAACATCAAAATACGATACTAAACTTGCAAGCAGAGTACATGGACATCCTATTCTAACACTTGTTAATTATGCCAGGTCCGAGGGGTGCCCATGGTGGTCGGCAAGGGAATGTTAACTGTCATGAAGATTTTACAGCTACTTTAACTTAACAGTAATGATGTAAATATTTACAAACAAAACTCTCATTTGAAAGATCGGAGTAATTTAAGAGAAATTACTACCAAATTGATTGAAAGAAGGACACTTAATATAGGACTAAGGAAGTAGTGATTATAATAAAATAAAGAAAAATACAGATAATTATCCAGTAATCAATTGGGTTAATCTTGTTATTTTTATTTTATTTTTTTATATTCAGTTATTTTATTCACATTTTCAGTTCTGTTTGCTTTTTGTATTGAAAATATTTGATAACTAGGTTCTGATGGGCTAATTATGCCATGCCAGTTAACTTCGGCCCTTAAAGAATGGGCTGAACCAGTCCCTCTTGCAGTACGACTAGGTTTAGACTTTTGACTTCTGACAGGCCCAACTCAGCAACAGCCATGTATTTGGTATGAGTTGGTGTCAGAGTTAACTACGCCTTCGACTCGAGCCTGGATCAATGCTGCCTTACAGGCATGATGATTAATGGGTCTCAATTCCCAGCATCAAAAGCTAATGTATCTACTCTTTCCACAATGTCATGTGTATGAAAATATAGAGTTAATTATAATAATTTATTAAAAAAATTAACTAATTCTTTTAGTACAAGAAATGGTTTTAATAATCTCTTTTTAAGTATCTTAAATCCTTTGGTAGCTGGGAATAAAATGATGGAAATGTGGAAGAAACTTTTTTTTTTCTTTTAATTTTCATTATGGTTCCTCCATTCTCGTTCCAAACCTTTAACTCATGATAAGTAAATGACACCTTAAAGCTCACATGTACGTGTCAGGGAGTGAGGGGGACCGCATCAATCTCGGTGCATATGCGGCCTCATAAGATAGCCAAATCTAGCCATTTATGGTGGCTATGACCAGTACGTTTGGAAATGTGATACAAATTATGTTTTTTTTTAAACATTTATTTTATTTTATAAAAAAATAATATCTTTATATTTTTATATGTTAATTTTAAAAATAATTTTTAAAAAATAAAAAAAATATTATTTTAATATATTTAAGTATAAAAAATTCTTTAAAAAATAACTATGGTTATATTTTTAAAAATACATCATCTTTTACATGGGACACTACATGTATTTTTTTTTTAATGATGATATGTTAATAAAGATTTTTTGTATTTGCCTCTTTATCTTTCTTTTTTATTTGTAATACACATTTATCTATCAAAAACTCCCTTTATTTTATAATTAATTTTTATTTTATAATTATTATATTTTATTTTTTTATAAAATTATTTTTTTTCAATTTCAATCTTGAATCAACAAATATAAATTATAATCTCACTTATTTTTATTTTAAATTATATCTTTATTTTTTTTATTTTGAATCTTTTAATAAAATTAATTATTATTATTTTTTTCCATCCTGTGGCTTCAGATTGGTTGGAAATCTGTTTATGTTTTTTTGTCCTTGATAGGGTGATTTCAGTATTACAATTCAAGTTATTGGTTTTAAAATTTAACCAAGGTTAATATTAATTTTTATTAGGGTTTTTTTATATTGATTTTTTTAATTTTATTTTTTCATGTTGAGATTTTTAAAATTAAATTTTATGATTTTTATGATTTATTTTATATTGAATTATCTTGATTTCATCACATTGATTGTGGAGTTAAAAAGTTAGCTCAAATTAAGTCAGGTTTTTTAAGTTTATTTTTTAAAATTTAAAATTTAAAATATTTTTTGTTTTTTTTATTATTGGATTATTTTATAATTTTTTATTTGTTTTTTATTAGATTATTTAATTCTTTTGATCCAAGTCACTGGTATTTGTTTTCTTGGATAATGTTTATTAATTTGTTTTTAAATTTTATTATTTTATCTTAATTTTTTTGAAATTAAGATATTCCAATATTATTATTCAAGTTATAAATTTAATGTAATTGTTTAGATTAACTTCCATCATTTTTTCTTTTAATTTTCTTTTTTTGCACTGGGTGAGCTTGGGTTTTGACAACTTTTTTTGTTGGCATTCTTTTTTCTTAGATTCTCATGGAATATATCTGTTTACTTTTCTTCTCAATTCTTTTATTATCTAATTAACTTATACATGCTTATTTGGTTGAGTCAAAACAACATCACGAGTTACAATTTTTTTTACTTCTTTTATACACGTTTACATTATCTATAAATCTTTTTTTTTTCCAAAAAAAATTCACCGCAAAGTGCAAGTATACAAACCTAGAGCCGACTAAAAACAAAACTAGAAAAATACCTATGTTTATTTTTTAGGTAGCTTTTATAATAATAATCTAAAAAATTGGTTTTAAAAAAATATGCTTAGTTATGATTAGTTGGATTTAGATATATATATTTAATAAAAATTGTTATTAAAATTTATATATAGCAAAAAACATATAGAAAATATATTTTAAAAATAATTATAAAAATTAATTAAAAAATATTGCATAAAAATCACTTTGCAAACTCAATTTTTTAATAAATCTCATGGCATAAAACATAATCTTTTTTAGTATCAGATACGTTACTGCCCATTTATGTCATCACCACCATAAAATCTAGCGGAAAACAAACGCAGCCGTCTCTGCTAGTCTATTCTAGAATAAAATTCTTGCAAAAGAGAAGACGAGGATATGATGATTGAAAAGTTGAGAGGGAAGTCGGGAATAAGATTCTTGCAAGCCTTAAAAAAGGTCTTCCTTGGAGCAGTTACGATGAAGAACAACATTCTGTTTCTTTCACATCACGGCAGCCATGCAAATCAAATAAGGCCTAACTCCGGTCACCAATGATTATGATCTTAGGATCTTTAAATTTATGTTTAAGAATTGTGGTGATTTTTACCTTTGATAATGCCTACCATGAGGTTCTAATTTTGAGTTTTTTATCCAATTAAAATATGTCTTGTGATTATTAATGTGGTATTAAAGGTTTATATAATGATGGTTTTTCATGTTTAAGGGAAAAAAAAAGGTTTAAATTTAGGTTTCTAAAGTCTACAAACGCAGACCATGATTTTATGACCATCGGAGCTAATTCAGGTGGTAAACAAATGGTATCCGCATACAAGTGTTTATCCGCATACAAGTGTTTAGCCAGAGGAAAAAAACACCCGAAAAGGAAACGTTTGCCTTGAACAAGTGTTTGTATTTATGTATAAAATATAATTGCAGGTAGATTATGAATACAATTTACGTACAAAATGAAGCTGCAAGTATATATTCAGTTCCTACATGAATTAATAAATATAAAACCTTATAAAAAAACATTTCCACCCAAAACTCATCCAAATGTTTTTCTGTAAACCCAATTTTTTTTGTCACTTCAAACAAATCTAAATGGATTGTCAATGTTGGGTGAAAGTTAGATATTTGAGTTTCTTAGTATGAGAATTTTTTTGGGGGATTTTATAGATACAATATTTTTATTTTTTTTAATAGAAATGTATTTTAAAAAGGGAGGGTCTGTATATGTGTGTGCGTGTCCCTCTTCCCTGGAGATAAAAGAAAACAAATGGGTCTCCCTTAGGATTTTGCGTCATTCAACTTGTAAACTAGGAAATCAGACACAATTCCTTTTACAATTATTGATGATTATTCATTGAATCCATGAGCCAATCTAAACTAAAAATATAGCTTAATTTTCTAAAAACAAATGCAATGTTGACTTTGTTGGAATTGTTTTTTTCTAAATCAATATTGATGGACATATTTGAGAGCAGTTTTAAAATAGATATATTTCCTTTTAAAATTAAAACTTTATTGGAAGTTATTTTTCAATAAAAATTCTTTAACATGAAAATAAAAAAAAAATCTGTAAACCTTTAAACTTACATGTTTTGTGAAACTTGAAACTTTTATCCAAAGTAAAATAATATTGGTTTAACCCAAAAGAGCTCGCTCTGTTTTTTATGTTCATGAATAGTTTTTTTAAAGAAAAAATATTTAAATTTAAAATTAAAGACTAACATTTTTTTTATGTGGTAGTTAATTAAAATAAAATGATAAAAATTAATTATGATAATTATCAAAATTAGTTCGACATCAATTTTAAGTCCAAAAACTAGTATACATTGGGTTCAAAAGGGAGATATTCTAGTCACTTTTTTATTGTGCAATTCTAGCCCTACTCCCTTCAATTTTACCTTCTTTTTTCTCCAACCAGAGCTTGCATCCATGTCCTGGTACAGAGCTTTTGAGCATACATTTTTTTTGGTTTGTTGATTTTTAAATTAAAAATACATTTAAAAGATAGATTTGTTAGAATTAATCATTTATTAATATAATTCATTCGCATAAAAAAATTAATAAAAGTTTTAAAATAAATAACATATCCTTGATAAGATCAACTTGTAATGTTTTATACTTCTAAGTTTCATAACTACTGCAGCTTTTCTAATTTTAGTTTATATTTATATGATAGTTTGCATGTTAGATTTCTAATTTATATATAATATCTATTAAATGACTAGAATGCATGTTAAGTTTTTGTGTAAGAGATTACAAGTTTTACTTATTTAGATACTTTTGCATGAAATTTATAATCTAAACAATCGTGATTCTTTTTGTCTAATCTATAACCGAAAACAAAGATTTTACCAAATTTTGTTTCTAGAATTACTGTTTAGAAAATGTATGTATTATATTTCATAAGATTTCAAGAATATTTTAAAGTTAATGATTATATAAACTTTTATCTTATTAAAAAATAAGATGTTTTCTAATTAGAAATTATACAAATTTATCAAAGATTTGTTATTAAATTATAATCCAAAGCCTCACTTCTTTTAAAAAGTTTTGAAGAAAATAATAATCAACATTTACCCTTTTGTGTTTTAAGGTACGGTTCCAAGGCAACAGTGTCAATTAGCATAAATTCCAAGCAAAGGAGATCCCTTTCGCAGCTTCATAGAGACTACATGCACAGAGAGTTACAGCAATTTGTCAACGTACTCTCTCTCTCAGCCTCTCACCGAGACACAGCAAGCTAATGGCCGATATTGAACAAATCCTTGGAGACCTGAACAAGGACTCCTTTGTTTCCCTCTTGAAAAACATCATTGGGGAGTCCAAATATGTCCAGAACAACCCGCCAGAGCTGATCCCTGAAGAAGACAGGGTTGTCACACATGTATGGAATTCTCTTCTCCCCTACAGCACCACCACTGGAGGAGGTCCCTTGATTGTTAATCATGTCTCTTATTTCCCTAAAAGAGGAAATCTTATTGTGGAGTACCCTGGGACTGAACAAGGAAAGATCTTGTCTTTTGTTGGCATGCACATGGATGTCGTTACTGCTCATCCCGGTGATTGGGTTTGTTTCTTCCTTTCTTTTTTCTTTTCTTGTTTATTGAAGTGGGGTTTGTTTGATTTTGATTTGGTTATGAGAGTTTTACTATTACCTCAAGAAGTTGTTGCTGAATTTTATTTGGGTTCTTATGTTTATGCGGTGTGGCTAAGGTTTCAATTGCATTCAAACTTACATTTTTCAGTTTAAAGTTTATACCTTTTTGAGTTATTAATTACAAAATTCGAACCGGGTTTATTTTGGTTTGAGTTTATGGTTCGGAAAGTTAGTGGTTGAAATGTTCATTTGGTTTTATTTTGGTTTGAAATAGTAATTATTGGCAACAAAGGTGATTCGAGTTATTGCAGGTTGAAAATTTATGGCTTCTTGTGCTGATTGATATTATGGTGTTGAAATATTGTAATTTTATCTCAGGAGAAGATTTCGATATTTTTGCTCAGTCATTCTTTAACAATGAATGCAAAATGATGGTGATTTTTATACATAGGAGTTTGATCCATTTTCGTTGAGCATTGATGGGGAAAAACTTCGTGGCCGTGGAACCACGGATTGTTTGGGACATGTTGCTCTTGTGACTGAACTGATGAAGAAGTTGGGGGAGACGAAGCTGAAATTGAAGTCAACAGTAGTTGCAGTCTTTATAGCCAATGAGGAGAATTCTTCCATAACAGGGGTCGGTGTGGATGCACTTGTGAAAGATGGTCTGCTCAATAAGCTGAAGGGAGGCCCACTGTAAGGAACCTACAATTTTGCAGGACAAGAAAGGGACATGTTATTATATAAATCATCTTTGTGGTCTTGTAGATGTCTGTCTGAGGCTTCAGTGAAAATTTAGTTTCATATTCTTCGTTTTTTTCCAAGGTATAAATTTGATCTAATTGATGTGATTTCGTGTTTGTAGATTCTGGATTGACACAGCAGATAAACAACCTTGCATTGGTACTGGCGGTATGATTCCTTGGAAACTTCACTTCACCGGGAAACTTTTTCATAGTGGTTTACCACATAAGGTATACTATCACAATCTCTATTGTCTTATTAATTGAACTTTTTTCATGCATTTAATTACACTGGGGAAACTATTGCCACCTTTCTTATATAAATATATGAACCCTAAAAATATTACGACGATGGTTTGCTGGTTCTGCTTTTCAAAGAGGAATATTATAATGTGATTCGTAAACCAATGTGTGTAGTTTGGATAGAAATCAAAAACTAATGAACAATACTAACGCATAAACTGTTGGCTTGTTCTAGTGGAATAATAATAACAGAATTCACTGACTTTTGACCGACTTGCACAATGAAGACAATAAAATGCATCATGCTGAAATTTATATTGTATAAATGGATTGTGTGATTAGAAACTAGAAATAGTAAGTGGAGTGAAGACGATAATATGCAACATGCAGAAATTTATATTGTAAAAGTGGTTTGCTGACTATTTCTATTAGAATAATAAGAACAGAATTTGCTGACTTTTGATTGGCTTGCACAATGAAGATGATAAAATGCAACATGCAGAAATTTGTATTGTAAAAGTGGTTTGTGTGATTGGAAACTAGGAAGTGATGGAGTGGAGATGATAAATGCAACATGCAGAAATTTGTATTGTAAAAGTGGTTTGTGTGATTACAAACTTTGAAAGAGCAAGTGGGTGGAGTAATTTTCTTTTCATTTCCCTTTTTTGTTTGTTCAAATAATGATAATTTAAGAAAAATTGAATTGACATAAAACTTGGTTCAATCCACCATACTTATCCTGGTTCAGTGGGGTAAACTTGTATGTTTGTAGTTTGCGCATTCTATTCTCTTTAGGGATGAAATCATCTGAGTTGCTGTGATTTTAAATCACTTTTACCACTTCATCCCACATGATTTTAAATCATCTATTTTGATCTAAATCACTTTGTATCTGTGTGGCTATATGCTTATCTTGGAAAAACCAAGATGTTATAATGACCACAGTTTGGATTATTGTAAATGAAACAATTACATATTTGAAAGGAACTCACATGACATGAGTTGTTACCATTTCTGAAGCAAGTACTATTTTTCCTTTTCCTTTTATAGCACGACCAATTTTAGAGTATGTTGCGTGCACATGCATGTCTATGCAAGCTGGTATTAATTTGTATAATACTGACATGCATGTGGAAAAATACCTGTTCCCCTCCTTCAGCTTAGCTGTACATACTGCATGCATTGGTATAGAAGTAGAAAGGAAGGTATCCAGGTTAAAGCATTTTGGATGATGAAGAGCGGATTTGAAAACAATTTCTGGAAATATATGTAACCTCTTGACTGCTAATTCATTAATTTTAGAACCAGAAAAATAAGAATTTATTACTAAACCAGTTTCAATTTACAATTGACCCATTACATCCTAGTTGCCTAGTTTTGAGAGTTTGCTAAAAAGACATGATTTTGTGGCCCTTTGAAGAGTATCTTTAAAGCAGTAGATTGTGCAGACATATCTAGATTTGTTGTATATAGATGATGATTTGCTCACAAAATTAAGTCAAATAAGAGACTTTCTAGTTTCATATGTGATATAAAATTGCGTGCTACTTATGACATTATAACTTTCTGAAACAATTGTTATGTAGAATATAAGATGGAGTGACATCTCCAATTTCTGCTTATTTTCTAATTTCAAGGAGTGTATTATTTGCAGGCTATAAATCCTTTGGAGCTGGGGATGGAGGCACTTAAAGAGATACAGTCTCGATTTTACAAGGACTTCCCACCTCATAAGGAAGAGCAAATATATGGATTTGCAACACCATCAACAATGAAGCCAACTCAATGGAGTTGTAAGTTTTGTATCAGTATGCAATGATTTATTGTGGAAAGAAAATGCTTTCATTTCTGAAATCCATCTTTATTGTCGGAGATCCAGGAGGTGGGATCAATCAAATCCCTGCTGAGTGTACAATTTCAGGAGATGTCAGGTTCATAACTTTGTACAGAGATTTTTATACAAGCTACTGATATGAAAATGAAGTCTCACCATCTGTTACTCTTCTTCTGTTTCAGGTTAACACCCTTCTATAGGTAAGTTGCATGCCTTGTGTTAATCCCAGAGTCTTAGCACTTGTAGAGCATGTCCTTGTAATTCTGATCTGGGTCTACTTTGTTCTGGATAGCTCCAACATTTCTTTTTCCCAATAATATATCAGGTTTCTGATTTCCAATATTTTGATTATTTACAGTGTCAACAATGTGATGAACAAACTACAAGAATATGTGGATGAAATAAATGAGAACATTGAGAAGCTTGACACAAGGGGCCCGGTTTCAAAATATGTCCTCCCAGAAGAAAACCTGAGGGGGAGGTGTGTCTTCTTTCTTGTTCTGTCACCTTGGATCTCCCCTGTTTCTGGGATGTAATTATTTTTGTTCTTAAGAATTATTTTTTTGTGTGCTATTCTCATTCATCATTTCAACCTCTCCCGGGAAGTTGTTATATATGTTTTTTTTCCCCAACAGCCTTACCGTGACCTTCAATGAAGTGTCATCTGGAGTTGCTTGTGATCTTAAATCCCGTGGCTTTGAAGTGTTGTGTAAAGCAACTGAAAAAGTAGTTGGGCATGTAAAGCCTTACTCAATCACAGGGACTTTGCCACTAATTCGAGAGCTGAAAGTAAAACATATCTCCTTTTTTCCATTTTTCATAGTAACTTGCCTTTAAGTTTTCATCCTTTAGTTAATGTTTTTGGATTTTGTAGGATGAAGGTTTTGATGTTCAAACTGCAGGCTACGGTATGATGCAATTGCTTCTTTTCATCCTTTATTTTTAATCTCACTGTATAAACTCAAGCCTTATAGATGCTAGGGTGTAATTAAGATTGCTGTTATCTGTCGAAGGAATTTGTGGGACTAATTTACCTATATATACTTATTTCAGAAAACATTAGAAACTTTGAATTAATCCACACTTTCCAGTCCATAGTTTCACTTCACATCCTTTCTTTGTTTTGTCCTTCTTGCCTTCAATCTCTTTAGAGCTCATTGGAAGAGCTTGAAAATTCACCATGAAAATGGTTAAGCATGTGGTGAATTCAGAAAGAACAAAAGCAATGCAGTAGGATGGATGTACATTAACAAATTTTTGTGACTGGTGTAATCATTAGGCAAATATGCGGGTGTAAATTTGGTTATCCATTAGGCAAATACAAATTATTCTCCATTATTAGTCTTGTAGTTGAAAGTCTAAAAGGTGCATTTTGGTAACATCTCAACTTTGACAGCTTTGATTTGATTTTTTTAATTTTGTTTTTCATGTATGAAGCTGAAAGTAGCTTATTCTGAGAGTTTACTTGGTGCTTCCCTGAAGTTGTACTCTATGTGACAGGAGGAACAAGATGCAAAATACAATAACAACTCACTATGTAGGATAGGGATTGAGCAACAAAGGAAACTTAGACCTGCATTCATTTTTTATGTCTAACTCGCTCTCTTTTGGCTAATGATTTAGCCTTCACATGAGCATTTAATGAAATCTAGAGAAAGCTAGTCACCATTCCTTGACAAAGGTCAAGTATCCAACATGAGATGAAAACATCCCCTGGGAGATGGTGTTTCTAGAATCCATTGTGTAATATAAGAAAGCTACTTACCGGGTTTCTATCCGAGTCTTTGAGTGGATGCTCAAAAATTTATCTCTGAGATTTTTTCCAGAAATATGGTGTTGAAAGAGCTATCTTGCACATGGACCTTAAAAACCCAACCAACCTATGGTATAATTCCATAAATATTACCTACGGAGACTTACTATTTTCTGAAACCTCTATTTAATTGTGGAGTTAAGGTTTGAAGTTTTTTTTATTTTTTTCAAAGATTATTCTACTATTTATCAATTTGTCCTAAGCATCATGGTTAAGTGAATAGAAACTCGTTGAGTGGATGATCATTCATTCTACACTGAAACTGTATTAAGGACCCCTTCAATTCTTTTTCACGACCCAGCAGCTTAGTTGTTTCAATTGCTATTGTCCAAGAGAATATTTTAACTTTTGGTGGTTCTTAGTTGTTACCAAACAAGAGAAACAAGGAACAGGAATTGGGGTTGACCAGGGGGGAAAGAACCTGAATAGGTCGATGGGATTAATGAAAGACACAAGCAGAAATTCACGTGAAGTTGCTTCTAAATTAACACTCCCCTCATTTGTGTTTTTAGTTTGCCAATTCATTTATTTCCAGAAACTTACAAGGAGATATGTGCACAGTCTTATCAAGTTGCTGGGATGTTGATGTGATTTAATTTCTGGGGACCAATGGCTTGACCTGTTGTAATTGGAAACTCATGTTTGCATTAATATTCCTACATGACATTCTCTCACTTACAGTTTCTGTAAGACAAGATCAGCCTTAAGTATTTGGTTTGTGATATCTTGTGTTTAATTGTATTTTCCTTCTCATGCTTTTTTTTTACAGCTTCAGTCTCTTGCATCCCTGTGCAGGTTTAATGGCCACATATCATGCCAAGAATGAGTACTGCCTGCTTTCTGATATGTGCGAAGGCTACCGGATTTTTTCCAGCATCATAAGTCAATTAGAAGCTTGATTTGAAACGAAGTGGATGTCATAACAATACCACCAGATTCTAGATAAGAAGCGTGTTATGTTAAAGAAATAAATCATTATCATGTAAACTCTGTTAATTTCTAGTTATGAAGGGCTTCCAATATGCTTATTTTCTCTCTCTCTCTCTCTCTCTCTCTCTCTCTCTCTCTCTCTCTTTTTTTGGTGTGTGTGTGTGTGTGAGTTGCCCCAGCTTCCTGGAAATTGGAACGTGATGTTTCCAATTTATATCTGGATTTTGTTCCATTTATAGTTTGTCCTTGGCTTGTAGTAGATTTGGCACTTGGTCATTAAGCGATGGTTCTCATATCCAGCTTTCCTCGCATTGAGGACCCCTGGCAGGACTAGCTGCGTGGATGTGTTCGCTCATTAGTTTGGGTGCATCTCGAAATGGTTAAATCCTAATTGGGCCCTACCTCCTTCTTTCTTTCTTCAGGCTTTGGACGAGAAAGCTCATTGATTCTATCGTCATGTAATTTTCTAGGATTTTATATGCATATAAGCTAAAGTCACGACTAAATACTAAAATGAATAACATTGGCAACCTTGAATTGACCAATGTACAAATCGCTAAATTATGTCATGATATTTGACACGTATTTTTGAAGTTTTTTAAATTTATTGATTTTTTTAACGAGGCACCTTTATGTATATAAAACGTCATGCTCAAGAATTTTTATGACTCGTTAGCTTGTCAAATAAGGCTCAAAACTAGCAGTAGCGTGGAGTTCATAAGTTATTTATCTTCAGTGGCGTCATAAGGTTTATCATAAATTACAAATTCTTTGCCCCCTACGTTGTATTATCTATAAATTATAATAATAATAATTAAAAAAAAACACTCCAAGCAAGCTCGGATACTTATCCAGCGTGTTAGTGAATCTTAAAAACTCTTCAATCTCGAAACAAAAAATCAGTAATTCGGCCCTTGAATTATTTATTACTACTTTATATTAATATATTCTTCCAGCATGGTTGTTGAATTTTGTTAAAATGTGCGTACATTTTTAAGATTTGTTGTTCAATTTAGGCTATCCATTAGGCTAGATGATGATAGAGATTAAGTACAATCAATCCTACATGCAAATAGATTTTTTTGTTCAATTTAAACTATCCATTAGACTAGATTATGGTAGAGATTACGTACAATCAATCCTGCATGCAACTAGATTTTTTGTTCAATTTAGGCTATCCATTAGGCTAGATTAAAGTTACTTAAAATATGATTTGAACAAGTTGTTAGTTAATTTAAAAACATAATGACTTGGTCTAATTGTAGAGAATTGAACTAGAAATGGTGGCAAACTAAATTATGAGATGGATTGCTTTTATAAAAGTCATTTGTCATAATCCAGTCTAATCTGTTAAATATTATTCATTTTGAGCTTTAATGTCTTTACAGATTTGTTATTAATAGCAATGTATAACCCCAAAATGCATCTTTCAAAGTAGCATAATACACTAACCTTGTCAAATACTGTACCATCTAGGCCTCTCATTTCTAGGATTTCCACTCAAGTCCTTCTTAGGATTTTAAAAGCATTTCACAAGTAATAAGGCTAGTAATCAACTCCTCATCTATCAATGTGGAATATTATATTTTTTTTCTTTCAAGAAGTGCGATGATCCCTTCAGCACCATCAGACAGCTAGTAAGGTTGACTTTAATACCAAATATCATAGTCCGGCTCAACCTTACAGGTATTGTTCGTCCTCACAAATTTGTTCTTTGTAGCCACGCATAGTCTTAAAACACATCTTTTAGAGTAACGCAATACATTAAACCTGTTAGATATTGTCCCACCTAGACCTCTCAATCCATCTATTCCTAGGGCTTTCACCCAGGTCCCTTTAAGGTTTTAAACGCGTCTTAAATTAGCAACTAACACTACTAATGAGATTAACAACCAACTTCTTACCCATTAATGTGAGATATTACATCATCTTAGTAGGCAATAACGTAGAAAAAGAAAAGTCGCACATGTTAACTTAATACATTTGTTGAATTACTATTTTAGGGAATTTATTAGAGAAGTTTAACCTTGTCAACGAGCATTGGGCATGCTCGATGCCTTGAAGAAATGTAAAATTAGGTATTCTAAACACTCTTGCGTATAGAATGTGGAAAGGTCATAATTTTTCATGTAGGAGGCTATTAAATAAATATATAAATTATTAATTTATGTAAATAAATTTTTAAAGTTAATAGTAAAATTTTAATTCAAATACACTACTAAAATATTAAAAAATAAATTTGAAAGTATATAAAATCAAAGTGGAAGTAAAAATAAACTTACTATTAAAGTTACATCCTTTAATATTTTATGGAATATAATTCATCTATAATTGAATTTGAATCGATATTATAATAACCCTTCAACCGGAATAAAAAAAATAATTTTATATCAACTGAAAAATAAAATAATTAAATTTTTTTCCTCTCTCAATTCCTCCTTTCTTCACTTGATTCTTCTTTAGGTTAGTGTTTTATGAGTTGGACTTTGTAAGTTTACAAGGTTATTCTCTCACTTTTTTTTTCTTTGATTTTTTTTAATGTTTTTTCCTTATTTTTCTCTCTCGTCTTTTCTTTTCTTTCTTTTTCTATTTTGTTTTTGCCTAGTTGGCAACATATAAAAGGAAGAAAGAATTGATTTGTTTTATTTTTTAATAGCACATAACCATTTTACCCTTAATGAGTTGTTTTATTTTTATTTAGTGTTTTTTTTTGTTGGCACTAAAAAAATTCGTTCATCCTAAAATTTTAACAAGATTTTATTCAATATATTTTAATATTCCTCATAAAATTTCATCTTAATCTGATGATCAGATTGAAAATTACATCCAATAACGTAAAACTGGTTAAATTATGATTTTTTTTAAAAAAATTAGAATTTCTTCAAAAATTCTGAAATTTTAAATCAAGTTAAAACATTATATTAGAAAACTCCACTTAAATTTTTAGAATTTTTTGATAACTCAATCAAAAATTATAATTTCTTTTATATAAAATTAATAAAATATTAACTTGTGCTAGAGCCCAGCCAATTCCCTTGCTTAATCGTATTATAATACTCGAATGATATTTGTCGCTTTCTAGACTAGAGTTACGATCAGACTAAGAGGTGAGGAAGTGATTCTACCAAATTGTGAAGAAAGTTGTAGCCTAGATGAAGTGCAAGGGTGCACAATAACATAGGCAAGATGAACCACTTTAATCAAGTGAGAGTTTATCAGGTGATGCTTATTCATATCAAATGGGAGTTTACCATTTGGATATGATCGAGGGGAGAAGAAAATTTGGTTCCTTTTATCTAAGTAGGAGATTGATAAAAGCATAGCTAGAATGTGCTAAAATCATCGTTGAAGTTGAGTTGAAAATCATTGATGTATGTCCATCATTATTGACAAAAATCTTGGTTGATATTGGTTACTCTGGGTGCGAAATTGTTGATTGAAAATGCCCAGCGAAAAAGACCTGTTCATCGGCAAATCCTTTGGTGTTTTCACCTGCAGAAACCCTACTTAGACATCATCTTTCTCAGTTAGCTTTTGTTTTCATTCTTCTGTACCAGTTATGACTTCATTTCATTAAGATCTAGCAGGTCCATCTTTCACTTTTAGCCTCTCTTCTTCTTTGCATCTCGCGTTTAATTTCTATTAATTGTATTGGTTTTGATTCATTTTCATTTGTTATGGCTCCATCCAACTTTTAGATTTACCTATCTTCATTTAATGTTCTTTGCTCTTGATATCTCCAGTATTTTCTTCTTTCCTCTATTTCAGCCCCACGCACCAAAAAATAAATAAATAAAACTCTATTTTAATTCCTTCGTTTCCGTTTTCATATGTTCACTCACCATTGTTGCCTTTTAAATGCCTATAACTTATTTATTCCATTTGATATCCATGCAGTTATCAATGATTGTATTGTTTTTTACTTCTTCGTTAACATTAAAATTGTGTTTTGAAGGAATTAACAAGAACTCATCACACTTCGATTTAATTATTGAATTAATTGACTGAAGTGTTCGAAGGATATGGAAAAGAGTTGCATGTTTTCCTTTTCATTTCAATTATTGTTGTTGTTTTTATTCAGTTTTTGTTTGCTACAGTCTGCTAACTCTTCTTGTCTTTGATCCTTTTTGCTTATGATTTTCTTCAACCTTGCATAGGTTAATATCTATCTTGGTTTTGTTTCTGCCTTCATCAAGTTGCTACTCAAATTGGGATGAACCTCTTTCCTTGTTACTTTTTGTTGTTTTCTAAATAAAGTCATGAGGTTACCCTAAATAAAAACTAAGTAACGCATCATATAAAAGGGAATTTTCAGCAAAGAAATCATAACATGATAAAAATTAAAAAATAAAAATAAACATTTTTGCTAAAGTTTTCTTGTGTAATTTAAATCAATGTGATTCTTTAAAATATTTATTTTCATTATCACAAAGTTGTATAAAAATAGGTTATAGAAATCATCTCGCAATAGCACGCATGTATACGGTTAATTCCATCTAAAAACAGTACAAAAAAGTATAAGCACGTCAATGTAACGGGTTAAAGATGGTATACATCATTCACCCCCTACCCATTTTCATTGGAGGTTCCAAATTTACAAAATAAATAAATAAATATTTTATTTACGCTAGCTGTAATATATTATAGTTAATTGAAAATGGAAAAAAAACGTTTATATAAATATAAAATTTTATTATTGATACATGGTTAACTAAACATATATAATTGAAAAAAGGATTTTAATAAACTTAGTTTAAAAAACCAGTTGTTTCAAAATATATAAAAAGATATATGAAAGCAAGTATTTATATATAGTTGGTTTCCTCATAAGATATATAGGATACCTGTTTTTAACCCTTATTTATATATATATATATCCATGGCTTTGTAAGGATAAAAACGCCCCTCAAATCTCATTAATGGATCAAGTGTTGTGGAACACGCATCGGGTTTGGGAATTTTGTTATCACTACATAAATGGTAATATATATAATTTCACAAATATAGTATTGTCAAATCAAAAATGGTAATATATCAAGTGCTGCTAATATATTTAAAAAAAAAACACTTCATGATTCAAGTTGTAAACCCAATTAGATTTAATAATATGGTTTTATGTAATTATATAATAAAAAAATACCTAGACTTGAAAAAAAATGATAAAAAAATATAAAATTAAATTTAAAAACAATCTAATATTAAAAAATAAAATTAAAAAACAAAAAAATAACATAAATTATCTTGGATTATCTAATTAAATTTACAACTGAGGTCAAAAAAACCAATCAAAAGAAATAACAATGCCCAAATCCCAATAGTAAAAATGATAATATATATAATTTCACAAATCTAGGATTATTTAACTCTTTTTTCTCTCGTGATCTTGGTATAAGAAGATTGACGACCAGAAAAACAACGGCATTTTTGCTTCTCGGTCAAATTCAAGTTTTAGATATAATTATATAACTTCATTCAAGTCATGGCCAAGACCAAAAATGAATTTAAAAAGGATCATTACGATATTATTTTAATAAAATAAATAAATGTTCTTCTCTTCCTTTGTTATAATTCATCACTATAAAATCACTGATTTTTTTATTATATATAGTCCCTAAATCCTATTAAAAAAATTATTATTTTAAAACTTTTACTATCAATTATATGTTCTACCCGTTACTAAAAATAAAATATTTATATGATTATATAATCATTCTATTTTCAAATACTCAAACACTACTCCTAGGAGATATTGCATCTTGTGAGATCATTAATAGCCATTGTTGAGCATGAGAGCATTGGCTATAGGGCTCAGCATCCTTCACAACGAGCATCTGACCAACAAATTTAATTTCAATTTCTGTTTGGTGTTCCTCTTTTCTACATCTTTCCTTTTAACTCTTCAATACACAAACAAACTCGTTCTATAATCTTAGAGATTTTCACTTTAAATATATTAAATTTTAAATTCATAATTAAAATCTTCCTTTTTATTAAAACCATGTTGACAATAATTACATATTTTTTATCAGATGTAAAAAGAATTTCTCCGAACCCATGACACAGTGCCTCAAGTAGTTAATACATTTACAAATTTGATGCATAAGTTTTGAGATGGTTTGGTATTGTAGTAATAGTTGTTTTTTAAAATATTTTTTGTTTTAAAATGTATTAAAATATTTTTTTAATTTTTAAAATTTATTTTTAATATCAATACATCATTAATCTATAAATATTAAAAAATTTATTTTAAAGCAATGAAAAAAATAAAAAAATATTATTTAAATACAAAAATAAGTGTCACGTTAGTTAATAATTAAAGCGTGCCTCACTTACAACCAAATAGCAAGATAGTTAATCAATATATATACCTTTAATTCAGTGGTTGGGGACTCATGGTAATTAATTTAGTGGTTTTGGACTAATGGTTTTGGACTAATGGTAATTATCAAGAAGTCATGGTTTTAATTAATCTTAGCATTCGTTTAAAATAGAACTTATTTGCATATTCTGCCATCTTTGCTACGATGGTTAGGTTATTTTTCTATCGCAGTGGCTCTTAGACTCAGCCATCTCTCCCTTGCAACAGTAACGACTAACCATGGATGCATGATGGTTTGTAAAAAACAAAATCTACAAGGTACATGGAGAAGAGTAGAATTCTTATGCTACTAGATCCTATAATATTTTTCTAGATATATGTCTTGGGCTACTCCACCAGCCAAGTCAATTTATTTTTAACGTTAAAATAAAATATTCAAGCGCTGTGCTGTTAGTGTTTTTTTTTTTATATATATATATATATATAAAACTTCACAACTTGAGTAAACAATTTAAATATATTATAAACCCTAAAATTTTAAAAAAAATTATAAAAGATATTATCTTTTTATTTTAATCTGAAGTATTTAAATAAAAAAAATCTTATTTTATGGTGTAAAAACACAGCTTTCTTCAATTAAAAAACACTATTTTAATTGAAATATTTAAAACAAAAAAGATGATATATTTCTGATTAATTATTGTGTATTTGATATTGTGATATGATTTATTTTTAATTAAAAATATATTAATTTTTTATATTACTATATCAAAATTATTTAAAAACAATTTTAAAAGAGCCTTGAAAAGTGGGTTGAAACTAGACATCCATTTTTTTTTTACGGTTAGAAAGTGCTTGTGTAAAAATTTGAATTTGTTTTTTTTAATTAATTTTTTTAATATTTTTAAATTGTTTTAATATGTTAACAATAAAAATAAATTAAAAAAATATTATAACAATAAATTTATAAGTAAAAAAACAAATTTTAAAAAATAAGCGTGATCACAGTAACAAACAAGCTCTAAATAATAATAATTAATAAGTGTTTAATATTACAATAGCAATTGTTTTTAACATGTTTTTTCATTATAAATATATTAAAATGATATTTTTTAATTTTTTAAAATTAATTTTTGATATCAAAATATTAAAATTAAAAAAAAATAGTTTAAAAAAATACTGAAATTTTAACCATCCTCATCTACATGACCGCAATCCCAATAATTCATGCAATCACCCAATAATTCATGCAATCACCTTCGTTCCCTGCAGCGTCGATCGATGAATTTGGAATTTGGAACCTGCTTCTTAATTCTTCGCTTTAATCATCTTTTCTTTCTTTATTTATTTTTTTTTTTGCATTTTACGTGCCTGTCGCTGTCCCGTCCACCTCTCATTTTTGAAATCTAAGCTATTTGACGGGTCACGGAGCGAGTACGTCCCTGACCCGGTCCAGCTGTGACCTCCCTACCCGCTCGTTTTGCATCTCTACCAATCAGTTGCATGTCCTTCGCTGTCACGCGGATACGAGGCAACGTTGCGTGACTTTTAGTGTGGCACCGTGTTTACATTTCCATCATAATAAATACTGTTTAGCCAAAAAAAAATTATTCTTCTTTAATTTAAAATTAATTTTTTATATTTTTTAATTATTTTACCATGATAATATCAAAAATAATAATAAAATATTATTATAATATATTAAAAATATAATCACTACTATAATATTAAATAAAACTCGGATAGTTATTCTTTGTTGTTAAGAAATTTCTCCAAATTTATATTGGATTTCTACCTCTCTCTCTCTTTCCCAATGCTTGCAATCCGACTCTGTATGTGTGGTTTTGCATTTATTCATGTATATGATTGAACTTGGATTAAAAAAAAAAGAGTAGATTTATAAATCTGAGATGATTGTTTTAGATATTTTATATTGTGATAGTATTTATTTTTTAAATTTATTTTTAATATTTATACATCAAAATAATCTAAAAAAATTATTTAAAACAAAATAAAAAATTATTTTTTAAATATACTTTTAAAACACATAAACGAGTTTTTAATTATCTCAATCCTTGATTTTAGAAAAAACCACTGGTATAACTTCTTGTTTAGAAAGTAAGTTTTTAAAAACACAATCCCGAATCAAAACATAAAAAATAAAAATAATGAATGAATTGACTTATTAATTCTAGATTCTTGCCCTTTAATTACTATAAGATAACAATGCCCAACAATGATGTTCGATTTATTGAAGGTGAAAATCCTAAGTTCCCCTGTGCTATCATTAATGATACAATTCCCACCTAATGTAAAAACTTTGGTCAATTTTTTTATTTTTAATTATTTTTTTTTATATTTTGATATTGCTTTGATTTGTTGATATTAGAAATAATTTCTAAAAAATAAAATAAATTATTTAATACATTAATTATATCTTGAATTGAAATTTAGGTTTTTGTTTTTTAAATTAAAAAAAAAAAGATTTAGAGTTTTGGAGATACAAATTACATCTTAAACAATAATATTATGTTTATTTTTACAAGTGAGACGCTATGAGAGCACCATCCGGAAGATTTTATTATTTGTTGTGGTTAAGATTTCTAAGGTTGCGTTTGTTCAGTTAGAGCTTTTGTACTTGTGATGTAAAAAATATAGTAAAGTATTTGATAATATACTAAATTATAGTTTTTATTATGGAACCTATAAAAAAATAAATTAAGATTGACATGCAGTTCGCAGGAAGTAATTTTTATAATTAAGTTTTTACATTTTAAAACTATCATTAAAATAATTTAATTTTTTTACTTTAAATTAATATTTTTATATTTTTAAAAAAACTATTTCTTTAAACTACAACTATAAAAATTACCTTAAAATCAAACCAACTCATTTATCGTTCTTAACGTGTATTGTTTAATTGAGGCTTCGATTCATCTAAGAAAAGCAACCTCCATAATAGGAATTTCATTTCTTTCATGTTTATCCACCCATGATGGTTAAGGCCGTTGGCACGTTTGACACGTGCAAGCATCCCAAGCAACAGTCCGACCTCTCTTCCATAATAACCGTCCACGTCTCTCAAATAATCACCATCCAAAAACTCTACGAGTCACAATCCATAATCACGCGGCTCAAAACCAGAAACATGCATTTACGCCATCGTATAAGCTTGCAACACACCGACATTTCTCTCTATAATAAAATAAAAAAAAAATAGAGATAATTGCCACCTCATGCAGAAGAAAATCTCTCTAGTCCCCTTCTGTGAAAAGCAACCTAATAAATTAAAAAAACAAAATCTATAGAGAGAGAAAGAGAGTAAGATATATAAGGAAAGAAGAAAGCAGAGTAAGTTTGGTGTCATGGTTTGGATTATCTCGTCGTGTCTTGCTGGTTTTCTTCTTGTGTTTTAAGGTAAGTTGTATAAAGGGTTAGATTTGTTGTTGTTGTTTGTGTGTTTGGTTCTTGAGAGATGAGGAAAGTCAGGTTTAAGAGTATGAAGGAGGTTTATGAGAATAGTAGTGAAGTTATTGAGTACAAGGTAGAATTGTTGTTCACGGGTTTCTTTTCGTATTTTAAAGCCCCCCCTTTTCTCTCTCTCTTTGGTTGGGGTGCTAATGGTTCATTTTTTTGAGAAAAGGTTTGAGCTTGTCGTTTGATTCAATTTCGAAAGATCATAATTCATTTCATTTCATTTTTTTTTAAGTTTGCTAATAAAACTGGTTTTCTCTTATATTGATTTCTTTGTTTGTAAGGGATTAGAGGTGGTGTTGTTGACTATGTTCTTTTGACCTGTTTTTGGTCTTTTCTTTTGTGTGAAGGAAGCTGAGATTGTCCATTTTGTTTGCTTAATGTACTGGGTTTCGTTTCTTTATGATAAAGCTCAAATCTTTTTTATTATATAAAATTACAACTGCTGATTAATTCATTTAACCTGTGCACTGGTAGGAGAAGACATGATATATCACACATGTTATCATTAACCTCAACTTTATTATTGTTTTGGTTGCTCTTGTACCCTCAGTTTTATTTTATTATTGTGACCACTGCCGTACTACAATGGAAATGTTTGACATATGCAACTATTGTCTTGTAAGTGTTTACGCAGTTTCTGAGTAATTAAACAGCAGGAATACGAAATAAGCCTTTCATTTTATCACTGTGATCTGAATTAATCATGCAAACCTGTTCATTTCGAGAACAGAGTTTAGAAAGAGAAAAACGTTTGTGTTTTGTTATGAGCTGTGAGAATTTTATTGGTAAGGTGATCTACAGTGGACATTAATTAGCTGAATTGTTTGTTTTTTTTTATAGATCGCGCGGACATTAAAAGTTGGTTATCCGGTAAAAGGGCCTTCAGATGGAAAGAACCACACTGTTGGGTTGAATATGGTAAGAGTGATCTAACCGTAGTTGATTTTGTTTGATGCATTTGATATGTTGATTGTTTCGTTGCTTATTTGATCATCATTGAATCTTGATGCCACGGTAGTAAAGCAACATGCTGATCAGTCGTTTTATCCAGTAGTTTCCAATAATTACTTAATTTATGACAAGTTTTGTTGGGGAGCTTTGTTTCAAATGAGCCCAATTATATTCAGCATCACCAGGACTTATATCACAGTCTGATGGACTTTAGATTCTTAGTTATATGTTCCAAAATTAAATAGGAAAATCTGGATTTGATTCATTGTGCAATCAATTCCAAATGGAGAAAGTTTCATTTTTCTACATGAATTGAGCACTAATGCTTTTATGGCTTCATTTATGATACCAAACTAATTTTCTTACCATGTAGCATTAGTTATATTGCACCTTGTTCTTTGAAGCATCTATAATAGAATTTTAGTGAATAAATAAAATACCTGCTCATTCAGTATTGTTTGCTATAATCTGTCAGTTTTGCCAACAATGGGTTTAACTATCCATGCTACCACTTTATTTTTGTGCATTCAAGTTTGTGAATCTTGGAATTTCATTATTGAGTTATATTGTTTCCTTATTACTGCATTTCCATCTTAGGTGTAATTATTAAAGTTTGCAATTGTAGGGATCCTCTGTCACAGAAAACATGTTTGGTAGCAAACAGTATTCAAGTGATAAATTTCACATCAAAGGAGAATCTGGGATGAGTAACGAGTGCACAAGCTCATGCTCATGTTTTATGGCGGCTTCACTGCTGAGAATGAAGGCTGATGTTGGGTTTTCATATCAAACCTCCAAGGGAAAAGTAGACGCTCAATACTCTCGCAGTGGTGCTGATATGCTATCCCCTGTAGATAGTTCATGCAATAGTAGAAATCTTTCCACCAGCGAGATTAGCAACCTTCTAAGTGCATGCTCGAGTCATGATTCATTCTCTGAAAATGAAGAAAGTAAAGACACTTTGAGAGCATCTGGTACTTCTGAACACTCTGAGATGCTAGTAGAAGTAAATGATCAGCAGACTGCTCGGAAAAATCCTGGTTTATCCAGAACAATACTATTTCATGATAGTAATATGTTGTTTAAAAATCATCAGAAGCCAAAAGAACTGGAATGCATTGGTGATGATGCCTCTTGTATTAGTGGTTCAGAGTACACAGACAAGATTGCTGGTGATCATCATTGCTCTACAGATAGGAAGAATGTATCGTCTAGTTCAACCTCAATCGAAAGTTTTCCTGCAATTGAGAATGCTGCTAATGTTCTACCTACTCTCTGTTCTTTAGATAAAGGTCAATTTGATACAATAGACAATAATCAGCCTAGAACCTTAATCAAGTCTACCGAAGAATCTTCACCAACAATTGCAGTTTTTTCAAATAAATCTCACCAAATAGATATTTCTTCAGCTAGAGATTTCTATGTTGGGGCCAACTCATCAAAGGTGAGTGATTGACATTCTCCCCTAAGCAGATAAATACACCTTTTGCAATTTAATTTTCCTAGATACTTATTATATTCCTCTCTTTCAGGGAAAACCATCTGAGTGCTCTGAAGAGCAACTAGAATCACCACTGATGAGAGCAGCAACCTTTTGGGTTGATGCTCAGATACATGAAGAAGAGAACCACACAGAACCTGTGAAATCTGAGGTTGAAAGGAAAGATGGAGAAACTGCGGTTGCAAAATGTTCAGATCAGAAGGGAGATGAACCCACGAAATGGCAACCCACTCCAAAAGCTCAGCCCATGTACTATGATGGTGAACTGGGCCAAATGCAAGATGAGGTTTGTATTGTTTTCTTATGTATTTTGGCATATTTTGAGCTTTATATACTGCGCTTATAATGTTTATTAATATGAAACTAGTAAAGCTGGCAAAATAGTAATTTCAACTTCCAAAAGCTCTGAACAATAATATTTTTTTTGTATGAAATATTTAAAAAATTATAAACTTAACATATCTATATACATGTGTGTGTGTGTGTGTGTTCTAGGTTCTATTGAAATCCTGCTTACCAACACAGACTTAAACTAGAAACTTTTCTGGCAAAGGGCAGTCCTCTGAGTTTTTGTGATAGATAAACTATGCTGAAGAAAATATATGAACTAAGGAAGTGGTCTTATGGTGTGTGCTATAATTTAGAAGCTGTAAACTAAAAGTAAAGATGTGCCTGTGGTGAAGATTGATGGTGGAGGAAATTGCCAAAGTGAACATGCATGACCATCAGAATAAGCTCAAGGATTGAAATGGAAGTGCTCTTAATATAAGAAATAAAATTGATAGGCAATCTGTGTTTAGTGCAGATTACTAGAGGGGGAAAGAAGCTAATATTTAATAAATACATTGTGGAAATTGGTTGCTAATAGCATGTCTAAGTTTTAGAAGAAACGTGAGAGTAAGGAATGAATACAACACGACAAGTTGGATGCAGAGTGCCGAAGAAATTAAGAGAGGTTGTCTAAGATGGACTGCTCATGTGCAGTATAAATGAAAAAACTCAAGGTAAAGATGATTGAGAGAATGTAAATTAGTGTGGCAGGCTTGGATATAATTGTTTATAAAATGACATGGAAAGGAACTTGTTTGCTTGGCCTCAAACAATTGTGTCACAGGTTTATTGAGTTGAATGGAGTGAACCCATGCTTCTTGGTCTACATTGTGATCGACAATATGGAGTCCTGATTTTATTTTTTTTAATTATGGTATTAGAATGATATAAAGTATTGCTAGTTAACATACCACAACCATCCTTAAGCACTCCACGGTTGAACAAGTTCTTAATCTTGTTTTACAAGACTCATTAAAGAGATTTCATTTGATGTGGAAAATGATAACTTTTATTTAGACTTCTCATTTTGATTTCATGATGCAACCATTATGACCTCTGCCTATTTACTGTTCAACCTAGCTTGTCCAGTTGACCTACATTGATTCACTAAAGTGATGTGTGAATCCAGCAATATGAGTTCTGCTAAAGAAAGTTCTTTTTCCCTTCATTTCTATCTAAGCTTTTGTTCTCCATCCTATGGTTAGAGATCCTTGTGCATTCCTTTCTCTTTTGCTGTTTGAGAGAGAGAACCATATATTCTTGGTAATTTACTACATTAATTTTCTTGCCAAATTCTTTCCTGAATTTGGCTAAATGTATATTATTTGAGATGTTTTTTCAAGTGTTTGTATCATGTTAGTTATTGGATAATTATGTAACAGAAACATCACATCAAACTTTTCAAGTCTTATTGTTTATTAGTTTAAGGGTTCTTGTCTTAACAATTTTCCATTAGAAACATGAACTTCGCTTCACCATGTTGCATTTGATGAATGTTTCTATTTCTGTAGAGTCTCCTGATATACAACTTGTTCTAATTTCATTTCCTATACGTCTTTACATTTTCTGCTATCATTTTGCTTAAACTTTAAAATCATTTCAGGATTGACATGGCCTGGTTATTTTCTGATGTCTTTGCAAAGCAGGTAAAAGTCTGTGATATCTGTGGGGATGTGGGTCAGGAGGAGAAGCTTGCTACATGTAGCAAGTGCAGTGATGGAGCAGAACACATGTAAGTACATAACTAATCTTCTGAATCCTTATCTTTTCATTTAGTCATTCTGTTGAAAATATGTGCTACTCATGTGGGTGCCTTTTAAGCTATTCCCATTGACTTCTGTCAACCAGATATTGCATGCGTGAAAAGCTGGAGAAAGTTCCAGAAGGAAATTGGATGTGTGAAGAGTGCATGCTTGGGGATGAAAATAAAAGACAAGAGAAAACTAACTTTGAAAAAGAAGAGGCAGTTCAATTAGAGAAATCATCCCTGAATGAGATAATAAAGAACTCCAAAAATTCAGGTGCTTTCAGCTGTAAGATTAGTTTGGAATCAGATACTAAAGGGATAGGTGTTGATAAGAACAGAAGAAATGATGGTTCTTCCTGTCACTTCCCTGCTAAGAGACCAGCGGATGATTCAGAAACCTTCACTGCAAAAAGAATGGCCCTTGAAGAAGGTCACAACTCATCTATGCTATCCAAAGAATCCAATCCTTGCAGCAAAGTGGAAAATTGTATGGGTTCTTCCCTTAAGAACATTGATACGAGGAAAATGAAACCAGAAGGTATTTCTTCTGGAAATAATTCTTATTTTTCTCTGGAATTCTTACAATTAGCCACAGTTAAGCTAATAAATCACTTCATGTTAAGCTTTTACAGTAACTTGAGGAAGAAGTTGTGTTAAGTCTCATTTGATTTCTTCTTTTAATTGTTTGGTTGAGTTTTAACCCTTGGTTACAGGTTCTCTTTCAAAATCAAAATCACCTCCTGATATAAGTTCAAGAGTTGAACTCCAACAGTCAGAGGGTGGTGTCAGCAAGCAAAATTTGGGGATAGTAACTGCTACCTGTGGCAATAAGGAGGGGATTGGCAGGATACCATGCAAATCTACATTCAAGAAAGCTAGCTCAGACCATTTACGCTCAGACCATGTAAATGCTGCTGACTCCAAGGTTAAAAAGATCTCTTCTAATTTGGCCCATGTAGAAGAAATGAAAAGTCTAAGACATGTAAAAGGGCAAAATTTGGCTGTGTCAGAAACGACATTCCATAAATCATTGAAGAAATCACCAGTTTCCGATAATCATGCTTCTGCATCAATGAGGAATAAAAGAACCCAGCATGGAGGGGAAGCTAGTGTACTGCCTTTGTCTCCGCCCAGACATCGTGATATGACCGCTGTTGAAGGTGGAAAATCAAGTAGCTCATTAACATCCATCAGGGATGTTGCTCATAGAAACTTTCCAAATGAAGAACAAAAAAGGCTTCTCAATGATGCATCAAATGACAAAGCATTTGCTGCCAGATCAAATCAAAATAATTTGATCTCCATCCACCCTTCTAACGAACCATCTTATCTGAAAGGATTGACCTGTTTACCTTCTGCAGTGGATGTTCCTTCTTGGGTTTCTGTTGTCCCACAGCTTGAGTGCATATGGCAGTATGTCATTTTTCCTCTTTTTACTGTTACATTCTTTATTTTGTTGAAGACATGTTGTAAATTGGCACTGCTCTTCCTGGAATAGTCTCATCAATGGATTTTGGTCTGTTGTGCAGAGGTGGATTTGGAATTCAGAGAAGTGGAGTTTTTATTAGTTCTTGCGATGGCATTCAAGCACATGCATCAAGTTGTGCTTCACCTAAAGTTAATGAAATAGTGCGTAAATTTCCCCAGAAAATTCTAGTAGAGCAAGCATCCTGCTTGGTTATGTGGCCAACTCAGCCCTCAGAAACCGAGGCCAAAGAAGAAAACATTGCGCTCTACTTTTTTGCCAAGGATTTGGAGAGGTTTAAAGTTTTACTTTATGGAGATTATAATGCTTCCTTGCATGGTGGCTAACTTTTTTGTACACTTCTCATGCAGCTATGAAAGCAACTACAAGATCTTGATGGAATACATGACCAAGAACAACTTGGGTCTAAAAGCAAACATTGATGGACTTGATCTGCTAATTTTTTCATCTAAGCTGCTTCCAAAAAGATCCCAGTGTAAGCAATGACTTTTGAAAACTGGCTTAACTTGTCCGGATGAAATGAGGATTTGTTTATTGTGCTTCAGTTAAATTTTTAACTTGTTCCAGGTTGGAATCAAATGCTGTTTTTATGGGGTGTATTTAGAGGGAGGAAGATAAATTGCTCACAGGAAACTCCAAATCCTCAAAGGACTTGTTTTTCCGAGTTGAATGTGGCACATTCTGGTTTGCAGAACCTTCATTCCTCTGCGCATGCGAGTGGAATTATGTCTCCCTCAAATATTTTTAACAATATTCAACAAACATCAGACTCAGTTACCTCATTTGAAGTGCCTCCTCTTGCTAGAATGGGCGAGAGCTGTGAAAACAAGGTTTCTTCTCCACTTCAGAAGCTTTTAGGTTTTCAAACTTCCGACAAATGGCTGAGCTATGATGGCACTTCAATGAAGAGTGAATGGTTGTCTAGGAATGTGAAAAACAATGACCCTTCTCAGGTAACGTGGTCTATCCCTAGTTGCTAGTCTGGTTATGTTTATCTTTCATTTTGTACATGAAATGCATCATGTGAAGTAAATGAGTTGCTGAAGAAAGGAAACACTCACAACCTCACCTTAGTTTGCTTACCCAGAAAAGCAAAAGAATGAAAAAGTAACAGAGGATAAATTCTGCTTTCCGTTTCCATCTTGGAAGCTTTGCTGTTCATGAATCAGACTGCAAGTTTTTCGTTCTTTGGTCTGATGGGTTAGACTGATGTTCTTTTAGATAATTTTAGCACTCAGTCAGCATGTTTTTATTTATATTGTCTTCACAGTTTATTTCCAAAAGATGCTGTTTATAAGGCGTACCTTTTTCAGGATAGCTTGATGCAGAACTGATTATAACTCGACTTGAATTTCCCTTTTTTCTTTTTCTAGAGTTCTAAAAGAATAGATTCTTTATGACTTTACTTTGTCGATGCAACTCTAACAGATTTGTAATCCTCTCGCAAGACCACAATAATTTTCAAGCTTTCTCTTCATGTTCCTAAAGGGTTTTCCAGTTATTAATCTTATTGAACTTGAGATATGCCTACATATTGCTTTTTTGAAATGTGCACACAAGTTTAAATCGTAATGTTACTATCTTCGCCTAGTTATAACCCCTTTGCTGCAGTTTTACGGAGTTTACCATCTTAATCATACGAAACTGACAAAAGAAATGAATTATAATATTCGCTGTTTATTGTACAGGGGCAAGAAAAGGAAAAAGAGAGAGGAAAACAAATTGATCCAAATAGAGAGAGTGATATAGAAATGGTAACTGTCGATGAAGAATGCGAGGGAAAAAGGATAAACAATTTCAATGGAATGTTGGAACATTGTTCTTCTGGTGACTTCCAGTTTTTGGGTGATAGATTGCCATCTGGGGTAATTGATCTTAGTCCTGTTTACATTAAGTCCGTGCAGTGTCAAGTAGGTTCCATGAATGGTGGGAATCCTTCGGAATCTGGAAATCCAAACCTTGAACTTTCCTTGGGATTTGGGAAAAGATCATGCGATCATGGGGCTGTTTCCCTGCTTCCAAATGTCGGGCGTAATAGAATCAAAGACACTATGGATTCCAATGAAGTAACGAGCAACAAAAATAACGAGTACTCGACGTCTCTTACTCTTTCTCTGGCCTCGGCTACCTCCATTGAAGAGAAAGAAGCGAAGCGGGTTATGGAACCAAAGCTTTTGTTTCCTAGCATGGATGCTTCACTGTGTCTTTCACTGTAAATATTGTTTAGGTTTTCATAATGGATCGGCTAAATCAGTTCATGCGCCAGCATTATACTTTTTTGCAAATATAGTGATGTATGCAAGTCTCCCTTGCAAATGTAGAAGGAAAGATTAGGGGAATTAGTGTAGGATGTGTCCTTGTGGTTGCGAACGACATCTCTGTACTTGCAGCCAAAATGTCTTCTCTACATAAAAGCGTACTCTTTACAGCTCTTGACGTTAAAGGATTTGACATATGATTTGCAGGACTTGTAGAAATATTATATTAAAAAAAAAAAAAAAACCTTTTTACCTATTAATATTCTATCGAGCAAAATAATTATTATTTAGAGTAAAAAATAAATAAATTACCTTAAAATATTTATAGAAAGCTAAGTTAATCTTTTTCAGGTTATTTGATTTCTTGACAAGTTTTTAATTTACTCTGTATATGAAAAAATTATAAAATTATAAAAATTATACTTGATAGATATCTTTACAAGTTTGAAATTACAAACTAGAGTTAAAAGACTATTAGCATCTGGTTTGACATCTAACTTTAAAATTCAAAATTCTTCCACGAGATAGGCATAAAAAAACTCAAAACAACTAATCCAAATTCAACTGACATAATATTTGATTCAAGTGTCGTATCACACCGTTGACTTTCTTCGTGTTAAGACAAGACGCACATTGCTCTCATCAAATCATTATACATACACTAAAATTAATAAGACAAGTGATGGAGTTTGGGCCAAAAAAAAAAAGGGCAGGCCTGATTGTGAATTGGACCTAACAAGGTCCATAGTTGTGTAAATAACTGGTTACCTTAGGTCCTTCGAGCAAAGCAATTTTAGCCACAAGAAAGAAATGAAGAAGATGAGCGGTTTAACAGGTGATTGCTCGTGATCTTTTCTAAATAGATCAAGGTTTGAGGAAGAGGATGACAACAACAGTTTAAATAGATCAAGTTTACATGATCTTCAAAACATGTCTATCAATATATTTGTAATCTAGTAGGTTCATAACTTGTAAGTATATAGCTTGTACGTTAGATAACCAATATGCTTGTAATTGTAAGAATCCAGCAAAAATTTATAGTTTTCACCATCAAAAAAACAGAAAACCTAATATTTTATCTTATTAAGGATGTCCAGTTTGTTTTTGTAATGAAATTGGGGATCACTCCATATAAGTTCTTTGTTCTTGAATATTAAGTTTTTTTTTAATTAAAAACATTAAATTATTTGATTACTCCTTAAGTTTATAATTTTCATTTGTCTATAAAAAGATTTCAAAGCTTTAAACTTATATTTAAGCAACATTATTACAAGTTTGGGGTTAAAAATCTAGATTTGTAAGGAGAATTCAGATTTTACATCTAGAATTTACATACAAGACTAAAATATCTTCCATTTACATTAAACTTAGCACTCAATATTCAAATTCAAAGTCCTTTTTAACTAAGACAAACAAAAAATTACTTTAAAACATATACCATAATTTATCTAATAAAAAAATATCCAAACTTCATTATTTAGATTTTGATATCTAAAAATATTTATTGGATAATTATTATTTATCATTAACATAAAATAAAGTAAAAATAATAAATAATCAAGATACATACACATATTATATTAAATGATAAAATTGCAAATATTATACAAGTATATAATATTAATGTTGGAGTATGTAAATGTATATATTATATTAAATTTAAAAAATATAAATGTAGAACATTTATATTTATATGTATATATTACTAACATATGAATTTTAGATAGGGTTAAAATTGTATTTCAAGTTAAATTTACCAATATTTTCAAACTTAATTAATTATTAACAACCACTAACCTTGAATTAGCATCTATTAACTTTAACTTAACCTTGAATTAGCATCTATTAACTTTAACTTCAAGTTACTTGAAATGATCGAATTAGCATCTATTAACTTTAACTTCAAGTTACTTGAAATGATAGTGAGCATCTCACTCTCAAATAAAATCCATTTATAAAATTATTTAAGTGATGACTAAATAATAAAAACTTAAAATTAAAAAGTTTCTTCTTTTATAATCTCATATCATACTTGAGTATTTAATTGCTTGAGTATTTAGTTGCTTATATAATAGCTATTAAAAACTTATATGATTATTAACTTCAAGACTTCAAGATAATCGTTAATTTCAAAACTTGTAAAATTAATCATGATACACATAAACTAACTCAAACATCCACGCTAATCTAAAAACAAAATTCACCTATGAATTTAAAGAATCATCATTCCATTTTCTTCTGCCACCTCAAGGCGTACGTACCCACAAGACCACGCCACACTTCAATTTAAAGTTTTCCTATCACTTTTTAATGAAGCAGAAACAGCAACAATAATATTTCACTTCATCCAGGGACGAGGCGGAGGAAGAAGAAGAAAAACAACATTACTCTTATCACACCGGCAGTAAAACCTCTAACCAAGCATGTAACGTTGACATTATTCCCGCCAATATTTGTGCGCGCCTATGCGCACGTGTAAGCCAGCAGAATGAGCAGAGGCGGTAGGATCCCACTCAATCCATTCCAAGACATCCGTTATATTCATAACTTTTACAACTGAAGTAATACAGTAAAGTAACATAACTAGACAGCACGCTCAACTAAGCCGTTCCTAAGGCAGCCATGGCTTGTTTAGATCAGATGACCCGGAAGGAATTAATTAAAACTAGTAAAGAAAAAAAATAATCTGAACTACACTAAAGTGGAGTTCATTCGTGCTTTGGATTCAATCACGATGTTAATATTAGTGTCAACTTCAATATACTATGGAAGGAGGGCCTTGTCAATGGTCCAAAGCGCGGTAGTGTTGAGGGAGAAGCATTTTCACCGTGGATTTTGGTCAGCCCATAGTTGGTACATCTGCATATTATGCATGGGTTGATTGGGGTTGCCATAGATTCCAGGATTCCGATTAACAGGACTGCCACCATTCTCATCAGAAGAATCGCTTGAGCCCCCTTGAGAGGTGGGGCTTGCTGTGGTTAATGGTGCACTAAAATTCAATATATGGGGTGGGGGTGTTGAGGAAGGTCCAGATTTTGAAGCACTTGAATTCGATTTCTTTCCATCTGCAATGAAGCTGCCCACGATTACCTAGCAAGAAACAAGGAATACATGTGCATTATAGATCAAACAAACGATATTCCTGTCAGGCTTTTGCAGATCAAAGATCCCCTGATGCTCCAATACCATCATAGTATTATAGTAACAAATAAAAGACAAGTGAAGGCAGCATGAATACCTGTACAGGAGAAGCTGCTGTTAGCATCCCAGCAACTCCCCCACCCAAAACTCGACCATCTGACCCTGCCAGTGATACACTCAGACCACCAGATCTGCTCCGACTGCCATTACTCTCAGAAAGCAAGAAGGAGCCTGACAGAGAAATGATTTCAAATCGGCCCTGAAAAGAAAATGGTGTGAAGGAACAGAAAAGCCAGCATTACCACATGAGGGAAACACTAAATCCTGAAAAATAAGTAGAGGGGATGGACCTGCTGGTTAAAAGTTTAACACCCACCACCACCACATTCAGACAAAAATATATCTTGAAAGAAGATGATTTTACTGAAGATAACAGGAAAAAGACCAATAGGGAGGAAGGTACTAAGCAGTCAATTAAATCTAAGATCTAAAACCTCTAAACTTGTTGACTTGGTAATAGCTTCAATTTTAACACGGTTTATAGTTAGAATAAAAGCTAGGGTTCTCAGACCCTAAGATTACAGACTTGAACTGCAAAGAAATTTAGGAAAAACTCTCTCGTGTTTTATTGAAAGTCTTAATAATAGTCTTTTTTTTCAAAATAAATTAGGCATCCTTATTTATATTAGTTCTAAAATCTTTTATGTGAAATAATTTCTAATTAAAACTTCATTAATAGAATCCATCTAGCATTAAAATTTCTAAATAATAAAATACTAATTAAATTAAAGTCTTAAGCTAAATAGAAAAAAGAATTCAAATAAAACAAGATAAATAAAAACAATATCGCCTAGTAACTTTTAAGCATTATTTAAATGTCTTCTTCATCTCCAATCATCATGAAATTTAAACCCAATAGAAAACATGGCCTTTAGAGTCTTCTGTTAAAATTTCAATTTGGTCCAATGGTTGAATTAAAATTTATGTTTGATTTACAGAACTGCATCTTAAACTCTTCTTAAAATCCTCAAAACCTACAAATCTTAACCATTAATGAAATAATGCAATAAACATTATTGTGCCAAGAATATGAAAGAACCCCCCCCCACGGGGGCCAATCCCCTCTACTACCAAAAAATCATCATTGAGTTATCTATCAAGAATTGAACTTTTCCACTCCAAATGAACAAATATTTCAAATATAGTAGTGTAGCCAACATATTCATGATGTAGCATGTATTTGACCAATGAACTTAAAATTTAATTTATAAAGTGTGCATGCTAAAAAAAACTTCATAGTTAATATTATATTGTTTGTTCCTATGAAGTCCACTTGTAGTTCCTTCACACATTCTTTTTCTTCAAGTTTGAGCACATCATCATCTATGACTTCCAATACTTCAACCTTTGAATATAAAGAAACTTCAAGATCAACTTTGAAAATACTTTTAGGAGAGTTTTCAGAACTTCCCATGTCCTTGTTTGCAATATCTTCATCCATGATTGAAAGATTATTGGTTACCATTGGCTTCTCCAACCTAAGGTTAAAAGACTGAAACTGCTTGTCAGCACCCTCTTTGATCACATTATCTTCAACATGATTAGATAACTTTGAAATTTTGCTTTCATCAAACTCCTCCACATTTTTCTCTTTGCCTTTTGAGATGGTTGAATACAAGAAAAATAATAATATTCTATTTGTGCATCTACCCAAAATAAAACCTCTTCATAATTATCTTATATAAGCTCCAAAATTAATAATTGTCCCAAATCTTGCTACGGTGAAATTAAAGGCATACCAAGACAAGTTTTAAAGTGAAGAAATTCAAACCACTATTTTCTAGCATTATAATAAAGTTTGTGTACAATAAGTCCTACTTTTTGATGAAAATAAGCCTTGTTGAAATTAAATTAAGCTTCCAACTTTACCAACCACTTAATAAATCTTTTCTTTGAAAATCTCCCATCATAGAATAGAATCTCATCAAATTCAAGAATAGATTGGCTTGGCTCAACATAAATCTTCAGGCAAGTTCCTCTTCTCTTCACAATCCTTGTTTGCATTACCCATTAATAGAGCTAGATCTTATATGATTTGCTCCAAACAATCAAACATTTGTTCCCGAGAGTATGGAAGAATTTTCCTCATTGTCAAATTTCTATCTAATTTCCATGAAGAATGCAATTAAGTGGTTTAAATTCAATAGATATTGAAAGAAGCTCATCAATATTTTGTATATCAATTAGCAACTAACCAAAGTTCATCTAACCTAAGAAATGTCATTCCACATACACAACCACCAATACCAGGGATGTAACTTAATGATTTGGATCAACGTCATCTTTCTGCTTCTTGATTTCAAATGACAGCAAGCAGAATTCTAATTATCAGCTTAACAGCAACTAAAGGTGCAAATAAGAATATATACATGTTGTAACTGCCTCAGCTTCCCTAGGGCTAAATTTTGATTTATTTTGAGGTTGACTTTATCTGCTGAGAGCCACACCCTCCAAGCATTCCAAGAGGAGAATGATAAATCACCATCGAGTAAATGATATGCAATTCAATGTAGCATAAAAAGTGCACAATTAGTGCACTTCTAGAAAGTGCAGCATTAGCCTAATGCAAATTTTTGGTATATATCCCCCTATCACAATCAACAGTAAGCTTAATAACAGTAGCATTTTGTGAGAAAAACTCAATTTAAGAGTCAAGTTACATATTTTCCTAGTTCTCATTCTCCTCCTTTATGCTAGTAAATGAGAAAATACTTTGTTTAACCAACATGTGGTAGGAATGGGACATATGTTCTCGAATCTACAGAAGCAATGTCAATCTTTGAAAATTTATTGGGGAAGCTCAAGTTCAATAATATGGACATCATCCACTACTGCTTTTGGCAAAAATGAACCTCAGAAGGGTGACCTAGGAAAGGCAATAACCTTGACATATTTCACAAAATGACCCATGCCAAGATATGAAGCTGAACATTCACACATGTTCAATGCATACACTATTTTTTGTGCAGAGAGAATTTGTGTTTCCCATAAAACAACAAGCCCACCATTCATAGCCCAAGTGCAACAATTCCATTCTTGGAAGATTTCTTGGGGAAGCTTAATTTCAATAAAATGCCATCCACTACCGCTCTTGGCAAAAGTGGACCCAGAAAGGGCGACCTAGAAATGGCCATAACCTTGACATATTTTACAAAATGACCATGCCAAGATATGAAGCAGAACATTTACACAAGTTCAATACACGCACTGTTTTGCAAGAGTTTTTTTATTATTATTTCCATTAAATCAAGAACACTACTATTTATAGTCCAAGTTCAACTTCACTAAGACCATACTTATCAAATATTTTGCAAATAAATTAGCAAATGAGAAGCCCCGGAAAACTTCAACCAATAGACTGAAGACCTTGGTTTCCATCTTCACAGCATGCTATATATTTAGGAAAAACACCCCCAATAGCCACACACAATGCATCTTATTTGCTCTTACCAAGCTAAAATGCAGGTCCAGAATGAATGATGTGTGTTGGTGTGCAAGGCAGACAAGGGCATCTAAAATATAAATTCACAGAAAATCACACATCTGTTTCTAATAAGGAATGAAGATGTTACAGGCATTTGAGATTAAATTATAGCAATGGCAAAGGGTAGTTGAAGGCCATTATACCTGAATGATCTATACTGCAAGAAACAAAGGCTTCCCAAGATTAATGGTGATTTATAGACATCACAAGTACCTCATATGTCACGGAACCACCAGACATTGCTGGTTGGCGGAGTGTAACATTGCAGATGGCACCATTTGCAGAGAGAATGCAAACTGTCCGTGGCCCTTGCTGTGAAAAAGCCGTAATCTTTGATGCTATGTCCTGTAAAATGAAGAGTATATTGTTAGAAGACTTCACATGCTTTCATAGTTCCTATTTAAAGAGAGATAACAGAACTTCATAGCCACCTCTCCACCACGATATCCTCACCTTTAATTTCAGAAAATAGAAAGGTAGAGAAAACAGCTATTCATTGAGATCTATGAAGCATATCTACATTTGGGAAAAAAAGATATGTGGTGCTAATTTAAACAATATTTCGTTAAGCAGCAGGAAGTGTGAATGCAAATCATCAAATTGCACTAAGATGCACTTATTTTCAGAAAATGACTCAGAAGGACAGTACTAATTTGAGGAATGGAAATAATGAAATTTGAGCAACTCCCATGTGGAATAAATCAATGTCAGTGCTTTATCTGGCTTGCAAGTAATTTGGAGTGTACTGTCAGAAGCTCTCCCTTCAGCAGAAGCAATTAAGTGCAAATACTTTGAGGGTGATGTGATGCTTTTAGAGTAAGAGCAATAAAACAACCTCATCTTCTGATTAATAATTTCAAACAAACTTGAAATTAAGCATAAAATTCTTGAACCCTCCCCCAACTAAAATGGTCTGTTCATGACCCATAAAATAAAATACTTTATCTTCCTTTTAAAAAAAAAAAAAAGGAATCAAGTGTGTTTGGTAACGCAGAGAACCAGTTTTTTAAAAAAGGCATTTGGGTTGAAAAGGCAATGTTTTTTTGGATGCTTTTCCATGGTTTAGAAATCCTCATATCAAAAACCATCCAAAGGCATCAATTTGATGTTTTTTCCATAAAAATGTGCTTTGGAAAGCACTTTCAAAGGCAGTTCAAATGCGTTAGCAAACATGGCCTAATTATTTCCCCCAACATGTAACAATGAACATCATGTCTTGACTGGTTTGTAGGTGACAAAGGGGGACTAACACAAGCACATGGCAGCTAAACAGACACTGCAAGCACACTGAGTATTTGGTCTCTTCATCTACATCTAATTATCTATAGAATAAATCTCTATCATACAGGTCTCAAAAAATAATACCTTTTTTTTGCAAATTTATGTTAAAAACTCAAGCTCTGCTTCCATTGCATGTCAAAAATAACATTAACAAACATGTTTAAATTGTTGCATTATCAAAGGTTCTTCCTTTTCATCCAAATTATTGGTTCAATATTCCCACTGAAATCTTCTCAAGAAAAAAAAAATTCTTTCTTTGATACAGCAAGAGAGAAGAAATCCTTGCAAAACATCATCTCAGAGAATAAATGCTTTTGACTTTCGTAAATCCAGTAAAAACTCCAGATCTGAAGCATGGCATCACTGCTCCAATATTTTTTCCTTTTCTGCCTCCATCCCATTCTGTATAAACCTTCACACATCAAAAGACAGAAACTTTGTTTTGCATGGCATATATTTTAATGGTAAAGCAAATATTTCTCCTCCTCCAGTAAATTACAAGAGACTTAACCAGTAGAAGAATCTTTGGCACAATTACATCTGAGTTCCAAACTGCTTGGAGCAGGCTGCATGTTCTACCTCCTTGATCATTTGTTATGGGCTATGTGGTTTGCAAGCAATCACTCAACAAATTGTCACTTAAGCCAAATAAATGTTTGGTTTCTCTCTGCTCCCCATCTCTTCCAATACTTCAGTTTGAATTTGAACACTAAACGTTAGATATAACAAAACAAGCTTAATGACATTAACTTTTCATCAATGATTGTCAGCTCCACGTTACAATGGTTGTAGTCATTTCTTACTCAGTCCTTTCTGGTATATATACAGTCTATGCTAAAAACTGCATCTAATTTGTGCTCATGTTACGAGCATGCTACTTCTTCCTCATCCAACTTTTATCAAACATTAAGCTTTGCCAACAATCTCTCAAAATCATAACAAAAAAGCATTGAAAGTTACCACATAATTTGATCACACACACAGATATTCCAAATTGTTGAATTTGCAACCTGCTGAAATGCAGCACAACCACTTATGTTACATGCAAGTACCAACCCAACAGTCTAGGCTACCTCTAATTTGTTTTGGCAACATGAACTTGTTTCATGACAAAAAGGCAACCTTAGATTTATTATTGAAATGGACATACCTTGAAAAACAGGGTAAAGTTCAAAGGCTTAGGCAACCAAGTAATAAATAATTAAGAAAATGTATCACCTTCAAAATGAGCTAAATCAAATATTGAAAAATAAGTCTCTCGCCACACTATAAACATATACGAATAACCAACAACCATCCCAAGGAAAGACCTCTCACTTTCCCAAGAACTTCAACTATTTGGATCTTTTGGGTATTGCCTTTGTGCATCTAAAAGATTGATGAAAGAAACACTGCTGAAATCAAAATGAAAACTTCATATGCAAAAAATTAAATATTAATATTCTACTATCTCCGAGATACCATCTAACTAATCAACAAAAATACTCAAAAAGACTATATTATTCGCACTTCCAGCATTTTTAATCTAACAAACAAAATAAAAATGCATTACATACAAAGCACAAACTTCAAAAACTGCACAAATACATACCTCTCCAGCTTTCACCGTGATCACATGTGGTGTAAACCCTACGCCTCCAATCCCACCTGTCCAGAAAAAATACATTTATCAAAACACAAGAATACATTCCAAGAAAAAATTTAACAAATTTGCAAACAATTACCCAAGGCATCAAGCTGCTTCTTCCCAGAACCTGGCGGCCTTCCTCTGTTCTTTTTAGAAGGATGTTCAGATGCTGCATCATGCGTGACACCGCCGCCACCCGAATCCGCATGCCCAGCCGAAATTCCTGAAGTGACGGGGGTGGGTGACAAACCCAAGGCAATGTTACCGTCGGGTGTGTACTTCCTGGGCCTCCCCCGTTTCTTCTTGGCGGGCTCTATACTAAACCTCATCCCTGAAGAAGAAGTGGGCGACGATCCATCAAAAGCACCTTCAGGCTTGGATTGCAGCCGATTTCCTGACATCGGATTGAAGGGGAAACCACCGCCAAGAGCAGCATTTTGAGGAGAGATACTGGGGTTGTTGATCAGGTGAGAAGTGGTTGACGGGTAGGAGGAGGTGGGGACCAGAATCATGCTTGGCTGTGATTGTAATTGCGGTGGCGGTGCATGCGGTGACTGTAGCTGCTGTGGTTGTGATGGTGGCTGTGGCGGTTCTCTCGAGTCCATCTGTTTTCGTTTCCTTAAAAAAAAAGTATCTCTTTCTTTTAGGGGAGTGGGAAAATGTGAAGAGAAAATTGGGAAAAGGGAGAAAGAGAGGTGCGGTGTAGTTGGAGAACGGAACCTAACACTTCGTTCACATTTAGGGGAAGTTCGGAGTGCACAGATGGAAACGAAAAACTTAAGCGAGGCTGAAAAGTAGGGTTTTGGATTTTAGGGCTTTAAATCATCTAAATACAATTTCGAAGGCAAAATTTGACTAGAATAATATAAAAATTGATAGTATATAGATTTTTATTGTATAAAAAAATTATATTTATCATGTCTAGGATCAACTTAAATAACATGGTGTCCACCTCACGCCATATATAGTCACCTATTTATGGCCACCAATCATGCAACATCATTTGGGTAAAGGTCTAATTAGTCAAAGGTTTTTTTTTTATTTCTATATTATTCTCTTACATATTTTTTTCTTATACATCTTTTGTTTCTCTCTTTTTTCTCTACATGGATTTTCTATTACACATAAATGAATATTTTTTTAGTCCCTATGGAGTCAAAACATAGCATCATCATTCATTGTCTACACACAATATTTATTTTATTTCCTAACATATTATTTATAAGTATACACTTTTATATAAGTTTAACACCAATTTTTATAGCCAATAATTAACAAGCATGCGCCCTGTTCCATAAAAATTAATAACCACTTTTCTTGATCAATTATTATTTATAATCAATGTATCACTAATATTAACTAACAAGTTCACTAATAATTTGCCAAATATTATATTCATTGAGGGCACTAATGTTTTCACTATTTAATTTTCATATAATTCTTAAGATAAGTTACCGTGATCAAAATTTATAAATAGTTTTAGATATTAGGTAAATATAAAAAGTCATAATTTTTTCATACTCAACAATTTCATTATTCGATAGTTTTTGCTAACATTTTCTCTCAATTCTTTTATATACCTATTCACTTAAGCATAAAAAATCTTTCTTTCTAGAAAAGACTTTGATTTTTTATGTAAACTCTAGTCACTAGTTAGGTCCAACAACTAGTAAACTTAACTACAAGGGCTATATTATGCTTCCATGTCTTGACTTAGGATCACAACCTATGGAAAGCTTATTTTCTATATGAAGTTTATCATAACTTTATTTATAGCATCGTACGTGAAAAACATAATGACAAGTTAGTTCATTTTTGTTTCACACTTTTCATCTTTTAAAAAAAAATCTTTTTATGCCCAACAAAACTTTAGAACAAATAAGAGTAACTAATCTTCTTGTTACGAGGACTCTAGCATCAAATGTAGGTGTTTAATGATGTTGTCGTGATAATGCAATTGTTTTTTTATATATATTATGTCTCTTAAACGATAAAAAGTTATCATACATCATTAAATATGCAATGATGAATTTAGTTCTCTTGAAAGATAGGGCATAATGATATGCAAGCAAATAATACTCGTACTTTTATACCTAGAAGGAGTTACACCCATCATTTTCACACAAGACACTTAAAATAAATTTCGGTTGCCGTTGATCTCTATCTGAGTCTCACCTACACGCTTTTTATAGGAAAAAACATAAGCACGAGACAAAATTCTCAAATCAACAAGTTCTCGAACACAACGCCTATAATGTGGGAGAATTTTTGGTTTGTCATAAAATACTACATACTCGACTCTTTAAAATTGTATTTTTATAAAAATTAGCTTAAATAACTATAAAAGACTTATAGGTCCCTAAAAATATATATAAAAATACAAAAAGCATTCTAAAGCTAATCACATGAGATAAAGATGTTATATGTAAAGTGCTAATGATTCATGCATCTACACATATATAATATCATAGTTTATAGCCTAACTTTATCCTTTATTTTCATGATATCAACTCTAAACTCATCTCTCATTTCAGTACAAGTATTTTAGCTAAAAAATAAATTATTAAGCTCATTGTTATTGTATAATAAAAATATAATAGTGTTAAGACCTGTCTCTAAAGATTCGATAAAAAAATCATCAACATGGAAAGACTTTTTGAACTCATCATCATACAAGCTCTTATTAGTAGAGTATATAATTATTTCATATGAAAAAGGTTATACACTCTTATAATTTTTTTTTCTAGTGTCACATGTCATGACAAATTATATTAAGATGGAAGAAATGAATATAACTAGATAAGGTCATTAACGTTTCCACTAAGCAAAGTCTCCCCAACATCATTAGTCTTTAATCATAACATTTAAAAAGAGCATCAGCGAACATATTCATGATTGTTGTACATTTCTCAAATTCTTAACTACCATGTATAATGAAGTACTAGCTACTATTAAAAAAAATAGTTTATGCAATATCATCCTCTCAATAAAAGCACAATGAACACGAGGAGCCCTAATAATTTATGTATTTTTTAATGGACATGATACTGAGAAATGTTTGTCCTAAAAAGAGATAAGAATATTGTTCTTTAAAGGTCACATTCACCAATATATATATATATATATATATAAAAACTTGATCATGAAAAGAAAGGAAGTATACACACTTGATAATTTATATCAGATCAGATAATCTCTAAAATATCTTTATGAATTATATTTCTATCTTTTGAATTTTTTAATAAAAAAACAGTTTTTTTTATCTTTATTTTCTCTAACAAAAATCTCTAAACATGTCTTCATAAAAATCTCTATAGTGAGATCTTTACGTCTTTAAACATGTCTGTATAAAAATCTATGTGCAAAGTTTTCATGTCTTAAAAAAATATTTATATAAAAATCTTCATGTGAGGTCTCTATGTCTCTAGACATATTTTCACAAAAATTTCATGATGAAATATTCATGTATCTAATTATATCTCTATAAAATCTTCATACATGTTATTAATATCTTCAAATGGATGAGGAATTCAAATGGATGAAGAATCCTTTTTTATATCCTTGGAGCCAATTATCTTTAAAGGAATCAAGGATCCTTCTCCATTTCTCAAGTCCTGTGATCAATTATCTCTAGAATTATCTCTAGAAAATCAATAATCCTTCTCTCGGCTCCATAACTGTTCATGAGGCATTTTTCTTTAAAACACACAGACCATATTATTTATTTTTATATTAATTTTTAAAATTAATTCTCTTAATAAACAATATAATTAAACTTTTATTTCTCACTTTTTAACTTTTATATTGTTCTCTAGTCTCTATTAAGAGTGATAATTTTTTATTTGATTTTTATTAAAAAAAAGTAATTAAATCAAAACAATTTAAAAAACTAATTGAAACCTGTTTCGACTGGTTTTGGTTTGATTTGATTTTTTTATAACAAGGAATTTATATAGATTAGGAGAAAAAAATGGGGATTTTCACATTGCTTTATATTTTTTTTATTTTTCATTCTTTTTTCTTCGGTTATTGATTTTTTTTAAAAATTTATTCTTTAATATTATGTTGATTAGGATTTAGAATTAATAATTTATTTTGATTTATTTTTTATATATTTAACTCAATCTTGAAAAATTAATTTGGCTTTTCAGTTGGTGCTCAATTTCAATAAAAAGAACTTGATTTTATAGCTTGCAAGAGATTGGAAATAAGAGGACCAATTTTTTATTAAAAAAAAACTGCTGAACCTTTTATTTATAGAAATAAAGTTGTGTCGACTTTTTTCATCTTTCCCCCTCTCTTTTTTCCCCCTTCAAATCATCCAATTCCTTTTCTTTTACAATTGACCTTTCATTGCCGTGTTTATTAGGATTTAAGGTTAATGATTTGTTTTAATCTAATTTTATGGAGTTATTTTAATCTAAATAAAAAAATTACATGATTAGTTTGGTACTCAATATCATGAAAAAAAATAATGTTATTTTTTTATTTGAAAAAAATAAAAATAAAAGGAACAAAATTGAAACGCAAACAGAATGGAAAGTCTTTTAAAAGAATTGTTTAATGCCTTTGTGCCTTGGGATTTTATCAAATTATCTTTCTAGTCCCTTTAGTTTTGAAATTAAAAGATTTAATGTAAAATTTTATTTTGATTATTTAAATTATCAAATCTAATAGAGTTCAAGACTCGAATCATGGATTTAACAGGTTAATTTTATTTAATTAGAAATTAAATTTTATAATTTATTTTGTTTTGCTTTCTGTAAGATTATTGCGATCTCCAACAAATATATTAATATTAAATTAATACTTAATTTTGTGAACATTTATTTTTTATCATATGATTAAATAAAAATAATTTTTTAAAAAATTATTGAACTAAGAGGAGTCTATAACTCAAGTCATCATTTTGGTACATTAACTTGAGTTAATTGATAATTAAGTTTCTTAATTTATTTTAATTTTTTTATAAAGTTCACAATCTCAAGTAAATTTCCTAAATTTGAGTTGGTGCTTGATTTTGCAAGCGATTATTTTTTTATTATATAATAAAATAAAAAATAATTATATTTTTAAACTTATTTCTAAAAACTTTTCCCATACTGTTTCACAAATTTGACGAACATTCAGTTTGGTATTGTCTCATTTCTTAATTCTATCTATAGTAAAGAACCATAGATTGTTACTAAAATGTCATTCCTGTGCATTATCGTGGGCTTGTAGCATATTTCTGTGTTGTTGTGGACGTATAAAAAAAAATTATATGGAGAAAAATTATTGCAATATCTAATATTTTCAAAGAAAAAACTACAAAGATAATTTTAGAAAAAAAACAAAAGGAACAAAAAACTACATAGGAAACACTATAGCAATCTAAAACATTTTGTGAGGAAATATATAGTTGTAATTCTTAGTCAATTCAATATTAAAAAAACAAAATTGACAAATATAATTTATAATAAATTATTAAAAAAAACATGAAATTATGTAAGAAAATACTGTAGCAATCTACAGTATTTAAAAAAAATACAAAGTTCAATTCTTAATCATCTCAATACTAAAACAAATAAATTTAACAATGATAATTTTTTTAAAAATATAAGAAAAAATATTATAACAAAATAAAAATTATATAGAAAAATACTGTAGTAATCAACAATATTTCAAAGAAAAAATAATAAACTAAATTATCAACCAGTTAAATATTGTAAAAAATCAACACAAATAATTTTAAAAAATAAAAAAAATATGCGGGGAATGGATAAAAAACCAAAGAAAGGAAAAAACATGTGAGGAATGGAAAAAATAATAAATAAATAAATAAATTACAGTACTTTTCCGTACTTTTCTTCCTATGCTCTGCAAAACTATGTTCTAAATAATTAAAAAAATATTTGTGGTCCAACTACTACTTTCTTAAAAACATAATCCATTCGTCTTTCCACAGTTCAAATACTTCCGCATCACTTCTGTCCCATTAGTGAATTGGTTGGAATGGAACTTTTCTAACTAAATGCAGGGCCATCACCACACTTCGATAATAATTATTATTTTTGTCCATGGAAACTGTACTTCTTCTTTTATATTCATAATCTCTTGCATCTATAAAATCTCTACCGGGATGATGGTTCTGTGCAATCTTCATCTTTTATATTCATAATCTCTTGCATCTATAAAATCTCTACCGAGATGATGGTTCTGTGCAATCTTCAGTTTTTAGGGCCTCTGAAAAATTCCGTCAGTTGAGCATTGTTTTTCATGCTCCTCCCCACTTCAATGATTCTCTCTCTTCTTCAGACACTTGCTCTCGCATCTTTAGATGGATCATTTTGCAAACTTGTATTTTACCCAGTGGATATTTAACGTCCGTTCTGTAGCAGTCCCATAGCGATGAACGGGATCTAAACCAGCTTAACGCCAAGGTTCTGTTCTTGTAATTTCCATGGGGCTGTAGGCAGAGCAAATCCATCTTCCAAAACCACTAGATTCTCAAGAGCAAAAGGAGCTTATCCTTAAGATGGCCGGGGCATGGGCAGACAATCGGGCCGCCGTATCTGAACGACGTAGCTCGTGTCACAGAGGCACCGCAGGTAAGGAAATTTTGATCTCTTTTGGACCGGATACTCTCAACGAAGAAAGGTGGAGGCTATAAACCATGTTTTCTTACACTAGCTTCGATAGAACAACTCAGAACAAAATAGCCAATACCACTCGATAGAGAACTTGAAATTACCACAATCTTGGGTCACTAATGATTACACCAAATTACAAACAGAAACTTTGGCAATAGTGCAACAAACAGTTGAGCGAGGTTGGAAAAACTGTCTTTCAGTTCTACCAAAAGGACGAGCCTTTACAGTACAACCACTAAGCACTCCAAATAATAATATATTGACAACAAAAAAATGAATCAGGAGGCCGAGAAACCCAGCAGCAGCATTTCGGAAGGAAAGGGAGGCTTTATCATTGTTGTCAACAAGGTTAATGCAGAAGCAATGGTTTCATTTCAACCTGGCAAGAATATCTAGCGAATGATTCAATCTCCCCGCAATGTCCTCTGCATATAAGTATTCGATCGCTTCTAGCACCTAATCTCATACGAGCCTGCTTTGGTAATATAACGAACCCATTCAACTGTGTTGTACCCACTTTTCTCCCATACCTGCATAAAATCATTCATGGTCATAGCTGCTTCTTTACACATAGAAGGTATCCGTAACTTTTAACTTCAGATCTATACCTTCAGAAAACGAACACGTAAGCCAGATGCTGTAAACATCGGAACCTGGAACTCCATCTGAATCGGAGGCCTCGTCCAAGACTTCTTTTCTGCCATGGTAGAAATCAGCTCGACTTCTGCGCTCATGGTTGGCTCGGTTTGTCCAGGAAATTTTCTTATCCTAAACAGATTAAAAAACATGCCATTGAGCAATAGCATTCGGAGTGCAATCTAAAGATGACAAGACATTTACAATATAACATCACTATACAATAAAGCCAACAAGCACAAATTAGTAAATGCACTAGAGTCTGAGTTGATCAATCAAGACATGCCCAACGTAGCATGGCATCATAGAATGAATGATTTTCCTTTTCAGACAAAAAGCATGAAAGCAGGACATCTTGTAAACCATCTATACCATGGGAAATCAAATCTGGGCTCAATAACAATATCCACCAAAACGTTATATTAATTACAAAAAATAATTGATGAAGCCATTAATTAAGGTTTTTCCATCCTTTGGAATACACATCAAAACTTCCAAGTTAGCATTGAGATAACCTTTATGAAGTAGAAAAAATGGCAGTGTCACTGGATAGCAAATGCTTCCTTGCTGTAATTCAGATCTGATTGCTTTGCAATAAAATCTTCTTTTTAACGCACAAAAAAAAGAGATTCCAAATAATTTTTCACATTAGTTATAGATGGCAGTTAAAACCCCAAATATAAGCCAACTTTTAGAACTTGGAAAACTAAAAATTTCACAGAAATTTTAACTGCTTGTAAGTTATGTAGTATTTATATTTGAATACTAGTTTTGCTCAATTTCTCACATGCAGTGACTAGTTAAGATTACATGTGTTCACACTTGCGCCATCTTTCCAAATGATAATTATAGAACCTCAACAGGCTTTCCATGCAAGCATGGCTGGTTATAGTCCTGATGTGCGGTGTAAGAGACAATGACTAAATGTTGAATATGTTCTATAAAAAATAATTTCTATAAAAAATAATTAATGAAGGCTGAGATCAGTATCTATTTTCATTTTCAAGTAAATGTAAACCTTCATGTTAATTAACACTGCAGGCATTACAGGCACACAGACTGTCATTTCAGTATAATCCTCAGAAAGGCATCAGATGAATCTATCTGTACTGCCTGAGCTCAATGGCCTTGAACAAATTAAACAATGTGACTCTTTCAATGATTTGTATCCAAGTCAGATTTCACTAAAAGTTAATTTGTATACAAATATTCATAAAAGGTCATCCAACCTCAAGAATGGCCTCTGCCACTTGGCATTCTTTTCTGTGTAATTGAACTTCAGAGGCTATGAAAGAACAGGTGGTATTATAATTATTGAACTTGAAGAAATAAACTAAACCAGCATGAAGGATCATTATTGGATCAGAAAGTCACCATAAACTAAGGTCATTTCCATGCATCTTCACATTTGAAATAACTATAAGACTAACACGTGATATTGAAAGGGATGCATACAAAAATCTATCAAAGGAACCCAAAAAACAAATAAAATTTACACATTTAACAAGCTAAACAAACTTACTTCCAAACAATGCAATCAATTGCAGCATTGTACTTTGCTCGACCAGATGTAACTTGGAAAGTGGTTTTAGCAGTTTGTTTTGGAACAGGAATTTTGATGACAACCCCCAGTGCAAACATTTTTGCACCAAAGACACTCTTAACCTGAAGATTAGTCTACATAAGATAGCTGGACAACTGCAAACATCCACAAAGAGCATGATAACTGAACCAAAAAACAAACCTTCACATTCACTTCCATGCGTGTTCGACCAAGTTCCTTGATTGTTGGCAATACCCGAAATGGAAGATTAACCCCTTCAGTGATACGATACCTGTGAAAAATAAAACACCGAGCAAAATAAATACATCAAACCTTAATAGATCATTAAACAATGGCACAATTAAATCAGCACCAGCCACTTTAATATTTTAAGAAATCAATTGCACTTCTTATGGTATAAAAAAATGTTGACATGCCTTCAGTAGCAAGCCTCAAATAATTGAAGAATTTAATCCAACATGCATGATCGTTAATGAGAGGAAGAGAAGTTCAAGCTAGTCTAGATTTGATGAATTAAAATAGAACGGTATGGAAATAAAGGGGCCAGATAGGCTGTCGAGAAGAAAAAAATTAAAACACAATCAACTGTCAAGCATACAAGGTAGTAAACTGACCATGGTTAATGCAATTAAAATCCTTTGAAAAGTATCAGATACACCAGACTATTTTCAGACCAAAAGTGAAAAAAATAATATCTAATTTTTATTTTTATCCTTTTTATGGACAAACTGCCAATTCATTTGGAAGACTCTGACGGGCACCCCAGCAGGTATATATTTTTATCGTCAAATTCCAAAATTCACATGGAGAACTTGTGAATTCAAACATAAACTTCAGGCATATAACAAATCATGAGAGAGATTTCAACTTACTTCATCAATTCAAATTCACCATCTGGAGGGACAAAACTTACAGTCTTCTCTGAGTTAAACCTCGTCAAATTTACACATTGATGGAAAGTAACATCATCAAGCTCAATTGTTTTGCCACTGCATAAAAGCATATTCAAAGGCCAAGTTATTGAAACAAACATAAAGATAGCAACTTGCAGCCTAAAACCAACAAGGCTAAAAGAATAGATCAATTTTTAGAAAAAAGTAGATGTAAAAAACAAAAAGAATTCACAAAACCAAGCAGCAAAAATAGCTGAGGATTCCATCCCAGCAATGAATTATAAGCAAAAAAGGAAATGAAATACTGTTGCAATTCATAATCGATTCGTTTCAAGACCCAGCAAGCAAAAACCTTTCCAATACTGTGATGACGATGATTAGAGAGAGAGAGATCAGCATAAAGATGATTTCACAAAGAAAACTGCTTAGTATTTATTCATCCCAGGTTAGATATATGAATATGTTATGACTGCATTAGGGTGAGGAAACCAGCAGAGGAAAAGCCTTCTATTATGGGTTTTTTTTTTCAAATGGATTGTAGAATCAAGCTGAGCCCAAAGTTCAGTTAGAGAAGAAAAATCACATCCGACGAAAGCACTTCTCAGCCTAACCAGTCAGAAAAGATGGAAAAAAGGAAAATGAAACAGAAAATAGAATGATGCATTATGCTTAAAAAAAAGGAAGGTCATAATGAAATACAAGAATAACAAAAGGAAAAGGATGGAATTGTCATGCAAAATACTTTTTTAACAGTAGGGAGGGAAGGGATGATATTTATGTTCCATTAAAAAACTACCTTTTAGCAGGACGGGATTTCAGTTGTGACTCTTTCTCAAGACCAATTTTATCATTTAAACCCAACTTCAAATCAGGCATTCCAGAGAGGAAGCACTTCATAAGAACCTTCCCAGTTACATCACAGCGCAGGACGTTACCTATAATCACCAAGTTGTTTATGATCAACCCAGTCAGTGATTCTATTATATCCAAAAGAACAGATATAGAAAAGCTACATGAGAATTTTTTTATAAAAAAAATTCATAACCCACCTTTTGAAGACATAAGAAGGTTAACACTCTCCACAATATCCAAAAAAACCTGTATGCAAATAATGTGAAAATCCAGCACAATGGCCAAATTCCAGTGAAGTGAGAAGCAGGACAAATTGAATCACCTCATTCTTTTTATAAACAAGGCCTTCTCTGCGCCAACCGACAGCACCTGTAACTTGTAAAGTTGCATTGGGGACAGGTTTATCTGTAGGCTATTTTATTTTTCCCATTGGTGAAAACACAAGAAGAGAAAAGGTCAATGACTATTTAACACAACATTTCTATTGAAGAGAAGCCAATCCTGACAAATAAAAAAGCTATAGGGAAATCAAGTTTCCATGTCATAGTTCTTCTGAACAGCATCTATTAAGACAAACAACTAACCTTGGATGAAAACGGGGAGCGGACTCCTTCTTGTGTGATGTAAAGCTTTAAAATCTCAGGAGAAAGATTTTGTGGGTAACCAAAGTCCATGATCTCTGCAATTTCAATGTAAATACCAATCAATTACTAATCTGCATAATATTACAGTTCTGAAATGCAAATTTGATCTAATTTTTCATTTGCTGGATAATGACAAGCAAAATTACCTCACAACACAAACAATAGTAAAGTGGATTTCATAAAATTTCCAAAAAAAGGTTGGGGGGGTAAAAGCAAGCAATCTTAAGAGTCTAGTAGCTTTCAATTGCTTACCATCTAGCAGCTCATAAATCAGAACAAAATTATTTCTGATGGCATCTTCATCAAAAGCCCCACCAAAGTATGATTTGAACAATGCAACAGCCTGCATACAGCACGGAAAATAGCAGTATCAGCTGCTGAAGAAAAAATTTACTTTCAGTTTCCTACAAATAAAATATCCCACATATATGCTTTTTGATCATTGGGTTTGTGATGGCTAAGGACTTCATTTGGCACTGAAAGTACAATCAAATTTGGTGTGTGTATTAGCAAGAATAATAACAGAACAATGCAATCATGCTAGTAAAAGAATCATACTACAAATAGAAAAATAATTAGATAACGATAGATGCTCATTGTTTTGGAGGCGGCACCCTGTTGTTTTTTTTCAAATCCATTAACACCAGAAGGCAATTTCCAGGTACCTTCTGTAAGACCATCTAGGCCAATCCTTATATGTATTTAAAGCTAAACCTGAAAAAAAAGTACTAAGAAGTTTACTACCTCAACAACAAACTTGAATGCACAAGCTACATTAGCATTGCTGCTGACAACAATCACAATGTAGACATTGCTAATTCTCATGTAAAAGAAAGAGCAACCTCCAATCTGCCGCACCGGACATGTTCCCAGTTCTTTTGTTTGCATTATATGTGTCCGGAAGGCATCCACCATATTTCCACTGAAAAAATTTGTAAATTTAGTACCAATTGAAGATTACATCCTGTAAAGCCGCCACAATTATTGCATCTCAAACACGAACAAGAGGATCAGAATAGATAATGCAAAAAATGGGGAAATGGGAAGAACAGGCTAAAATAAATCAGAAAAAAATGGAGGCATTGCTAAAAAAGCATGTGGATTCCATAATAAGTTTTTCACAAATAAAGGGGGAATGATACAACATTGATAGAGAAGTTATAGCAGGAGGCATTGCTTCTCAATAAAAAAGCACATGGATTCCATAGTAGGTTTTTCATGAATCAAGGAGGGAATGATATAGCATTGATAAGAAGCTATAGCGTCCAGTGTTCATCTGCCAACACCATGTGTGGCTCCACTCATGCAGTTCCTCACCTACCCGTGAAAAGGAAAAGATTTCAAGAGCCCATTCTTAACAAGCATTACCTGCTGCAATGCTTTGATTACAAAACAGGTGTGGCCTGTACCATACACGGAACACCGCATTCTGTCTTCTTCACAAAAGTCAAGGAGGAATATTGTTCACTCTCGATATTCCTTGGAGGGAAAGGGGTAGATTTGTGAAATTAAATCCTTGAGCTAGCTAGAGATTTGAGGTTTAATTCTTCTTCAAGACAACAAAAAATGAGAATGGCCATGCCTCATTGAATATGTCAAAAGCAAAGTAGCAGGGTGAAGTTGCGAGCTGCATGAACCATTTCACTCACGTTTGCAAAGTTTTAGACTGTCAACAGGATTTGTTTTATGGAATTGAAATACTATTTCGAAGAAATTGATGTGTGCAAGTATCGTGTGTCCTCGTGACGATTATTCATTCCTTTATGGTAAAAAAAATAATTCCAGAATCCAACAACATTATTAACTCGTTGTTCGAGTGAATTTATTTTCGAAATCTAGTAGATTTAATCTAAGATAAAATAAAGATGATTAAACTGGCTTCACATTTAACAGAGCCAAACATTCAATTCCACAAAAAGAAATTCACACAACAAGGTTAGGTTCCTAAAAATTCATAAAGGCACATATATAAAAGGGAAAATAAAGAGATTACCCGACATCGTCACGATAGAGGCGATTGATAAGGACATCGCCGCGAAGATTCAAGAAGTAGACGGCGGAAGCAGCCACCGGCATCTCTGATCCAGTGGATCGCGCTTCAAATATTACTCAAACAACCACTATTCTCCGGTAAAGGAAGGCGGTGGAGGTTGGAAATGCAGATCTAGGGAGTCTCGAGGCTGATAGACAGTGTTGATTAGGTAATTGGTGATTTGGGAAATTTTGAGATTTTTCTAAAGAAAGAACGAGGTTCTTTTCATTTCATTTGTTTTGAGATGGTGAAGAGATGGTTTTGTTTGAAGTCAAGAGCAATTAACTCGTTGGTCTTCCTTTGTTTCGCACGCGCCTTCTTACTTTTCTTTTTTATTTTTGGGAAAACATAAAATATATCCCCGAATTATTGAGTAGTATAAATTTTGCATCCAAACTATTTTTTATATTGATTTTATCCTTAAATTATTTTGATTTCTTAATTATGACTTCTGTTAGAATCACTTAAATAAAACCATTAATTTCTATATAAAATAACTTCACTCCTATTGTTATCTTATCACTCTTATTATTATTATTTTACTGTTACCATTATCTAACCACTATTGTTTTACCCTTTTTTTATAATGACCACTTCACCAATATTTTCTAGTTATTATTATTTTCTTGCATTATTATTATCTTCTTTTTTATAATTATTAAAAAATATTTTTTAAACTAAAAATTAAAAAATATTTTACTTATAAAATACTAAAATATTTTACATGAACAAATTACATATAAATATTTTATTCCATGTAAAATAAAAAATAATAATAAAGAAATATAACAAAACAAAGCGCGCACTCCATTTAAAACTTAATTAAAAAAATTGTTTTAAAACTTAATTAAAAAAATTGTTTTGTATTATATTAATATTTAATTATTAAAATAATATATTTTTATTTTTAAATTTATTTTTATCATTAATATATTAAAATAATATAAAAAATTATTTAAAATAAAAAATATTTATTTATTTTTTAAAATATTTTTAAAAGACAAATAACGTTATCGAAATCTTCATTTCCAAACCAGCAACAAAACAGATTTGTAAGCAAGCACATCATTTCTCTCCCATTGTCATGTCTTCTCCGACAAAGTCTCTAATCCAAACCTCACTTTCACCCCACCCCCTTTCTCTCTAAATCCTAACTCTCTCCCTCTCCATAAAATTCACAAACAATCCCATCTTTTCCTTGTCTAGTTCTCGATTAAGTTCGACTCGTAGTCGGGGATGCGATGCGATTCTTTAAGAGGTTAGCGGGGTTTCTTGGACTTGCTAAAGATGATGGAGGCCACGAAGTGAATGACCAACAAGAACAGGAAGAAGACGAAGAAGACGAAGAAGATCATCAACACCCCAACCAGGCCTCTTTCCAAGAAACCGGACTTCCCCGTAAAGGTTTTAGCGTTCCTCTCCAAGTCGCTGTCGAACGCCCCCAGCTTGGACCCGTGATCGTCTCCTGCAATGCCGGAGACGGCGGCGTTCAGGTCCGTTCTTTCTTTAGACTTCACATTTTTGTTTGTTTTGATAGTTTTCGATTTTAGTGATTGTTTGGGGTTTTGAAATGACAAGTGTTGGGTTGTTTTGGTATTGTTGAATTGTCATTAAACAATGTAGCTGCGGAAGATATATGATTGGTGGTGTTTACTAAGGAGTAAGTTTCGATATCAATTTGCTGTGTTTCAGTTGGGTTACTGTCAATCCCAATAGAGGTCAGTAGGATCTTTGTTTCTTTCCTTAGAAAATAGGGAATGGATGATGAGAATCTGACTCTTCTTTTCCTTGGTTAACGTGTTCAGAACGATTGAAGATGGATTTTGAACCGTTACAGTTGGAGTTTTGTTGAGGTTCTCATAATGCAGCTCCAAATTTTTGTGTTTGATTGTAAAGTTTTTAACATATGATTGTTATTTTTAACTTTCTTCCATGAGGAATCTTGCATTATAAATGGAAAGCAATGTTCATCCTCCAAATTTTATTGATGCACCGTTGTAGTCTTATTTGCAAGTTAAACTGCCAATCTTGTAACCTAATGAGTTGGTTCGCCCTCACGTCCATAAACCTAATGAGTTTTTGTAGTGTCTCATAAAATAACTTCTGCAAACTTTTTTCTTATCAGGGTTATGGAATGTGGTCTGTTGTTTTCTATTAGTTTTCTGCATTCTAATGATTTCTTGTGTCATGATGTGCTGCCACGTTGGCAACATTTACTGTGCCTGCCTCACATTGGTGTTAATCTTTGTGAATGTCTGCAACATATGATGCTACTGCAGAGTGTTTTCTGGTGAGATGACCCTATGGTAGTGACTTCTAGTCACCAATCATGTGCGGTGAGGCTCAACTTTGAACCTTCTGATCAGTATTTTGATTGGCCTTTTGCTTTGGTTTGGTGTGTAGTTCCTGTGCTGCTGAAGTTATTTGTTATTTCATGGTCACCTCTGTAAATTTTTCTAAGGTAGGGTGTCTGCTATTTTCAAATGATTTGACATAAAATCAGGAAGATTACTTCATTGTGTTTTTGCTCTTAGATTGTTATGCCTTTAGATCATTTAAAATAATCTTTAGGCTCACTGGACATAAGCAAATTTTTCTGGTCTCAAATATCTGCTGGTAATAATCAAGTAGGAGTAAGATTTATAAGTTTTAAGGCAGCAATTTTGAGTGAACCCATTTTTTTGAATGTTCTAATGTGTGATACCCACAAAAAATAAATGAGTATGCAATTGACAGAGGTGGGTTTTCAGTGGTATGGATACAAAGTAATGGAATGCATTAACCTTTGCTGATGCTATGTTTAACCAAGAGGCATCTATTTGAAGAAACAAGAGAAAGAGGGTACTGCAATAGCATAGGCATCACAATACAATGCTTGAGAGGGGCAGAATATGCTTTCTATTTTGTGAATTAGTTGACAAATGGAGAGATAACTGTTCTATTACCCCTAGCCATTTCTGCACATTTACAAAGAGGTAGCTGGATTTTAACTAAAATTTAGAAGAATACTTGAGGTGTCTGCATGGTAATTTCAAAATGTTTTCCCCTTGAGGACTTTGCTCTGGGTCTCCTTCTTAGCTATCTTTTTTTCATGGACAGCAGCCAAAAATCATATTCTTTCAAGTTCATATTCTATGAATGAGAGAAGGACGAAGTGTATTACATTTTCTGCTGCATTGTCTAGTTGTTAGTTGCTTATGATCTTTTGGCTCTTTCTTTATTTCATGTACAATGGCTACATCCAAATGAGTAACAGAAATAACGGCATGTTTGAGGTGTGTTGGTTGCTGTTAGAAGCACAAATTCTTGGGCGAGATCATAATGGGTGATTTTGAGGTAAAATACTTGGCAGCTTCAATTTCCTTTGGCAAGTAGATGATGGGCCACCTGGCTGTATAGACCAAAAGGGCATGTGGAAACATTACTTCTTCTCTAATCACCTTGACAATGAATAAGGGTTATACTCTGCTGGTTTGTTTTAGGTAAATTACAGGAGGCAGAGAGAATAGCATCTGTAGAAGTAGGTAGGTTGGAGAAGCCTGAACTAGGAGGTCCTGCGTGTACATAGGGAAGGATAGAAATAGTTGAACTTTTGTAGGTGCTGATAAACCTAGCTAGTTAAGTTGGGCTTTTCACGTTTGTAATGCAGTGACCTCATAAAAATCAACATTTCCTCTGTATGCGATGTCGCTGTTTCTTGAGCACAGTAATCTTTACACTCTGATCTTTCTCTTCATTCATTCCTTTGGATAAATTTTTGTTCATGAAAATTTAAGTACACGAAATGTATATATGGGATGCTTCACAAATGTGATCAATTGAATCACAGAATTACACCAGTTATTCATGGATTTAATTGGTAGGCTCCTTGAAATCCTGGGCAGCAATGGTAAAACAGAGCAAATTAGCAAGTCAATTTATCCTGCTTAATCTTATTTTATGTATCTTGTCTTGTAGTTCCAAGCTCCAAACGTTATGAAGACAGTATACAGTTGATCCGTGTCTTAGCTGACATTTTTATTGATCTGATCTCTTAAAGTATGTTGATGGTCTTTTTATCTTTTCCTATTTAGGGTCTGAGATGGTATGCAAAATGCCTCAGGATCGATGAAGATGGAGATGTGGCGGATGAGTTCTTTGACGAGGTTTTACCAGATACATCTTCCAGGGTTGATGAACAGCACAAGCCTCTGCCGAGGTTTGAAGTGAAGTACAGTACCCGGCCAGCTAAAATCAAGAAGCAGATGATTTCACATGATGGAAAAATTCAACAGCTTGTGGAACATCAAGGGAGACTGCAGTGGGTATAATGGTCTTCATGTTCAGGGCTCATGGGTGGCTGGGTTTCATCTGTAAGGTCTTTAGGGCAGGTTTGCTGCCGGGTTATTCTTTTAGAATAGATTCACGCTTTGTTTTTGTGGTGTGAAGACCCTAGACCCAACTGTATTGTTGTTTAAGTTACAAGGCTTTGTCCAACTGGTTTGCGATAAGATTTTAATTTAGACCATCTAATCAGATAATTGTCACAGATGCCCTAGAAAACTGACTCTGTTGGAGTTGAATGCATGCACCAATTGATCCATGTTGTTCCCTGTACTTGCTCTCATATATATTCTCCCATCCTTCCCTTTGAAGAGGCCTTCATATCCGGTCTTCTTGCACACCTGGTTTGATTGTTCACATTTTCTTATTCCCGGATTTGCTATATTTTGTTTGTTTGCACACAAAATTAAATAAAGGATATTCCAATAGCTTGCATGCTGTGCAAGTGACTGTTTTCATGTATCTGTCCATCAACTATTTCCGCGTATCCTTGCAGGAAATGAGTTCTATGAGCAAACCAAACGAAAATTTTCTTACTGAAACCAGACCAGCTCTACTCTCGAAACACCTGCTTCATACTTGTATGTCCGATGACTGGCATCATGGTAAAGATGGATGCATGACAGAGAGTTTCCAGCAGTAGACTGAAACTCAAGACAGACAAGTCTACGCCCACACGTACACACATGAAGTCCCACCTCCCAACACACTGCATGATTAATAGTCTAAACATAGTGCTGTCCAGGAGGGTGCCCTCCTACGGGGGATGTAGGAACAGTGCTTCCAGGCCTGGTACCTGCAGTCCCAACTTGTTGGTTTAAATGGGTTCCAGCCATGGCCCGATGCCCACCGCAGGACGTTGGTGGTGGTGGTGGTTGGAACTCAATTTCTCAGCTGCATGGTTGGCTTTGGCCTGATGCAACTTTGTCTTTGCCCGTGCTTCCTTTACTTTTCTACGCTCCTAGGCCAACCCTTTCTCTTCTGCTGTCCTGGCTGTTGCTAGCTTTGCCAATGCTTCCTTTAATTTAAATGTTTTTATTGTTAGTAAAAAAATTATTTTTTTTAAAAAATAAATTTTTATGAAGTGAATTTAAAAAAAATAAATTCTTGAAAAGTAAATTATTTTTGGATATTTGATAGTATTATAAAAAATAAATTGAAAAATAATTTATTAATATTTTATTTTAAAAAAAATTTATTAGAATAACGAGGAATAAATTTTATAAATTAAAAAGTTAAATAATAATAAAATTAAAAAAAATTATAAATTATCTCAAATAAAATAAATAATAATAAAAATAATAAAAATAAAATTTAAAAAAAAAGATGAAGAAATTAAAATAATAATAATTAACATTTCATAAAGTATTTCAAATAAAATAAATGAGAGTGAAATTTAATAGATAAAAATTTTAATAAAAAAATAATAGAAAAAAAGAAAATAATAATTATAAAAATAAATATCAGAGTTAATATAAAAATTAAATTTTAAGAAATAAAATTAAAAAATAAATATTCAAAACAAAACATGTATAGCAATCAAAACTTTGATGATTAAATTTGATATAATCAGCAAATAATAATATTTTTAAATTTTTCATAACTTTTAAAAAGTGTTTTCCTTCCAAATTTTTGAAGAAAACACTTTCTTGAAAATCGAGTTAAATTTTTCTTTGACTGAAAAATATTTTTTATTTACCAACTTTCCTAACAGCAAATAAACACAAGAAAGTTTGGAAAGTGATTTTTCGGAAACCATTTTTTGGAAAACAAACACAAGAAAATTTGAAAAGTATTTTCCCAGAAACCACTTTTTTAAAAAAAAACAAAGCTAAAAAAAACACTTTCTTGAAAATCAAGCTAATTTTTTCTTTGATTGAAAAATATTTTTTGTTGATCAGAAAGTATTTTTTATTAACCCAGAAGTGTTTTTCGTTGATCGAAAATTTTTTTTATTAAATAATTTTTTTAATGATAAACAAATATAGAAAAATTTAGAAATTAATTTCTCAAAAAACAAACATGACCTAAAATTTAGCGGTGTAAAATTCAGAATGTATTTGGGAGTCTACTAGTTAGTTTCACTTTCTATATATATAAACAATATTTATTTATAAAATAAATATACGAAAGGCACCATACATGAAAGTTTATACATTTTTATATTTATATAAATTTAAAGAAATTTCATCAGACTTGTATAATAGTACAGAGCTTGAAAGTCTACTAATTACTAGTATTAATTATATGAATCAAAGAGGGATACCATCACGCTTAAAAGGATTTAAAATCATATTCTTTAAAATATTAAAGATAATAATAACTTTATGATTGAAATTAACCGGACATGGATGCCTCGTTTTATAAGAAAATCAACCATGTTACTTAAAATTGAAACTTCAAGCTAAATCCTTTTCAATTTCTTAAATCATACTATTTATATCTTTTGCAGGTCTATGACCAGCATTTATTATTAATTCATTTTTATTTTTTTTATATAAGTAAGTTTTTTTTTAATTATTATAATAAAACTTGTTTCCATATCATATGATGCACCCCTTTTTCTCCTTTCTATCCAAAGCAGTCCTCTGGACCCCAGTAAAAAGAAAGTTACTATTCCATAGAACAAGTCAATCCCGATATTTCTTAAAAAAAAAATAAAAATCAGATGGGCTAAACATTCTAGTGGTGTGGCATTCCGACGATTCCCTACAAAGGCAAGTAGCAAATCTCCACCCTTAGATAACATAAAATAACCGCCAATAAGAAGAGGAGAGGAGAGGAGAAACGACGAAAAGAATCCATGGACCTTATCATTTCAAGCCACTCCTGCAACTCACTCTGCAGGAAACCGGCATTTTACCGGCGAATTTCATCTCCAAACACCACGACTCAACACTCCACTTCTCTTAAATGCCGCGTTGTTAAAACGACATCGGAGCTTCAGTCTTCAGTAGGAGTGAGCGATCGAACAGGCAACAGCTACTCTCCCTCGATTCCAACTCACAAGGTCACTGTTCACGACCGGCAACGAGGCGTTGTTCACGAGTTCCTTGTTCCAGAGGTGAATTATTAATTTAGATTCTGTTTGTTGAATTTATCTGACAGTAATTGAGCTGCATGTATAAATTTTGTTTATTTATTTTTTAAAATCGAAATGCAGGACCAGTATATATTGCACACGGCGGAGTCACAGAACATCACACTTCCATTTGCTTGCAGGCACGGTAATATGGTTCTCAAATGCCACTCTATCAATTTAAATTAAATTAAATTTTTTATTTATTTATTTTAAAAGACTCATGGTTAAATAGTATTTGGGAGTTTAGAGGTTTTCGGTCGGATATGGTGCATTGGGGTCTTTCATTTTAGCTTATTATGAAAAGGAGTGGGAGTGGGGAGGGAAGACAAGAAAAGGAAACCCAACAAATAATTCCTCTTTCGCTCTCTTTCGTTTATTGTTAATCTGTCAATTCTTCCACCCGCTGGAGGAGCTTCCTTTTAATGTATTATGCAACTTATAACTCACTGCAGTCATGACTTTTTTAGCGCACATTAAACCCAAAACTTAACTTTATAAGAAAGGAAGTGCTCGTTTTATTAGATCTCTTGCATCTGCGTTATTGACACTACCAAATCAATAGAAAAAAAATACTCCACTGTTTTCTGATAGGCCATTTGATGATAATTTCTGTATGATTTTTTTTTTCCTTTTGAGAATAGGATTTCCCGAGTATTTACTCTGCTGTCTATGGCCCTTTCTATTTTTCTGGTTAGAATTGATCTAGATGAAATGCTATGTGCTTGCAGGTTGTTGCACCAGCTGTGCTGTACGTGTTAAATCAGGACAGCTTAGACAGCCAGAAGCTTTAGGGATCTCTGCTGAGTTGAAGTCGAAGGTCTGGGCCCTTTATTTCAGATTTTTTTCTTAATTTTTTTTTTATCTCAGTGACATGGCTTCTGAATATTACCTATAATTTAGGTTTATGGACATTGTGCTCTAGGGACCTTGTAGAAGGGGCAGAGTTCTGAAGCTTCACTTTATACCAACTATGCACAGTTGTCTAGAGGCAACAACTTAAATCGTGTTTAGTGGACGAGTTCAGGAAGAAAAAAAGACAATGATAATTGAATTGGATATCCCATGCCTCTCAATAAAGCACGACATGGTTTCTTAGAATAAATATAGAACATAACATTGAATTGAAGGTCCAGTTTCTTCTTCTTCTTCTTCTTCTTTTTCAGAAGTAAGAGGTGAATGAAGGGCTTATATTTTATTTCATATTTAATAGTATTCAGATATTAGCACCATGATTAAAAGTTCTGTATTTTGTGATCTTTAGTTTGTAATGATTTGGTGCTTTATGCTGTTAGGACATCTTTGGCAAATCATTTTGGTCAAGCTTGTCTTTTCATGAACTTTTCCATATTTTTCCCTCTTGGATGCCAGCTATGTAAGCTTATGTGAAATTAAAAGGATTGCATAACACCCATGGTGATCTTCAATTGCAGAAACAGTAAAATAAAATTTAGTCAATATGAAAGACCTCTAATTTAAGTGTTTTTTGAAAAAATCCTTCAGATGTGGAATTTCAAAGTGGGTGGTTACGTCCAAGGTCTAGCTTTTCTTATGCTTAACATCGCAAATTTTAAATAACATCAGAAAGAAAATTCATAGATGAAAGTAGTTTCTTCTTCTTGGGAAACATTTTTGTTCTTGCTCAACTTTCTCTTGTTGTCTAAGCTAGTATTTCCAAATCAGATAATTTAGCTGGCTGTGTTTGAATTTGCAATTTTGTGATGATAATTTACCATGTTCTTTGAAAATGTATGAATGATAAGTATTTTGACTTACAATCTGCAGGGATATGCACTTCTTTGTGTGGGCTTCCCGTCTTCTGATCTTGAAGTAGAAACACAAGATGAGGATGAGGTGACTTGCAAACTCAATTTTTCACTTTTGAAAAACATCATTTATGTTTTTCTGATCATCACAAGAAAATGAGAAATAGAAAAAATAAGACTGCAGTGTCATGAAATTATTCAGGCATTGAATCTTTGTTTGCTTGTAGCTCTGAAATCTGGCTTGTGCAGGTGTATTGGCTTCAGTTTGGAAGATTTTTTGCCCGAGGACCAATTGTAAGTTCCAAATTCCTGAAACATGCTGTGAATGAAGAATTATGGTAACCAGTGCACATGTTTCTTGTTTTGTTTCCTGTCAGCACTGTCTACTATAACATCATACGAGGACATTATAAATAAAAGATAAGAAATTAATGCAGTCCGCAAACTTAATTATGATCAGCACGTACAAATTAGTTAACTGAATCCAGCTAGAAAAATAGATAAGAAAAGAAAGAAAAAACCGAGGGAGAAAAGGGAAGATGTACATATGCACATGGTCCAGCTAAATATAGCAGGAGTCATATAAATCTGGCTAGATTTTTTTACATAAGAAAATAAGCAAGATTTTTAAGACCCCACTTGAAACTAGTTTCAGAATAGCATTAATTTGGAGGCTTGCAAGACCTAGGATCATGCACTGAGAGGAGAGTGCACGGATTAGGTCCAGAAGGTGCCACATGATGACTACCATGCGGAAAATAGTCCTTGTATGCTAGTGCCTTCAAGCCTCGCAACTACTGGATCAGTAATTCCAGCAGTAAAGACCAGTAACAGAAGGATTGCAGATTTTGCTCCAAGAAGGAGAGTTTTCATAATGCACACGTTCATGGTTTGATTTTTGGAGAAACAATATGGGTGATTGATTTTTGTAAAAACCTTGTAAGATACACAGACCAGGTAATTGGTGAGTCATGGGAATGTGGGATTGGTTGATCGATGTAGTTGATGCTTATACACAGAGACCTCTAATTAAGCAGGAAAAAAAAAGTACGTTAGTATTCTGGAATCAAGTCCAAGGGGACAAAATAAGCTAAAATACAAATAACATAACAGTCTAACGGCCTCAGGTCAGTGTGTTATACAGATATGGCACTGTATCATGGTCCAATTTATTAAGACCTAAGTTTAAAGTAAATACATCTATATAAAAGAAAGGCCACTTTTTTTATAAAAAAAATAAGTGAGAAAAATAAAGGAGACAGGTAAAGACCAAGTTGTATTTTTTGGAGGGGTTATCTTACTCTTGAATGCTTCAATTCCACAGGAAAGGGATGACTATGCGTTGGAGTTGGCCATGGCTGATGAATAGGTAATTTAGTATACTTGATCAAAAGTGAGAATCCATCTAGTCTAGCAAGCGGATTGCTTTTTCCCTTCCTGTAATTTTCATTATGCCCTCCTAAGTCTTTTTTAACCATTGTATGCTATATATGGTTTACAGGTTGATTGGATGTTTTTCATGATATATTGAAACTTCAAACGTGATTCATTGCAAGAATGAAGTTGTGATGATGCTTTTGACTTGTAGATATGCATTAATTTCCATCTTGTGGTTTTCTAATATCAACACTTAGAAACTATATATGAGCTTTGCTGGGAGCCTTATAAGCTGTGGGGCTTTTAGTGCTTGTTATGACTGCTATATTTGAAATTGTAGTTATGGAGAAGAGAGAATTCTGCAGAGATGTTCTCTATTTGAAATGTGTACAATAAGGCCTGTTGGCTCCTATAGTAATATAGATGTATGGGTGAACTTAAAAGGCTACAAGCAGAAGGTCCTCATAAAAAAAGAAAAAAGAAAGAAAAGGGCAGACTAAGCAGACGCTCATGCATGCTAAATGCTAAAGTTTTGTTGTGGTGAAAAGAATTAGGAGCGCCACCCCTAGAAAAAAAATTGAAAAACAAACAAAAAACCCGGGTCTCCTAATTGCCTTTTCCCGTATATGAAGACAGCCTATTGACCATTTGAACTTCCTGAAGGTTTCTTTCTTGCAGGCTAAGTTATTTTGGCGATAGAGAACATACCCTTGCAGTCCTAGCACACCACACAGCCTCTGACTTCTGAATTTAGGGTACGTCTTACTATGATAGTGAAAGGACGTGTGATTCTATAAAGCTCCAAAGTAGTTTGTGTTCTGAAAGTTGAGAAAACAGCTGAAGCTAGAAAAGCAGTTATATAAATAGTTCTAGATTAATAATTTGAGGAACCTACGTGTATGGGGTGCAATGAAAATGAAGAAGCAGCTCCTGCAAGATAGAATTGATCTTGTTGTCGATCCATTTCCTATATCAATTTATTCTAGCGTCTGTATTAATGGGTTATTATTGAATGTGTTCTCCGTTTTCACCTGCATTAGCACACTGATGAGCCCTTTGCACAGGCGTAGGAGCTATATTGACGTTAGGCTCTTTCCAATAAATCCAGGACATGTTGGGCAGATTCCATTTCCATTTACAGAACGATCGTCTGGGCTGTGTATATAGCCGAGGATGACCCTTTAGAATTATTAATCTATCCTAACCAATAGCAAGCTCCCCGAGCAAAGATCTGGCCAATCTTTATGTGTTTCACATCCGTTGTTGGCCTCTTCAGCTTATTGAAGTTCAAAAGTCTGGGAATCTCCTTTCTTTCTTTTAGTTTCGCTTCAATAGAAACTTTCTGGTCTTTCGTTAACTTGCATATGAATCTAAGCTGAATTGAATTATTTATTTGTTTATACATATATATGCGTTTTATCCAGACCATAGTGACTTGACTTGAAAGATGACCAGAACCGGTCGTATGGCATACAACAATACCACGTTAGCTTGCTGTCAGCATTATTGTCACTGTTTGTTGCACACAGTATAGCATCATAAGCATTGCTATCCATCTTCACGGGCCTGCTTTCTGATAGAAATGTTGATGGGAATTGCTTGGTTTTTGCTTTCTTAGCGAATGACTCCTACGTAACAAGGAAAAGAGATGGATCTATCAGATCACGCTCGATGGACCACCAAAATCAGCCTTTTAGTTTCAACTAGATCCATAGCGTGGCTGGTGGTTCTTGATTTATCTTCTCCCTGTAATCTCGAGCGATAGGGATACACATGCAGGACATCCATGGCTGCGTCTGGCATTGTTTTGAATCTTATCTCGTTTAGATTGGAGTATCTTCGGGCTGACAGATGACGACAACTGAGTGTCCGTAATCAAGGTAATCTGTTGGGCTGAAAGATGGCGCAGGCTATATATCTGTGCTGACGACACGGATGTAAAACAAAACATGGTGCCAATGCACAAGATGAAGGACCGAGGAACTCCGATGCATGTAGTAGCTTTTTTCTGTTCATTTTTAATGGTGGGTTCCCGCATCAGCTTCTTCTGTGTATTTCAATTAATTTTTTAAAATTTTAAAGTTAATAAATAGATAAATTATAACTTTAAAATTTATAACAATTAAATTAAAGATCAGTGATTTCCAGGATATAAATTTAAAATTTAACCAGTGCACCTCTCATATTTATAGTGTAGCTCTTTTTTGAACTGCAAGCATCTCTCAACTCGCACCTTCACAAAGCAATTCACTCAATCTCATTAAAAGACCTTTTCCCCAGTAGGTGGTCTAACACAATGCGACGAACATCCATGGACAAAATTGGGGTCCATGGACTGCGGGTGGTCTATAACATTCCCGTGAGCGTAGAGATGAACATACCTCTTTTCATATTACTTTTTGATAAATGCATCCCCTGAAACTAGTGGCAGATAGGATTCCTTTCAAACGGTTTTTTTTAGACTTGATTTTTTTATTTAAAATGTTTTTAAATTATTTTGATGTCAAAAATAATTTTTTAAAATAAAAAAATATTATTGTAATATATTTTTAAATAAATAATACTTTTAAAAAATTATTATCATGTTTATAAAATTCGCATCACCTAGATTGGGGATAATTGCATTATTAGTGTACTAATTTTACAACCTTTCAATCGAGTACATGAATGTTAATTTTTTTTGTTTGAGCACACCGATTTTTTTTTTTAATTTTCAATTAAGTGCTTTCACCCACTTTTTATCTATCATTTATCATTTTTCGATGATGTGCTGTTTGTTCTTAAATCACTATTGGTACTCCAATATTCATTTATATCAACTGAGTACATGACCTTTAATATTTTTTTATTTTGAATCCACCGATTTTTTTATAGTCAAGTACTTTAGTCAATTTTTCAACTAAATAACTCCTAAATTATTCTTAAAAATACCTTCAAATTTGGATCAAACTAAACTTAACTCCTGATTTTTTTTTAATTTGAATACCTCAAACTATTTTTTAATTAAAATAAGCTCTTTCATTAATTATTAATTATGACTGCAAATGATAGCCTATAAACGTATCATAAGAAAATGTGATTTGAAAAGTAAAAATAAAAAAATAATAATTTAGAGACTGGAATCTGGATGGAGGGGGTATTTTAGTTGTATTGTTGTTTTTTAGTTTTAATTACTTGTAAAATAGTTTTTATTCTTTATACAAAAAATATGAAAATAACTGATTTTAATTAATGATATTTTTATTTATTAAAAATAACCTTATCTTAGAGTGTAACTTAAAAAAAAAAAACCGACGTTAGAAAATAAAAAATTGACTAAAGTACTTGATTGGAATAATAAAAAAAAATGTACTCGATTGATATAAAATAAAAGTTGAAGTACCAATAATGATTTAAGGAAAAACGACAAATCATCAAAACAACAGAAAACTTCACGGAAGATGGACAGAAGTACTAAATTGAAATGATTGCATGTTAGACAACTGTTCTTGCTGCTCCTTCCTCTGTATACTTCAGGAAATTAAAACCCGAACTCAGTGCTGTGATTGCACGTTAGACAAGAGAGCTGGTATTTATTCTGTGAATGGTGATATGAGATATGGTCGGATGTGGAAGAGGTTCGGTGGCATTTATTATCTTCTAAGCTATTAAAGAAATGAGATATGAATGTGTTCTGAGCACAAATTTTTGGTTTCAGTATACATGTACAATTAACAGTGGAGTTGAAGCCGAGATAGGTAAAATCTTGTAAAGGAGGTGAGCCACACGGTTTGCCTAAGTGGTGCTGGAAATTTTCTTTGAAATTCTTGGATCATATACAAAAGGGACCCGAGGTAGTTGATTGGATGACTCGTACTGTTTTGCGAAGGACTAATTACTGTATCCCAGCTGAAGAGAAAACAAGAACCCCATGGTGGAAAAAAGAAGAGGAGGAACATGGGCGAGTTCAAACCACGAGGAAAATGTTTCTTGTAGGGAGTTGATTGAAGACATGACCATTTTTCATTTTTGTTGCTCGAGGAAGAATTCTGCTTGAAGGGGAGGTGTGGTCACCGATTAAGTTATAAATACTTCTTAAAATATCTCTTTGGTACCATATGTGATCTCTAATCCGAGTAAGAAGTTATCTGGTCGAGGTAAATGAACTTGTAGAAACTGTTTGTATTGAGACCATTTTTTCAGACAATTCCATAGCAGAGAGAGTATGTGAAAGAATCTTTCCGGTGCACCTGATGTTACTTGTGCGGTCACATATTGTCGAAGTAGAAGAAAATGAAGTCCATCTTATCCCAGGATTTCCAAATGCACTCAGAGTCAGAGTCTAAAAGTCTTTCCATAGAATCTTAACACTTTACATACATTCATTCATTCAAAACTGCTTATTCATATTAAGTAGGTAGGTCACGCAAAGGGGAGATAAAACATAACTCTATACTTGTGGCTGGAGGGATTTTCCTCTGCTTCACCGGGAGATGCTATCGTCGGAGGAGATATTGTAATATGCAAAAACATACTTGTAGAATCTGTAATGACCAACTTAGTACAGCTGTGTAACCATTCAGGCAGTGAACTTCTCTTCAGTGGCGCTTGTCGAGACCTGCATCATCCAACAAACAAAGGAAAAAAATCAACAGAAAGATGTAGAGGTTTTGAGTGTTCATCAGAAGAAAAAAGACCCTTGATTACTTAAATATTGGTATTAAATTCTCTTTAAGATTATTTTATCTCCAGATGTAATTCATGTTCTAATTAGCCTCCACGCGCGGGGTGCTTTAAGGTTTTTGTTGGCTTGAGATCTTGAACACCTATGAATGCCATCTATTACTTGGCATTCAACTGTTATTTCAGGAATGGACCCTATCAATTACTTTCGGGGCTTCTGAACTAACAAAATATAAAAAAAGGAAAAAAGTTATGTACTGACCCCAATTGGTGTCACAAAATTGCAAACTGCACATTTCACAGACCGTGCTCCATATTGGTACATCAGCAGCATCCTACAGTTCCCGCAATTGACATGTGCCACTTGATTTGCTGTCATATTATGGATGTGATGTTTATTTGCCAGCTTGATCTTAAGCAAAAAGTCTTTCGGCAGGTAATACATTACATACTAGAGTGGTTGAAGAGCAATAGGTTCTCAAGTTCCTTACCCTCCAAGGCTAGATTGACTGTGTGACAACAAGAACACTGCACACTGGTTGCTCCACGGATGTACATGAGTAAGGTGTGGCAACCTCCACAAACCAACTGGGCCATTTCCGTGCCTATTCATATATTGTTGAACAGACAAGTTACCATGTTCAGATATTTCTCTGGATGTCATAAACAATTTATATGTGGAAGTGTTGTTTCTGCATCGCAGCAGTTCATCGAATGGTGAATGCATCTGTTGAACATTTCCACAAAACAATAGCAAAGGGCCAAGGGCTGATAGAAGGGGAAAGAAATTATATTTCTGGTTTAAGTTATAACAACGATGGAAAAGATAAATGCCTTGACTATTTCTCATGTATCAAGGAAGATGTTACAAAATTGGATCCTATTGCTATCGATGGATATGAAACAAGAGAACACTTTAGTCTAAACTGGATTTAACAGATTCAGTTTTTGATTAGTGAATTTATGAAGATTGTTTAGTGAAATGACAGATTTACTCGTACCAGGAGGTGGCACAGCTGTGACTGCATTGCAAACAGCACAGCATACAGAGGTTGCTCCAACCGGATAGAGCAACAGGTTTCGACATCCAGAACACACAAGCTGGCTCTGTGCACCTGAAATCATCATCAAATTAAAATATTTACAGAGCTAGAACCTGATAACGAGCAATTTAAATTATAGATTGCATTTGCAGTATCAAGTAATTAATAATAGCAGAAAATCTGTAGTCGTGCTGAATCACATGATGCATAGTTTTATACAAAGAAAAAGAAAAGAAAGACTAGCATCAAGAAGCAGATGCAAGATTCCAAGGGCTCTTGGCCATTCCCTTTAATTCCTCGTCTTCTTTTTCCTTGCGAATTGAAACGCAAAGGGAATCCAAAATAGTTTTTGACTTTTGAAGCTAAAACAAGTGCGCAAGAAACAAACATACCATTGGCTGCTGAGGAAGGAGGAGGAGGAGGGGTAGGAGCATATGGGGCTGGAGGTGTTGGATAAGGTGCGAGAGGAACTGGCATTGCAATATCTCACAAAAGTTGTAGCTTTCTTTTCCAATTTCCTACGAACTTACAGAGTCTTTAACACGCAAACCACAGCCCTTTCTCCCATTTCAGCAATGCCTGGAAACAAGGACAGCACATGAAAACAAAGATGTACAATCAGTGCAAATGTTATAGCATTGCAGATGTACGAGTAGCTTGTGCAGAACACAAGGAAGCTGCAAATCTAAATTTTAGCACTATTTAGCCTTGGCAAAGGGAAAGAGTATAAGAGAAAAGGTAATTAAACACATGATTATTAACAGAAATAACCAACACCCAGTTGCCTAAAATTAAGCCTGGAAACCCTACAAGAATGTTTGCTGGATATCATTTAGAGAAATAAACAAGCCTGGAGAGATTAAGAAACAAAAAAATCCAGTTAAAGTGGGGCAAGCACGCACCTTTAACAACTTGCAGACGCAGTTGAGAGAGGAGGGGAGGGAGGGAGAATAAATGGGACAATTTAACTGAGTTTGTCTATCCACACTGCTACAATTTAACTATGAAACTATGACAAAGTTGTAATCAAGATTATAGAATAAATGTGATAGCTTAATTTTGGATTAGAGGATGCTCCAACCGATCCTAGTAACTAGATTAACCCGATATTCTGAATGTTTAAAGTATAAATACAAGGACCATATTAGTAAAATTAATAGATGAAGTACTGTATTTAGAGAACTTAGAAAATAGAGGGAGTTTTGAACTGGTTAATCTGCCTACCTTAGTTTTTTTTTTTATCCTGGTTGTGTATAAAACTGAAATGGTGATTAAGAGTGAGATTTAATTTGTTTTTTTAATTAAAATTAAAATTAAGAATAAAAATTTATTTTTAATATTTTTTTATTATTTTGATGTTCTAAAATAAAAATAAATTAAAAAACAAAAAAAAATATTTTTGTAAAACAAAAAACACTTAAAAGTATTATCACTCTCTTAAATACACTGGTGTAATAAAAGATGAGGACCGCTGGTCCACCATCTAAATTTTCACTTCTTCTAACATTATTTTGTCCCCCATGTATTATTGGAATCATATATTATCAGAAAAATATTGGACCCCCCCACCCGCAGCTAACTTTTGGATAGGGATCAAAGTCCAGCACGGGCATTTTCTTATTAAATAAAATAAAAAATAACTATATATCTTTTCACTGTTTTAAAAAAAAATTGATAAAGAAAGGGTAGTTCTTATCTGGGTTACAGATTTTAACTAAAAGTATTAAATGGAAAATTAAATTCCTTATATTTTACTTAAATTTTTTGCAATTAAATTTTTTCACAAAGGCATATGAAAATTTAAATGTTTTTGAAGGGATTTATAATATTTCCTGTGGAATTATTGGCATAAATTATTAAGAATGTTATTTTATTTATGAAATTAATAAATATATTTTAAAATAAATTTGAAAAAATAATAACATGAATTTTTTTTTAATTAGCAACAGAATCAATAATGAAATTTTGTTTAATTCGACCACTAATTGTACCGACAGAATTATTTCCATTAATAGTTTAATTAAGGAAACTTTCGTAAAAAAAAAAAAAAGAAATAAAAAAGAATAGGTTGGTGCAGTGAAAGTTACGATTCAACATCCTCCTTCATCATTGAAAAATTTCAATTAAGTCCTCATAGAACAACCACCTCTGTGAATCAATTATATATAAATGTCCCTCTCCATCCGTCCTGTAACCAGGCATGGTGGAGAGTTGAGACAGAAAGAGTACTTGCTGCTCCTGCACCTCCTCCGTCTGGTAATATTTTAAAAATTAACATCACAGGAGCTATGATTTATAATTCGCGAGAAGTCACATCAGCAGACAGATAAAAACCCAACCAGGACTTTGGCTAAGTTCCAAGAGAAAGGGGAGAGTGGGGGAAAGGGGAGGTGGAGGTGGAGGTGGGGAAAATGAGGCGGCGACGGAGAAGAATTATGTGAGGCATGGGCAGTCTCTCTGCTCTTTTGGAAGTATCCTATAGTATAGAATGCAGAAAACCAGATGAGGTCCATGGAAGAGCAAATCGATGAGCCAAGGGACCACTACTCGTACATGTTTTGGAGTTTCCCCGCGTTTCTGACTCGATCCCAATTGGATATTCGTGCCGGTAGTTCTCTCTTCTTTTTTCTAGAGAAGCTCGTCACCCACGGTGAACCTGAAACGGATGTTTCCCCCCTTTTATATTATTATTTAATTTTAATAATAAAAATATTTATTGTGTATATATGTTTATATTTATCTAAACTAAATATATATGTTTATTATCTCTCATTTAATCTTTTTGTTTCCCCCCTCCTTTTTCTGAATGTCTCCTATTTAATGTTGTCTAGAATCCCCTATAAAATATAAAAAATTAAACTGAAAAATAATGTTAAACAATTAGATTGTTAATTTATTTTTTTTATAATTGATTCATGATTAATTAAATTATATCTTTTTAATATGTAAGATCTCTTTCTTATAATTTTTCAATTTTGTTTGATTCTTCAACTTATTTTTCTTTTCATCTTTTGCATATTCATCCCCTATTATTATATAGCCCCTACTCTTCTTAATCTATTTTTCTCTCTTTCTTCTTAGACATTAGCTTAAACATGAGCTCTACAGCAGGAACTAAAGAAAACAAATCAGGAGGAAGATCTATTTGTTAACAATATCTTGATTCCCCGGTTCCATTTCTTCTTTTTATCCGTGGTGATGTACTTCAGCTTGTCTCTTATTGAATGAAGGAGCTGTTACTATCTTACCAAAACAAAATACTAATTTCAAACCGTTGAAGTTGCAATTTTGTTTCTTTTTTGGTTCATTTTCTGGTTGTCCAAAGAACAGGAAAAAAAGCGAATGAAAATGATGCTACAAGTTTTTCATATGATCTTTCAATTTCCAAAAGTTGAAAACAGTTTCTCAAAATCACCAAATGAACACACATTCCACATCATATCTCTAGAGAGAAATGAGAACGAAACTAGAAACAGAAAAGAAAATTGGAGAAAGAAAATGGAAAGAAATCTCTTGCAGTTAAGGAGGCTATTGGCTTTCCCAGTTCAAATGACGAGGGATGCCATTGAAACTGTTAGTAATCAATTGTAGAGATAACAGTGGGAAATTTTAAAGTACAGGCTTAGAGATGGAAAGTTAATCTGCAGGGGTAAAAATGAAGAGAAGCAAAAGTTTGAGCACAACGAAAACGTACTTCCGACAAGAGAGAGGGACATGGACAGGGATCTTATTTTCTATTGCAAAAATTCAGTGGCCAATTATATATCAGACGTTGACTGAACAGCCATTGGATGCCCCATAGACATGACACCACCCAAAAAGTTCAGCTATCCATCTTCCAGCCACGTTTTTCCGATTCATTAATGCAGACGAAACCAAGAAATAAAAAAAAAAAAGGATACGGACTATTTCTGTGGATGGAATATTTAGGCAAGCATGTCATTTCTTGATCGCAATTTCAGGCTTGAAAGCAGTCATTCTAGAGATGACTGGCGTGCTATGAAGAGAGAATTCAAAAAATACACACGGTGTGCATGCACCTGATATCTTTTTAAGGGATCCAAATGGGGTCCTTCACAATCTTGCTCGATGGAGGACACTGTCGATCAATCTCTATCCCACGAGGCTGTCCATTTGAATTTGATCTGCATGTATCTCTGGATATGCACAGTATTCTGTTCTGTGGTGAGCATGTTCAAACGCAAGATTACACCATTCCACTATGTAAATCGCCTCCTACAAATATTCTGTTGAAATATTTGCAACAACAAGCAAGATACGTATAAAAGAGTTCATTCAACGATTATAATACAGCGTGATCTATACAAAATGTGGCAGTCTTAAGAGAATTTATAATTGGAGAATCATTCTGAATGTTTCCTAACCACAAGAACCAGGGACATATAATGCCAGAAGTGTTGCCCGAGGGGAACTTGCGGCCATTCGATGTCTTTATGGTTACTGCATACGATTTCCACAATTCTATCCTAATACTATACAAATAAATATCCAGAACAGCCCAGATCACACATTTCAAATTACATCATGAGTCATCTTCATTATTTTCAGTACCAGGATCCCCGTACAGAACAGTAAAGTAGTAGCCAGGAGTTCTAACGGGAAGGCCTGGAAACCGGTGATCCCTACCAATCTTGACGGATGGCCATCGCATGGCCTGGACACCTTCACACTCTTCTCACCCATCCCCATTTACAGAAAAAATGGACATTTGGACCGTTAAAACGTTCCTTGATCCCCTGAAAACATTAAGGTTTCCCCACTTCCCATTAGCTATAGACTGAAACAACAGAACACTTTGTCTCCGGCCTGCTATCTTATCTAATAGAGTCATGGAAAAAGTGGAAATTCACTAGACGTACTCAATCAATTATTAAGTGAAAATAGGAAAAAGGCTATAATAATGAGATTATATCAATTGGAAAACCTGCGTCACATTCTTGCATGTTAGCTTTTGCCACATACTTAATCAGGCATCTTTAGTGCCCATCAAGAAACCATTCACCAAACAAGAATTGAAAGTTGCTTATCCATAAAATGTAAGCACTGGGTTTAAACCATATAATAAAACTTTGCAGATGAAAAACCAGAAATGCAATCACAGCGAGACGAAACAAAAACAACGCTGCAAAAGAATCTTTATCTGTTGTGTGTTTCCTTGGGAATGGCAAAGTCAAAGAAAATGTCGTGAAAATCAGTCCCTATCTCAGTCTACACCTCCCCACCAATCCCAAAATACTTTGCCCTAGGCTCCCATTCAAGGTTTTTCTGAAGTTTTAGTAATTATAGTTTGACGCTATCCAATTGAAGCACGATTTGGTCAGGTTTATCTACAATCAGCTGAGCTTCAAATTCAGCACCTAACCAGATAACATTCAAACAACGACAATTCTCTAAACTGAAAGTCAATTGAACTGACTTCAAAGACAAAACAATGGAAGTTCCATAATAGGACTGTTTTGTCCAGTAAAGTACGGCAAATGCTAACTTCCTAGAAATTATCTTCTGAGGATACCAAGTTGATGACCACAAGCAATCCAGCATAAACAAGGTCAAAAGTAAGTTAACAGAGTTCAACTATTTCTGCCATGAAGACTTCCTTCACCATGTGAGTTAGGTGAGGTGAAACAGCATGTAAATTAATTCATCAGTTTAAAAAATTCTAATCTACAATGTCACCCGGATTCTCATTCAGGTAATAACTTCAGCATCACCTAGTATAGCCACAAATGCTTTCTTATGGAGAAACAAGATAATTTGGACATCTACTCGCCATTTGTTTGAGAAACAACGCATTGCATTCAAAGGCTAAAAGAATGGTGAAATGAAGCTGGCTAATTCAAACACCAATTATGAAAAAGTGAAAAAAATGCATATATAGATGAGGCAAAAGGCACGCTGACCATTTCTGAGTGACATCGAAATGTCAAGTCGAAAAGGTAAACATTTCATGAGGCTGGGGATCAATGACCCAGAAGTCACCAAAACGTTAATGTGCTCGAACTCGCCATCTGGTTGATTGATGATCCCACAGTATAGGCAACGCAACCTTCTTGCCTGAACATTGCTCCAAGAATGCCCGCGCTAGATTAGTGACAGATGAATAATATGAATAAGAACATTATGAATATATGAGAATACTGCCAGCACATGTCATCTCAGACACCAAAGCAAGACAGAGTACCACTTAGGGATCATCAAAAGATATTAATGTTAATCATCCAAAAGGAGTAATCAACTACGCAATTTGTCAAGGATTGAATACTATTGGCCTTGAGATTGATATAACAATCATTTATGATGTCCCAAAAGTCATTGGAGAAAACTTTGAATGTCTTACAAAGCAAGATCAAGCAATCTGGCATCAGGGTGGTAGGTTACTAGCTCCTAGTTTCGCGTTCTAGTTATTCACAGCACAGGTTCATTATCAAAAAGGGTCTCAAACAAGACATTCTTTCTCTTGCAATTCAACCACTCTCTCTCTCCTCTCTAAAATAAAGGATCAAAAAATACAAAAATAAAGCTTGGAATCAAAATTGAATTTCATATATTGTTAGGGATTAAAAATTTATAATTTAAAAAGTTAGGGACCAAAGTGTATGTTTAGCTCCAAGTTTAGCAAAACTATCTCTTTTCACTGCTTTTTTCATTGCAGTCCCCTATCTTTGAATCTTGCCATTCCTTAACAAATATGTTTTAAATGACTATTAAAGGTCTACAAGGTTGCAATTAAACAACAACAAAAAAAAAAAACAAAAAATAGATAAATTATTATGGCAATCTATAGTGATTTCTTTCCTGTATTTTTTGTGTTATTTACTAATATATGTGTATCTTATTTTGAAAGCTAAATTTACCTTGCAAAAATATTTAATTTTGATCAATAAAAATATATTTATTAATTTATTTAATAAAAAAATAAAAGATTCTACAATAAATGGTTAGATGATGTAGAAGGTGGCAGAAATCAAATTAATTGTTCAAACTTTCTTTATTTTTATGGGGCGTTGATGAAAATTTTTAAATATTGAAATCATTATATTTGAAATTTAATAATAAACTCATGTACGTAAATAATTTCAGACAATAAATTATTTGTTGTGCTTATTTTGATACAAAAGAAAAGTAAATCAAACTCTTAAAACATGTCAAGTAATTTGGTCGACTTCAAAATAAGGATATAATCAATTGAAAAATAATAATTAATAATTAAATTCATTTGCACAATAAACTTCTTGATGCTATATTCATTTTTCTGATGTTTATTATTATAAGATGGATTGAGAATACTATAAGGATTTCATTTTATCTATAATTTTGTTATTTTTTGGATTTTATAATTTTCAATAAAAAACCAATATATATATATACACACAAAAAAAAATTTAAGAATGTCATTCAGATTATATTATAAATATTTATAAAAAAATAAAAAAAATAATTTATTTTTAGGAAGTTAAAAATAGCTTAATCTTAAAAAAAAATAGAAAACTAAAATTTGTGTTATGCTGCCAAAGCTACGCATCTTGATATGTAAACCCAACATGCTACTTCGTCAGATAAATTTTATGCTAAAATATATATTAGTGATTTTTAAAAAAAAATTATTTTTAATATCAGTAATAAAAATAATTTAGAAACATTAAAATTATATTAATTTAAAGTAAATAAAAAAAATAAAAAAATTTAATTATTTTAAAAAATACTTTTAAAACATACAAACAAACTAATAAATCAAAACCCCATGAAACTTTTTTGAAGAATAAAACTCCGCTTACGTTGAATTTTATGTATATAAAAATGTAAATCCATGGATGGAGAAGTTTTGCATGTGGGAAGATTCTGATACAAAATATAAAGGTAGTGATGAAACTAGGAGGAGGATAACATTTTTTTCCCACAACACCTCGCGTCCCTTTGGGATTGCGCCCGAACAGGTCGATTAAATTTTTTTTTATGTTTTTAAATTATTCTAATGTACCTATATTAAAAAATAATTAAGAAAAATAAATAAAAAATAATATATTAATATATTTTTACGTAAAAAACACATTTAAAAACAACTGTTCCATGTTCGAAACATCTACTGGCATTGGTCCGCTCTCGTTTAAAACTGAAAAAACGGGGTGCCGACCACAGGTTTAAGCCAAGTGGTTTGCAACAATGTTTCTTTTAAAAGTAGCTTAAATGGTCAACCTCAATCAATGCTCCACATGCCAATATTACAGTAACATTCATTCCACCTTAAAAAGAAAAAAAGAACGTTATCCCTAGGATAAACTATGGCTTTCGAGGCCTGTCCAATGCTCATCATGAGGATACAAATATTGGGAGTTGCTCAGATAAAAGAAGACTTGGATGATGGCTCCATTTCAGAGATGTATAATGCAGATTCCCACGAGATGCCGATTTTGATTAAGGAAAGTGGCTTAATTATTGTCATGATCATTCGTCTTTCAGAGGTAAGTTTTAACATTTAGAGTTTTTAAATTGTTCAAACCCAAGATCAGTTAGGCTGGGCCAGCCAGTGTTGGATGTTGACTCGGACGTTTTTTTTTTTTTTATGATATGATTATTTTCATCGTAATGTTTATTTAATCCTTAGGATTCACAGAGATTTGTTTAATTTTATAATGATACTGTCTTTCTTTTTAGAGTTTTATTTGTATTATAAAATTTTAAAAAATAATTTATATTATTATTTAAAATACTATTTTAATTAAAAACATATTTTACCAATTTAATTCAATAACTTAAATTATTATTATATAAGATTTCATGATTCATATTATTTTTTAATACAAATAATATAACCTAACACCTAGCAAAATCTCAAGGATTAAGAAACACGACATGTTTTTATAAATTATTATAAGATTATGTTGGCATGTTTGATATAGCAAGTAATATTAAAAATATTTTATTCTAGAATATAGTTTAATTAATTAAAATTTAAATTTATTTTTAATAAATTACTAGTTTGAGTGCCATTATTTTTAGAATTATTAAAGATTTATATAATTATTAATTTTAAAATTTTAAAAATTAATCGATGGAGAGGGAACTTTCTAGCTTAAAAAATAAAATAAAAATTCATGCTGATATAATGGTTAGGATAGGCCAATGAGTGCTCCTATTTACACCAATTGTACTATAAGCATTTTGCCACAATTTCGTACACAGGAGCCATTCTACACGAGTCTCGAACCAAAAGTGATGATGTAGAAGAAGGAAATAAGGGTTGTTTAAAGAATAGTTCATCTCTTAAAATAATTGCAGAAAATAACAGATAACGTATCTCACAGTAGAAATGATTTTACAGAATAGGAATGCCTTACATTGTTTCACCTTAATTACACTCGAACTAAACAAAGCCAGCGTGATCTTAAGGAATGATTTATACATTAACCAATACAAAATGAAAACTTGTCGGAAAAGCAGGACATTTCAGCTTATGCACATTGACGAGAAACATGCATATGACTTCAAGCATTGCTCAACTAGAGGGTTTAGTTGCTCCGGAAAGGCCAAAAAATTAGGCAGACCCTGTGCCAAAAACCCTTCTTCTTCTTCTTTGACAATTGAGGGTTTTTGTCTCTCTTGTTAACAAGTGTAGCCATGAACTCAACAACAGCCTGATGAACAGAAGTTGAACAAGTCAGTCTCGAGTGTGAAACAGGTAAGAATTTAGAAATTGGTAAGCCAAAAGTTGTTCATCAAACGTTACCTGAGCGCCCAAAGTAGTTACTTGTCTTGGTGGAACTTCCAGGGGAGTTTCATCTGCATGAAAAACTCTCAAATTTAACAAGAGCCCAAAAGAATCTGGCAAGACTCTGATCTGATCATCACTTATATCCAACTCCTCGAGCAATTCAAGGTTTCCGATATTTCGTGGCAATGCTCTTAGATCCGCGAAGTTATTTGCAACATTCAATTTCCTGAGATTTTCTGCAAAACACAGGTTTTCAGGTATGAATTCTAGTTCATTGAAGCTTACGACAAGTTCCCTCAAATTGGAAAGATGGCCCATCGTTGTTGGTAACCCTCTAATTCTGTTATAGTGCAAAGTAAGAATCTCCAAACATGCCAGCTTTCCAATTGCCTCGGGAAGAGCTCTGAGCTGATTGAAATCTAATCTCAGCTCCACTAGTGACGTGCAACTTCCAATTGTGTGTGGAAGCTCCTCAAGTTCATTTGTTTCCACGTTCAATTTCTTCAAGCTGGTCAAACTCCCAATAGTCTCTGGCAACTGAGTGAACTGATTTGAACCCAAATCAAGATTCTCAAGGTTTGTCAACTTCCCAAAAGAAGCTGGCAACAATCTTAATCTGTTTGCATGGAGATCGAGATCGGTGAGACTGATTAGCTCCCCAAATGACTCAGGAAGGTTTATTAGTTGGTTTGAGTGGACATCCAACTTTGTCAAGGCTTTGAGGTTATTAATGTTGGATGGAAGTGCCATAATTTGGTTTTCGGACAAGTCCAATTCGGTAATAACTGATAATTTCCCAATTGACAGAGGGAGCCACTCAACTTGATCCATCAACTTGCCTCTAAGATCAAGAACAACAGCTCCAGTTTTTGCAGAATTTTCTATGATCGCTGCCACCTTCATTAGACTTAATTTCTCAGTGTCCACTTCACCTGTAATGCACCAAAACACATCCACGCATTAAAAAAGAGAGTAGAATATTCAGATTAGGAAAAACAGAAATGGAGCTGGAATAACATATCGTTACAGAAAACAAAATAAGAATTTCATTCCAAATTAGAATTTTGTTTCTTTTGCCTTTTCATTCTTCTTTAAGCCTCACGCTCAACCCGCTGCTACAAGCAGCACTTGAGCAGTCCAGGCATCTCTTTTTGGCTATCAGCAATAAAGAGAACTACGTATTCAACCAGAATTTAACAGAAGAACTCAACAGCACAGAAGTTAATTCAAACATGTTATTGAAGGATGTAGATCATAAGTAAACAAACCTAAATCGATTACGAAAAACTACCTTCTTCTCTTCCAGCACAATACTCTTTTCAATAATCACATCGAATCAACAACAAAACCTCATTTCTGGAACTGCATATGAGTCAAGAACAACCAAGATATTCTTGAACTTCCAAATACGCAACTGAATTTAGACAAGTTTAATTTTGTTTTCTCTCCCGTTTTTAATGTTTTGAACATGTAAGAATTAAAGTGATCAATATAGTTTGTCTTTGAATACCAAGATCCTACAATCTTCAAGTATATGCATATACAAACTCTTGAAGCCAAACACCAAGGAAACATTAAAGAAAGTTCATTTCTTTACCTGAAAAGAAAGCAGCTTTCGAGGAAGAGCTCTTCGCCAAACCCTTGAAGCTAGCTTTCTTGGATTCTCCATCTTCTCTCTTCTTGATCAAACTTTCATCACTAACCACACTTTCTTTCTCGATTTCCTCAACTGACTCACTCATAGAAACCAGTTTCCCCTTCTGAGTACCCCCGGAAACCAACAGAGAAGATTTTTGAATCAACCCATCAAAGGTCTCGAACATCTTGTCAACTTCAACCAAGTGAAGAGCCTCTTTTCTCTGTTCATGGCTTTTAAACAACAACGCGGTCTTTCTCGCTTGTTGTAGCACGGAGAAGAGCTCCTGTGGGACATCTTGAGGACATTCCTGGTCTGAAATATCATCAAGCTTTGCCTGCTCTTCATTGTTGACAGTCTTGATCACAGAAATGGCTGCTTCAACTTCTTCGATGGAGGGTCTTGACGGTAGTGACTTGTAGAGTCTCATGATTTCTTCCACTGCATCTAAAACACCAGGTGATGGGTCTTGGTCTTTGCTTGTTTTCACAGCCATGGCTACAGCGATCTTTAGGAAGCCTACAAATCGGCTGTATATGTGAACTTTGTTTTACTTCTTATTGAATATGATTTGAACTGGAAATGGTTACAGCTACCGAATTTATATAATCATCACCGGTCTAATCTATGGAATAATTAAATTAAGAGGCCATATTAACTTTGGAAACAAAGTATATACTGCTATATATAGATAGAGAGAGAGAGAGATAGATAGATAACAGGGAGAACGCATAATTTTATTTTATTTTATTTTTGTCAATTAATTACCGTCAGTATTATTCTGTTCAACATTTTACACCTTGACTAATATCAGGAGAAGAGATCGAAATCATGGAAGGTTCAAAACAGTACAAGATTTTTACTGTGGAAGAAAGTCGATGACTGTGAACAAAAGTCTGCACACAGAATTTGGCGTTGCTTCACCCTGACATCTTGGGTGAGCAATGCGATGGAAATGCCATCAAAGGTAACGAAAAAGTCATCGCAACAAAAACTGTTCTTTTTTTTTCTTTTTTTTATCGTGACTTGCTATGGTTTCCAAGGTATCTATCCACACTCCATGTTAAGGTATCTTCTCCTCATTTTTTTATTGTTTTTCTTGCTTCTTATCTGTGCTTTGATCGACAGCATTAAAGGCTTGTATTTATCAACTCTCAAGTCCTGATGGGCACAGCTTCATCAAATTACGTTAATATTAAATTCCATTCCGTTATCTCTACAGTGTTTACAAGAATTAAAATCAAGGTAAATTGTTACATGGATGATCTCTAAGGGTACTAAAGTAGATGCAAAATGTTTTAAATTATGTGAATCAAGTAAGTCAACGAAGTCAATTGCATATAATTGTTTTTTCTTTTTTTTTAAAGAAACGATAATATATATGAACTAAGGGGCCCACTATCAAAGTATAAAAAAGAGAAAGAAAAGATGATTTGTGAATTTAAGGAAGAGAAGGGAAGGCATCCAAGACAAAAGAATTCCCCCGTAGAAACCCTTCCCTCCTCCATCACCCGAAGGAACACAATAATATAGGAAAACATGATTTTTTGATGAATTATGAGAGCCATTTCTAGTTGATAGTAACAGGGAAAGAGTGGTGAAAAACAATATTTTTTTAGTTTACTAGCTTTGTTTATATGTTAGTTCCCGGGACATCCAGTGTTTTTGACAAACTCTTGCTATTTAAAGGGTGCAATTTTATTTTTAAAAAAGCAAAGTTGATGAAATCATGTATTGAATTTTATTTTTTCATAGTTACATCTTATAGATTAAAATGTTTGAACTTAAACCTGAAATTTATCTCTAAACTTTGTATTCGTTATAAAACAAAAGTTTTTTATCATAATAAAAAATATTTTAATATTTAAATTAGTAACTTGTAGAAAAGAATGAAAGTATAACTAGTAGAACTTAAAAGAGTGAATGATTATATATATGAAGATATATTTTGTGAGAAGTTATTAAATGATGTGTTTACTTTGTGACCTAAAGCATGTTTATATCTTGACTATATCAACTTACTTCGTGAAGTGAAGTAATAATAATAAAATAACTATTTTGCTTGTAAGTACCTCATGGAGAGCGGAGAAAAATGATTTGTTTGTTGTTTTGTCTCATTGTATTATTTTTTTTATTTATTTACATGGGGTGTCCGGGCCAGCTTGCGCGCACCACAACTTATCCCCACGGCCCACTAAATACCCTGCAAACCCAGTAGATATGTAAGGCACCGCGGGGGTGACAGGCGTACACACCAGGACTCGAACCCAGGTGCAGTGGAAGGAGACAAGCCCCTTTTACCGCTAGGCCAAGCCTTGGAATGCGTCTCGTTGTATCATTGATCGGAAGGATTGATGCCTTTCTGAAGTGTTAATATACATGTCATGTAATCAATTAAATAGTTACTCGTGATGTTAACTTTATTCATGTAAAAACATATTATTATTAATAAAAAAAATTTTCTCATCGCTATACTTGAATTGAGAGATTAATTAAAGCTTTCACATATTATTATATCATAAAGACTAGGAGCTATTAAAAAACCAAGATTTTATCAGTATATCTTAATATATTTTTACCCAAAAACACTGAATTAAGAAAAACATTTTGGTATAATTTTTTCATATTCTCAGGTGCATAGAGCTTACATGTGTTAACACAAACATGCCTTAATAGAGGCACACCGAGTCTGACCAAAGTCAGACCCAAGAGTTGAGCAGGTCTGGTGCTAGCCAAACCCAGTTACTGTTGAGCTTGGCAGTGTGTTAAGCCTCGAACATGTTGGGTTTGACTAATATCAAACCCAACATGATTAGGCTTTGCAATGTGTCAAGTTTTAAATGTATTTAATTTGACCAATGTCAGATCCATAAATTATCGTTATAAAATCCATCACATGAGCCTCCACGTCATGAGACCTTCAAGGAAAAAAAATGTTCACAATCTTCATTCTCTACTGCATATATATTTTGAAAGTATCTCTCTCTAAATTATTATTGTATTTTTTTCTTTTAAAAAATATTTATTTAAACATATGAGAGTCTCCATTTTTACCAAACATGATCTTTTACAGGTACTAGCCATAAACCACATCAGCCTATCAAGTATATGCTATTAACCTTTTTAGTTAGAGAGAATATATGAGATAGCTAGAATTAATTGATTAATCGATTATCTGACCTTAGAGTTTTATTTTTAGGTTATTTGGATTTTTAATATATCAACCTGTTTGATTTTTGCCAAAATATTATGCAGTGTTTGATTTTAGTTACCAGGGTAAACCAGATATTAGGTGCTAGCTTTTAAGCACCTACCATTTGTATAATGATGTCATCCTAATGCTTCTGCAATTCAAAATGATTTTGCAATGTGCAAAGAACATGAAATGATACACAAAACCAAAGAGATATAATTGTTTTTTATAAACTTCTAAAGAAACTAAAAAGAAGGAAAATTTTACAAAGTTAGATTATGTTCTCATTGCCAATATGCAAATCAACATGTTTAAAGTAACAAGCAGCTCAATATCAATAAATCTTCAAAAAAAAATTTCTAGAAATCAAATCAAAGCCACCAAAAATATGTATCCATGGTAATGAGTGTGATTTGGTAAATCTAACATTTTCCTTGTCTAAGGCTTTTATTATTTAATTCTATACAAATATTGAAATATAACAAGAAGAATGATCAAAACATAAGAAAAATAAGCAATTTATTACAAAAGTTATCCATGTTTTTCAGAAACAAAAGAAGTTTTAAGAGTGTGAAATTAATAATTGTTTATTTACATTTGAAATATTTGAAAGCAATATAGTCTATGAATAACTTCCTTCTTTGTGCTTAAAGATTACCTTCTAGATTTACATTGCATCAACCTAGACTTAAACTTTTATCAAGATAAATAACAACATTAAAAACAAACTCTCTCAACTCTCTATATAACAATATAGTTTAAATTGTATGAGAGAGATAATGTTCATCACGTTTAAAATCTAAAATAAGAAAGTAATCCATCAGAACGAATAACTAATCAATTTAAGTTTTTTCTTTTATTTTGAACAAGCTTTATATTTTTATTTAAGAATAAGACATTTCAATTTGTTAGGCTCATTTGTTTAATGAAATTGAACCTTATCTCAAGTGTAACAACTGAAATATGATAATTTCATTTCTAAATTTTACTACTTGGATAGATTATTTAAAACTATAGAAAACCAAGATAAATTGATCTCATAATGATATATAGATCATATCAATAGGATTTTACATAAATTCAACACAAAACAATATCATTTTGTTCAAAACAAGTAAATTGAGATTACTTAAGATCATACTATATAGGAATTTAGGATAAAACATGTTAAGGTTTAAAATTATACTCTACAATCAAAGTAGAACAATCCTCCCTTATTTCTACCCCAGCTCTTTTGTAACTAGTAGCACTATCTTATAATTTTCATTACAAGAAAAATAAGGTAAAAATCTCACATCTCCATACCCTTCATACACATCCTTTACTCATTTCTTAGACAACCATTCTAAAACCTCTCCCATTAATAAATAAAATTAAATTAAAGGTTTCTAATCAATTTCCAATTAATCATGCTAATTTATCTATGGACATTTCCTAAACCCTTAATTTTATCAATTAAACCACTAAATTGACAATGTTTTTAAAGTTTATAATTTTAGGAATCATGGCTCAACTTTAAACAATTGAAAAATTGCTAATCATGTTAACACACATGAAATAACCTTATTTTTAATAAAAAAATGTAATAAAACCATTATTCAAAGTCTAAATTCAAAAAAATATCTATATTCTTAAGTTCTAAGTTAGTGAAAGGGAGACCAAGTTTAGTTATTGAGTTCTAAATGTGAAAAGGAATCAACACAAGATAAGAACATAAGAAATCAAATTTTAAATTGTTGATTTCAAGTTCAATTCTTTGTTTTTTAGTTAGAAAAAGCAGGAAAAAAAAGAGTGTCGAGAGGAAGAGAGAGCAATAAGTCTTTCCACATTATATTATATATAAAGGCATTTTAATCATTTCAATCTTTTTGAGATTTTTATTTACCTAAGATATAAAAAATGTAATTTATAAAATTATAGAGGAAAAATAAAATTTAGATCAAATTCTAGAAGGGTTTTTTTCTTATAATTATCCTTTTTTCACTAATGACACTTGCAATTCAAGCATAACATGATAAAACCACTAAAATGCAAGGAAAATTCACTATAGTTATAAACATATTTTACAACAAACCGTAAAAGTGTAATGATAATTTTGTTATTCTTAAAGAAAATTAAATGCCTTGGTTTTGAGATCATCTTATTCTTTTTTATGGTCAATTAGTTATTAAAGGATTGATCAAGAGTATATATATCTTTTCTAATTTTTAAATTATAATAAAATGACATGATTATCCTTCAAATCAAGATTTTTAAAACAGGCACATGAGTGTATTTATGTCTTTTTATTTTCTTAAATACAATTAAATGAAAATTTTACCCTTTAATGAGAAAAACTTAAATCATCAATTCAGGGGTCTTTTCACTTTGGTGTTTTTTATTATTTTAAGGTTCATTAAGGAAACATGGTTGGTTTTAATTAATTTTATATTATTTAAATGAAAAGGTTGTTTTGCATAAAAATGTTTCTCTTTCATATTGTTAGATGTGTTTTTGTATCTTTTTTTTATTGGTGCAACATATGTCAGTGGTGGAAAGGCAGTTTATCATTAGTGAAGCTTTTTTTCTCTCTTTTTTTTTTAAAAATTATAGTTTGGTCATTTTATGTTTATATTTCAACTTTAGTCCCTATTCTTTTGATTTTTTATTTTTTTTCTCAGCTTTTTGTAAAAACTTTATTTGTTTTTAATTTTATTCTTCAATTCCAATTTGCAATATGTTATTTTTTTTGCTTGGCCCTCTTGTAAAAGCTATATTGGTTTTTAATTTCATTCTTTAACCTAAATTTATAGTATATTACGTTTTTTGATTTGGTCCTTATTATTTTGATTCTTTTTGTCCTTTTGTTCAAGTTATTTTTCTTTACAATTTCACTCTCCAATAAAAATTTTGTACATTTCCTCTAATTTATTTCATTTATTTTGATTTTTATGCTCATTCTTCTAATTTCTATTTTAAAAAAAGTATCCTTTTAAATTCTTTTTTAATTTTAGATTTTTTTGTATGATTGCTTCTTCTTTTTTTCATCCTTTAGTATTTGATTTGTTGGAGATTTAGGCTTTGTTGTTTTTTTATGTATAGCGTTTCAAGTCTAATGACTCGAATCATATGTTTGAATAAAGGTGGCAATGGATACCTGTTAGTTTGAATTTTTGATATTCATATGAGTATCTATTATTTAACTGTTATTTATGATTAAATTAAAAATAAAATTAAGTTCTATCCTATTATTTTGCCAACCATAAAACCCTAGCCAATAAATTATTTTTCTAAGATATTTGAAAGCTTGTTTATATTCTCATCAAATTCTTTAATAACTATTTCATCCATATCTTTTCTAATAAAAGTGAGAAAAAAATAAGCCAAAACTTTTCATTTATTAATGCTTGCATCATGATGAAATCGTTGCCCCTGTATGAACCTCTGAAGTGATTTAAACAACACCAAGAGATCAATTATAGGTTCTAGTTGGTCCAATAACAAAGGCTAAGAGATTTAAAGAGGATTTAAATAGACTTCTTTAAGATATATGAGCTAATATGGACTTCAAAAAGATATTAAATAATAAATTAGTAGCAATGATTATTTTAATTTATGTTCAAGAAGGGATTGTAGGTGGACATTCAAAAATTACAAAAAGATTGGAATAAAAAATTTAAATTTACCAACTTTGACCTTTCATTATTGTTTTGGTTATAATTAGAACTACAAAAGAAATTTTAATATGATTCTATTTACATTGAAAAGTATATATTTGTATCTTTCTAGTGATAAAGGAAAGCTTTATAATGAATTAAGAAGAGAGAGAACCATGTATTTGATATTGGGCTTTGATTTTGCCAACAAATTATAAAAATAAATTTAATCTTATTTAAATTAGTTGAGCTATTGTTTTATTTATCTTTTAATTATTTGTAGGCATTATATAGATACTAGAGCTTTTATTTAAACTTGAGTTCATTGGATTATTATTGTTATTTATTAGGTTTATCCATTTCCATTAGAGATATCCTTTCAGATTTGAAATTCTTTCTAGTATAAATATTATTTTGTAGAGACTTTTTGAGATTATACCATCTTTTTAATAAAAATATCGACATTCTTACTATCTTTTTATGGTTGAGTGATTCTTATACAAAGTTCTTGATTAAATTTGCAAACTCTTTCAATGGTAATGAACTTCATTGTAATTTTACAGTACTCATTCACATCTTTTTATAAGCGTAAAGTGGGATGATCATTACATATAACTTTCATTCTTCAAGGTAGGTTCTTATTGGATCAACTTTCAAACTATGTAAGTCTGATTTTAGCATATCATATGAAGTGGCAGCATTAAACTTTTTCCTCTTAACCCTCACTACTCCTTTAACAACTATTTAGAATAGTTTTACTTTCAATTTTGCAATCTAATTTGTATCTCTAATGCTAGTAAAAAATCTACTTTTTTAGGTTTGTCATTTTTAGTCTTATTGAATATTACCTTAGGGGTGTCTTGCCTAGATTTGTTGAGTTTTTATTTCATGGCTTGGGTGTCAAACCATAAATCCATATAAGTTTCTTCTCATCATGACCCATATCTAAACCATGAATTTACCTCCTAAAATCTAACTCTCAAATCCTAGCAATTTCTTCTTTTACCATGACTTATAGTCATGAAAACCTTGGGTTGTTATATTTATTGGTTATGCTTATATAGGTAATGTTTACAATTAAACAATTACAAGACCAGAAATCCTTTTTATTTATTAATATGTGATGAATCAAAGCCTTCATGATTGGTTGGAGAATTGTATTTTAGTTTGTTGAGTTTGTATTTGTAGAGATATGTTGTTACAATAAAATATGTGTAAAATCTCAAATTTTGCTTAAGACTTAGGAGTTGAGACTATTAAGATGCGAATGCCTTTTGATTGTGAGAGTGAGTGTAATTGTGGATTGAAAAAATGTTTGGGTTTTTAAAAAGAGAGGAATTTTAATTGTCATTTATTAGTGTTTTTGATATATTATATATGAGGTATTTGGTTTTTTCTTCCAAGTTTAAAAAATATATTGATTTAGGATGTAAAGTGTAATTAAAAAAAATAAAGAGAAATGGTAAAATAAGCAAACTATAGGATCCTTTGTATAATTAACCTTAAAATTAATCAACTCGTGTTAATCTAATTGTTAAGAGTTATATAACATTTTTGTTCACGTGATTAAGATCTTAAGATATTGTGTGAGATTATGAAGAGTTATTTTTTCATGAATTTTCTATATTCAAAATGGCTAGTTTATTTTGGATGGAATAGGAAAGTGAACTTAGTTTTGGTACAAGAAAGTTAATGCTATATTGATAACAGTTAGAAACAAAATCTAATGATAAACTAATTTATTGGCCCGCGCTTTTCAAGGTGTCAATATCAATTTTTTTTAAAATGTGAAAACAATATTAAAAGTATGAAGAATATTTTAATAGTGTTATTAAACCTAACCAAGTGAGATAATTTTTAAACTCTCACTCAAATCTTTACCAAACCCAAGTAATATGGATCTGACAATTATGTCAAACTTGAATGTCTTGCGTTTAGCAGCTTTTCTAGACCTACACGCTTTGGGTCTGGAGCCCTGCCAGTTCCAAATGCTTGGGTCTGGCATAACCTAAAAGCCTAGGCCAGGCAGTCATGCCAGAGGCTTGTATGTTTTTTTTTTGAAAATATAAGAATTCACTTATAATTATTCTAAAAACATGTTTATTTTATATTTTCATCATTTTCTTTTTAACCAAATATATTTTTATCTTTTGTATATTTTTTTTTGTTTTGGGACATTAACCACATGCATCCTTAAAATTCACATTTTTTTAATTAATCTCCAATTTTAGTGAAGAAATTATCTACAAAATTGCACAAATAAAGATATTCAAAAAGACAATAAATCCTTTACATATGCAATATTTTTTTTCCTACAACATAATATATCAATTCAAAAGTTTAAAAGTTTCCCTTGTGATCATACATTTTAAATTTTTTATATATACTAATAGTTATAATGTAGAATAAACTCTTATTATAACAAACTTTGACAATTAGATCATGTAATAACATCTCAAATTTAAAAAAGTATGGACCTTTTAAAAAACTATTCAATACTTGGATGGAAACATAAAATTAATATTTTCATCTATAATACTTAAAAAAAAAGTTTATTTTTGAAGACTTGAAAAGTTTCCTTTATGATCATATATTTCAATTTTTCATATATACTAATAGTTATAATGTATAATAAACTCTCATTGTAACAAACTTTGACAATTAGATCATGCAACAACAACTTAAATTTAAAAAGGCATGAACCCTTTGAAAAACTGCCCAACATTAGGATGAAAACATAAAATTAATATTTCCATCCACAATCCGTAAAAAAAAGAAAAATTTATTTTTGAAAACTTGAAATAAATCACTTTGAACTAACTTTTTTTCATTCTTTCTTCTTTGAATATAACAAATTTATAAAATAAGTTGCACAAATAAAAAAGAATTTATAGTTAAATTCTATTACATATGAATAAAAAATCTTACTTAAATGAAGCAATGCTTGTTTTTACAGTCTAATCATACTTTTAAAATTTTTAAATTTTTTTAACCCAGACACAAGTCTAACAAACCCAAGCATATAGGTCTAGCATGGTTGTCAAACCTAAGTGCTTAGGTTTAGACACAAGCGACTTAGGTCTTGTAACCATGTCAAACCTAAAGTGCATGGGTCTAGTAAGGTATGACAAATATGCTTGATTTGATAAACAACAAACAAAGAGGATTATTGTGAACTTTAATTGTCAGGAGAGAGAAAAGAAAGAAAAAACAAGAATAATTGATTATCAATGACAATCCAACCATTATCTATCTACACGTGACATATTATATGGAAGACGACATGATTGTGCATCTAGTTAGACGACAAATAACCTGATTTGACCACTAGAAAGCGTCATACATGCCTTCTTAATAGTGCGGGCATTACTTATTTGTTGGGACATGAGAAATACAACTCGCAGCTTTTCAATTGAAAAATAAGAAATGTATTGTGAAAATACTAAAACGTTTCGTATAGTCCTCTTAATTATACAAAATATCCATTTAAAGAATATTAAAATACCTAAAAAAAGCTTTTGTTTTTATCTTTTCTAAGCTAAAAACATTATTTAATTATATACGAAAATTAAAAAAAAAACCTGAGTATACTTGTGAAAAAAACCAAAAAATATTTATTTGCTCATGAAAATATAAAAAATTAAAAATAAATTATTATTATAATTTACTGTAAAAACTCTTCTAATCTACAGTGATTTTTTATATTATTTAGCTCTTGTTTTAATAATAAATTGAGAATTACTCGATAGTTAAAGGCATTAACAATTCAAGACTTGCCCTAATTATTTCGGGGCAGCAAGCCACCAAACTTCTTACAAGCCTACCCAACTATACGAGTAATCTCAGCTACCCGCATGCCTTTTCCCTTGTCATCATTTTGTCTCGCGCTCTCTCTCTCTCACACACACAAAACCCACCAAAACTCACCCCAAACAACCACCAAACAAGCTCCCCAATCTCCTACTCCTCCTCCTCCTCCATCACCACCTGTAAGTGTTCTTTCTTTCTATCTATTTGAAAATTTTCCTAATTTAATTATTATATTCTCGTATATCTATCCTTTTATACAGTTCTTGATTTTGTGTTTCCATAAATAAATCTATATGGGTTGCACTGCAAGAGAGAAACATGTCCGTGCTAATCGGAGGGTTCCCCGCCCTGCCAATTACACTGAATTCGATCCCTGTGTTTATGCCAAAACCCTTCTGGAATCGGGTCTCAAACCCTTAGCTTACCATCTGGGCCTTCACGATCCAACCCATAGCAACAACGACAATAACTCCATTTCTAATTTTGATGATAATGGATGGGGTTATTGTACTGAGGAACAATTGGAAGAGATTCTTTTAAAAAATCTTGAATTCTTGTACAAAGAAGCCATTTCTAAGCTTGTTGGATTAGGTTATGATGAGGATGTTGCGTTAAAGGCGATTTTGCGCAATGGGCATTGTTATGGTGGCATGGATGTGCTAACTAATATATTGCACAACTCATTGGCCTTTTTGAATAATAATAATAATAATTGTGGTGGTGGTGGTAGTACCGGAAATGCAGATGAAACTGAGCTTGTTTTTGATGATTTAAGGCAACTAGAGGAGTATTCTCTTGCGGGTTTGGTTTGTTTGTTGCAACAAGTTAAGCCACATTTGAGTAAAGGTGATGCTATGTGGTGTTTGTTGATGAGTGATCTTCATGTTGGTAGAGCAAGTGCGCTTGAAATTCCTATTGGGAGTTTGCCAGGGAATGGGAGTGGTAATGTTCAGACTAATGTAGAGAGTGTTGGTGGGGATGATAATGGTAATGGGATTGGTGTTGTGGCCCCAGCTTTGTGTAGATTTCATGGAGGATGGGGATTTGGAAGTGGGGGAGGATCTGAGTTTTCAGTTAATGGGCTTTTCTCCTATAGTGCAGAAATATCTTTGCATAAGGATATTGAGTGTCCTAAAAGGTTTAATCTATCACCTTCAATGAAGTCTTTATTGAAGAGGAATGTTGCAATTTTTGCTGCTGGTTTTAGGGCTAATTCAAAACAGTTGCAGATGCAACCTCAGTTGCAATCTCAGGCTTGTATGAGTGTTACCGCGGGTGGGGATGCTGCCCCAGTTGTAAAGGCAAATGAAGGTATGGTCGAGAAGGGTGAGGAGTCTCAGAATTTGAAGAACGAAGATGGAGTTAGTTTGATGCTGAGCAAGCTTCAGAATTTGAAGCTTGATGAGAATTTGGAAATTGTAGGAGAAGATCAGAAGGATGAGATGATGGTGACCCTGCTTCAACAGATAAAGGATCTGGAGAAACAATTGAAGGAGCGGAAGGAGTGGGCACATCAGAAGGCAATGCAAGCTGCCAGAAAGCTTAGTAGTGATTTAACAGAGCTTAAAATGTTGAGGATGGAAAGGGAGGAGACCCAGAGATTAAAGAAGGGGAAACAGACTCTGGAGGACTCTACCATGAAGAGGCTGTCTGAGATGGAGAATGCTTTAAGGAAGGCTAGCAGTCAAGTGGACAGGGCAAATGCAGCTGTGAGACGGCTGGAGACAGAGAATGCTGAAATCAGGGCAGAGATGGAAGCTTCTAAGTTAAGCGCATCGGAGTCAGTAACAACATGTTTGGAGGTAGCAAAGAGGGAGAAAAAGTGCCTAAAGAGGCTTTTGGCTTGGGAGAAACAGAAAACTAAGCTGCAGGCCGAGATTGCAGATGAGAAAGAGAAGATCAAGGAGTTGCAGCGATGTCTGGCCAAAATTGAGCAGGCTCAGAAGGAAGCTGAGGTGCGTTAGACATCTATCTACCTAAATCCAGGGCGCGCGCACATGCACAAGCACCAATAAGTTTCCTTGCCTGCATGTGTTGTCACAGTTTCATGTTGTAATTTAAGTTACAGTGAATTGTGAGACTGTTGAGTTTCTCTTAGCATGCCTTATTTAAGGATAAATAATTCAAGTGCTCAACAATGCTTTCACACACCCGCCCCCAACAGAAGGAAAAACCTGGAGTGTGAGAGACAGAAGATGGGCCTTCAGAATTATATAGTTCACTAAAAAAGCAAAATGGTGTATTATTGCTGTAGTGATCAGATAGGAAGATATAAATGCACATTTGTCTTGGATGAAAGCATAAGTTTAACCTCTTACTAAGCAGCTGAAACAGTGCAAGTGAATTTAAAAAAAGAAAAATCACATGCATCTGAAAAAAAAGCCTTAATTTGCTCCAGTCACTTGTATTCAACCACATGCTTTCGACCATTTAAGTGGTTGTGATTCTAATTATTGGGAGTAGAGTTTCATAGACCAAAAGGTTATAGAATCAAAATTCATGAAGTTCATTAGTAAAAACAAAATAGTGTCTTATTTGGTATTCCTACAGTAGTCATATAGGAAGTCAAAGATGTACATGTCTCAGAGGAAAACTTAAAGTTTAATCTCCTGCTAAGCAAGGTTTTCATGTGACTAACAGAACACAGCAAGGATGAAATGAATGTGAAATAATGCACCACTCAGCTCTAGATAGTAGATATTATATTCTACCACCGTACCATGTGATTCCTACCTCTGAACTGGTTGGGACTCTAATATTGGGATTAGAGTTTTATAGAACCAAAGGCTACATGGTCTTGTATGACTGATGGATAGAATAATTTTGTCTTTGATGTTGTGTTCCTCTGCGTCTGATCTCGGAGCTCAACTTATTTGAAGAAGAAGCAATGAGGGTGGTTATAGCTTGTTTAAAGTCCATAAACATGCCTTTTCAATATCATTCCATCTATTATTTTTATCTGCTTCAGTTGATTGAGCTACCCCTTCCTATAGGTGGATGACATTTTAGGCTATCGGTGAGTGATTTGGCATGGACTTCATTAAGAATTACAAACATTAGGTTCTAATAAATGAGTGTGATCTGTTTGTGTCCTTAATGGCATGCATAACTTACGTAAAATCAAAAAGGCAGATACACTATTAGTGGAAAGAGGATGCTCCATTGTTGTTGCATTGCATCCAATGGCTAGATTTTGGTCATGAAATCAAACCTTCTGGTTGATTTAAGTGCAAGTCTAGTGAGAAATGATTGTATATTTAATCAATGTATAGGTGAGGCCTTGCTCTGTGAGGAAATTTTTTGATTGTTGGAGAGACAGGTTTTGAGTAAGTACTGGTAAGTGTAAATTAAGGCTCTACCGGGACTCTCTCAAGAAACCTTTTTCATTCCTTTCTTCATCTTAAATAAGAAAATATTACTCGGGAAAGATTAGTTATACATCATTGAAAGTAGGAAGGGAATGGCAAAAACTTTAAAGATTTCCAATGTCTGCAACCTGAAATACTTGTTTATTATTATTTAATTAAAAAAACTGGATCTAGCATCTTAATCTTTAGAATTTTCCTTGTCCCGTCTTCTTTCTTTCTTGTAAGAACTTGTTGATGTCCCATGATTATGTGGACCTGTAAGCTTAAGTGTTACTAAACTATCCTTTTTTTTTTGTGTGGCCCTTGCTACTGGTGCAAAGTTGCATGGGTATGCATGGTAACACCAGTGAGACCAGCTAGGTGCCATGACCCTCAAAATGCACTCCAAAGTGGTCGTTTGCCTGGATACAGAACTTCCATAACCTTTTTAAGCTTTATATCGCATCATTGTCTCCTTTCCTTTCAGTTCACTACATAAAAATGAGTGAGAATGCAATCAAAGAAGGTTACTAAACTATCCTTTTGTTTTGATGGTGATGTAATTTAGAGAAGCCTAGTGAGTTATAATTGTTTACATGATAAAATACATTTATCCATGCATTGTTACTTGTTTGTGACATCATATACATTTAGCCATATGCTTATCTATTTTACTTATCTTTATTTCATATTTTATGATGCATTTGATGTTCCAAAACTGGTCAATATTTCATAATTATTATTGTGGCTTTTGAGAATATGCATGCATTGCTTTGACACCATTGTTCCATAGTTTTGATTGAAAGTCTCAATTATTTCTGTTTGTTTTGTTTGATATGTGATCAAATTTTGATTATGGGTGAATGAATACTAATTCCTTGTTGCACTCTCTAGTTTAGACTATATGATAAAGCTTGAGATTATTTTTGAAAGCTGGAATCTGCAAGTAAACACCATTAAAAATAAAATCTATCCTAGTTTATTGTGCTTGTGTCTTTGAATTTTGTCGCCAACATTCTGTTTTTCATGGTCTATTAAGCCATTTGGTAGGCTGTATTCCTTCAAGACTCTGTTCAGTAGCCTTTTCTGGGTCGCACCAGTTGTCTTAGAACCAACTGTTTGGTATAGCTAGCAACCTAGTTGCCTAGTTCTCAATTTTGCCGCAACTGTTTAAGTTATCATTTCTTGGTTTCCAGAATTGGTTATGGATGCATTCTACCTATCTTAAACTATAGTAGGGAAGCAGTTATTCCATGAAATGTTATTATTACAGGTGAAGTGGAGGCAGGAGATGAAGGCCAAAGAGCAAGCTTTGACCTTAGTGGAAGAGGAAAGATGCGCCAAGGAAGCTGCTGAGGCTGAAAATAAAAGGAAGCTTGAGGCTTTGCGCCTAAAGATAGAGATTGACTTCCAGCGGCACAAGGATGATCTCCAAAGACTTGAACAAGAGTTTTCACGTGTGAAATCTGCTGCAGAGTCCACTGAGTTGAATAATCAGTCAAATGCTTTACCCTCGGGAAAGTCTGAGAGGACAAAGCCCAAAGGAGAAACAATTGCTAGGTTGCTTCATGAATTAGATAAACTGGAAAATTCGTCTGAGAAAGGAGCCAACTGTGACAGGGAATGCATGATTTGTCTAAAAGATGAAGTCTCTGTCGTTTTCCTCCCTTGTGCTCACCAAGTCATATGTGCAAGTTGCAGTGAAAATTACGGGAAGAAGGGGAAAGCTACTTGTCCGTGCTGCCGGGTTCCAATTGAACAGAGAATCCGTGTTTTTGGTGCGAGTTCATAGACAAAGTTAGGCATGAGAATAAAAAGAAAACGCAGTTTTCTCCCTGGTATGTATATGCAATCATATACTCGTCTTACTGCTGGTACTTCAGCTAAATACACTGGATGTATGTAAATAAAAACATGTTTTCAGCCAGCCTTCATGTAATTCTGCTCTGCTGCTGCCATTTGCTTGAAATATATTCGTATCAAATATGACGTTGGTGTATAAAGAAAGGAAAATATTAGCATACAATTTGAAACTAATTAGAGAAAATAATAAAAATGAATACACGTGGATACAAAAAGGAAGCAAATGTAATAAACAACCCATAACGCCTGGCATCATTCTTTTCTTTCTATTTTGTTTTAATTTTTATATTTTATTAATACATGTTTTTTATGTTTTTTTAAATAATCTTTAAATTTATGTTTTAATTAATATTACTTCTCAATTGTTTTTTAGTTTTTTTAAATAATAATTATTTTTTAATTATATTGAGTGTATTTAATTTTTTAGTAGGCTAGTATGATTCATTTATATTTTTTATATTGATTAAATATTTATTTTTTATGATTTTTTTAATTATGTATAGCCTTGTATAATTTTTTTTTCCCTTTCTTGTTATTGAATTAAAAAAATCTAAAAAAAAAACTTAAGTTTACTTGGGTTAACTTGCTAATAATTTATGACATTTAATTATAATAACTATATAGAAAGTAATAATTTATGACATTTAATTATAATAACTATATAGAAAGGAAAGTGAAAAAAAAATAATGAAACTCAATTTTTAATGAATTAGATGTTAAAGGATGATTTTTTTAAAAAAAATCAAACTTAAAAAAAAATAAAGAACAATCAAAGTTAACTCATGTTAGTTTTTGAAACCATGACCCAAGTTATAAAGTGAGAATTAACCTTATAAAAGACAAATTAAAAAAATAAAAAGTCAAATTTCTAATCAAAAAAATATTATGAGATAAAATTATAAATAAAATTCAATTAAAAAATAATTAAAAAACAAAACATATTGTAATCAAAAGAAAAATGATGAAATTTGACATAAAAATAAAATAAAACAAAATATCTAAGGATGAAATTAAAAGAAATTCAAATGATAAAAAATGATAAAACAAAAAAAATAAAAAAATAAGTACCAAACTTGATATAAAAATTAAATGAAATCAAATAAAAAATTAATTTAAAAAAATCAAAACAAAATAAATAATAATAAAAAAGATCAAATTTAATTAAAAAAATGACACGGTAACTCTTAATTTTGGTAATCCATCATGATTTTTGAGGGAAAAAAAGACAAAAATAAATAAATAAACTTGTCTATTTGCAACCACCACGCCAATCATTATGAAGAGCAAGTTACAAGGGTTCGCCTATCACTGTAAAAGCCATTGCTTAGCCATTGAAAGATAAATCATGTTAATTAATAATCTGAAACGCATGAGGAAAGTACTATAGCTTTCCTCAAATGTTTTTTTTTGTTTTTTTTTTGTCTTTTCCCATATTTTTTTTTCTTTTTTTGGGTTTTACATTTTTTTTTCTTTTTTTTCCTAAGATTGTCTTTTTTTTTCTTTTTCTTTTCTTTTTCTTTTTGTGTTTTTTTAAATTATTTTTATTATTTTTTTAATATTAAACTAGTTGAAAATTAAGTTCTATATTTTTTTCTTTAAAACATTATGCTATAATGTTTTTCTATATGATGTTTTTATGATTTTTTTTCTAAAATGATCTTTAATGATTTTATTTTTTTCATATTGAGTTGATTGAGAACTTTATTGTGTAGTTTTTTTTAAAAAAAATATTATGAATTGTTATGATGTTTTTCCACATGATTTTTTTTATTACAATGTTTCTCCACATGTTTTTTTTTTAAATTATCTTTGTTAAATTATTTTTTAAATATTGAACTAGTTAAGAATTTAGCTTTAACTTTCTCAACATGTTTTTTTTCCTTTTTTTTTCCCAAAATAGTCTTTTTTAAAAAAAAATATTTTTGTTAATTTTATTTTTTTAATATGAAGTTGGTTGAGAATTTAACTTTGTAGTATTTTTAAATACTATAGATTGCTATAATATTTCTTTATATTTTTTTATGATTTTTTTTTAGAATTATCTTTGTTGATTTTTTTCTTATTAAGTTAGTTAAGAATTTAATTTTGTAAGTTTTTTTTAAAGTATTATGGTCCGCTATAATATTCTCTTATATTATTTTTTATCATTATCTTTTAAAAAATTATCTTTATTTATTTTAATATTTTTAATATTAAATTAGTTAAAAATTATATCTGTAAATTTCCTAAATAAAATGTAATAAATTGTTTCAATATTTCGCTGTATGATTTTTTTTTGTTATGATTTTCTCTAAAAAAAATTTTATTTTTTTTTATATTAAGTTAACTTTATAATTTTTTTAAAAAAATTATGAATTACAATAATTTTTTTCTATATGATTTTTTATTTTTTTAATATATCAATAATAATACACAAGCATCCGCGGTGTCACATAGGTATGGCATGTAGTGTTATCTAAAGAGGCTCCTCCCCTCTGTTATCATGTGCATTGCACACGCTAATTTACTTTCCCTGCTGGTTTACTCCAATTGTTCTAGTTTCATTTTTTCTTTTATCTTTTTAAAAAAATGATAATATGGTTAGACCAATACAAAAGCAACATGTCATCACGGGTCGGACCACGCTCAAGAGTTCTATGGATAAGGTTACTTATTTTAGTTGAATTTTTCAGAGGATATCAGAGAGTGTTGTTCGATCACTTCCATGCAGATGGCTTGTGTCTCAAACTCAGCCTGCCATGTGTGGAGGAAAACAAGCCCTCAGAGCCTGTTTGGTTGGAACATGGGCAAGAGAAATACTAATGATAGACCGCAACCTAAGTATCACGATGTTGATCTTCCCTTCTCAACATCTCTCGCTGACAAAACATTCTTGAGGGGTAAAATCTCTCCCTCTCCCTCTCCCTCTCCCTCTCTCGCCGAATCTCATTTTTTATAAATAATTATGAACAGGTAGGGAGCTCAAGTGCTGCTACAAAGCCACCATTGACGGATTTAGTGCGACAAATTTCCATGATGGCTCTGATTTCAAGGGACCATGTGTGATCATAGGTTACACAAACATGTCCTTCAAATTTGGTGCATTTAACCCTGAAGGCTATAGAAGCACAGATGATTACTATGACACGTTTGATGCATTTCTCTTCTATTGGACAGACACTGAGAAAATTGACCCCATCATCTTACCCAAAGTTGGTGGCAGCGGTGCAGCCCTCTTTGATTATGCTCGAGGTGGACCTCAGTTTGGGGCTGATGGGTTGCTAATCGGGCCTCCACTAGCACCTGTCATGGGCGGGTTTGCAGGACCTGATACCAATTCAGGAATTGGTGACTTGAGGCAAGCCAAGTCCAGACTGGGATTGTCATACGCTAAAAGAGAAGACGGCAAGGAGTCTATATTCGGTGATGAGTCCAGGACAACTCTAGGAGAAGTCCAAGTTTTCTGCAGTCCCCAAATAGCAAGTCTATACTGAGGTATCTAGATACTGTATAAGGCTCTCTCTCTCTCTCCCTCTCTCTCTCTATATATATAAAAACCCATTTTAGAGCATTGATCTTCCAAGTCAGATAAAATCGGTTCTTTGATTACATAATCGGTGCTCAATCTCTGCAAAGCTTTACTCTTCTACAATATAGATCATGTTTGATTAAATTAAATGGTGGCCTTCTTTTCTGCTGCAACTTGTTTTCCTAAGTGGACCTTAATGTTAGGAAAAATCACATCTTGTGTTTGATTGGTGAGGGAAAGGGGCCGACCACACGCTCAAACAAAAGGCAAAGTATAGGTGTTCTTGAAGGAGGACTGGGAGGGGCAGGGTGGCAGAATCTATTTCAGAGAATAAATTTTGGTTGTTGTGGTGTGTAAAGAGCTTGGGGATAATAGGCCCTTTAGGAAAGCATTCTTAAAGGTTGCGTTAGTGTAGTCTCTTTGTCAAGATTCTTGCTAAAGTGAGAGGGGGGACTGTCTAAACTACCGTTGATGGATATACACATATATTTGCCATCTGCTTATTGGCACTTGCTTTTGAGTTCTCATTGCTCATCTTAATTCCAGTAATCATTAGATAATGATATATTTTGCAACTTTGGAAGGAAATATTCCTTTGACTTCCCCTCCACGCAACTGATTGGCGATTCCTGAAAGTAATGGAAGTTCAATGTGGATGGAGAGCTTCGTATTGGGGAAATGGACGAATATTCGTCAACAAGTTTCAGCATCTATTCCTTTTAAAGATTGCTTAGACTGCAAAATTGGTTCAGTTTCTGGTTGTGGTTCAGTTGATGCGATTTATCAGTAAACAAGACCTGCACTTGGTTTTAATTAGCTCTTCCCTTGAAGTTGATTCATAATTGTCGCCGCATGCCATTACTAGGTCTCTTTGAAAGTTCATGTAGAGATGTCAGTTACCTCGTCACCATAACAAGAAGAGGAAAAAGAAGGCTAAACTTGATCAAGAATATTGCTCGGATGGATTGCCCTTATGGGGTGATTTCTCATGGCAAAGGAGACTTGGGACCACTTCTCTCAACATAAAATGAAGATTGTCTCGTCACATATACATAAAAGATACATAAAAAAACATTTATTAAATATTTTGAATGCAAAGATTGCATGCTAATTACCTAATACATTGACATCCACACATACAACAACACTCTTAATGCAGGCTAAAAATCAACTCTATTTAAGATATCATTTAATTTAAGTTATTGAGTAACAATTTAATATATAATTGATATTATTTATTAATATATTTTTTAAAATATTTTTTTAATTTAAAACTTATATATATTTATATTATTTGTACTTGATTTTTATAAAATAAATAAAAATAATAAAATTCAAACTCATCATCGTTTAGTCATTAAAATTCTAATATTATATCAAATAATCATTTCAATCTAATAATTTAAATTATTAAATAAAATTTTATTATATAATTTATATTTTTTCTAATACAATCGAGTATAGCATTACACAATAAGCTAGAATTTGTTTGGAAACAGCGAAACCTTGACATTGATTGTTCAACCAGCTTGATTTACAAGGCCGACCAAAAGATAAAAATGGGTTTCTTAAAGCAAATTTTTTTATGGACTGGATAATGACATGAGCATGCTTTAAATCTCTGGAGAATATTGCATTCAAAAGCTCCAGGCAAACTGACAAATCATGGAGAGTAAAGACTACAACTGTTGTATACGAAAGTTGAAGCAGAAGTGATCTCAAGTTTCCACATCATACCCCACCCTAACATAATCACATATGCTCCATTCAGATCTGCTACAAAATTTATTTGTTTGTTTTCAAACAGGGGAAGGAAAAGGTAAAGAATCCGGAAAATATTTGGTGACGAATTCAAAGGTTTCTACCACAGTAACATCTGCACACAAGGATTTCCATCAAACATGTGAGAGAGCTGCTTGTTCATCACAATTTGCATCAAATTTTGACCAGAATGGGCATCATTACTCTTAATGTGCTTGCATGTAAGAAAGAAATTATTATTGACCTGTACTGGCGTTCGGAAAAAGTTGGTAATTAGGGTGATTTCATTTGTGCTAGGCTGAACGTAGATTTTGAATGCTTATACAACATCAAAGCTTCTACCATGAAAGAAGCTTATTTTATTTCTTAAAGCCATAGAGTAGACAATTCAAACTGACATTAACGAACTCCTAGTGAAATCTATAAAAGTGATTACCACCGAGGGGGAGTGCAGCCTTACTAAATAAGCAGGAACTGAAATAACATTTAACTACTAAACAAGATAACATAACCAAACACAGGTCATAGGAAGGGGATTTATTCTTTATTTCCCTCCCAAGAACAAACATTAAAAGGCGTTGTCTTGGAGACCCCCCTTCTTGATTGTTTTGCTCGAGGTACACCCATAGATCACAATCCCCATGTTGTCTTCCTACGACCAAAGACCGCCTTATTCCCCCAAACTCCCATCTCCACTTGCTTGCCTGCAAATTGGAGCTTGGTTCCAATGCTCTGATCCTGCATTGAAATAACAGCTACAATGATCACTCCTTTCGTTTTTCAAAGGGCCGTGCATATCTTAGTGAACTGATCAGGTCAATAACCTTGATAGTGCGTGTCATCATTCCCACCAAAACCCATGTAGTTTCCATGTTCTGAGTAAGGTGACATGAACCCCATGTGACTGAGATCATCGGCATGCTCAATTTCTCCTGTAAAATTCGAGTATGATGAACCCGGCGAGAATTCTCCGTGTGTGTCTGGCTGCCAAGTATTCATGGAGATTGGATAGTCGTACTGTGGAAAGTATTGAGATGCAGCTTCATGTACTTGTGGATAGTCCTGAAACAGGACCATAGAAAAGATTAAAAAATCTTCATTATATAGAAATGTAGTCTATTAATTACGTTTTACCTAAGCTATACCTTTGAGGAATCAAGAATTAGTTCGGGTGAGATCCAATGGCTTGGAGGATTGCTTTCCAATGAAGCAGCTGGCTCAAGTTCTGACACTGTTGTGACTTGATAAGGAGACGCAATAGGAGTTGAAAATTGATTCCCATTGTTATACAGGTAACTTGCTTGAGACGACATGCCATATGAGATGTTCGAAGGCTCGTTCGAGACTACATCAGAGGTGAAATCCACAGTGCTCGAACTACTTCCGACCTTTTTGGCTTTAGGCTCACCTTGTGGATCACTCATCTTCAAACCTTGCTCATTCTTTTTAACAACACGGCACAAAGCAAAAGCTCCCTGGAGAAATAAAGTAACCAGATGCTTTCTCAGTCTTCTAAACAATTCAAATATAGGTTCAACAGGCATTGAACTTAAATGTGTACCTTAAAATTGGGTGATCCTTGAGAAAGATCATCGCAGAGGCGATACTCATGCATTACCCAGTCCGTCCTGTCTCCTAAAGGAGCCCGTCCGCGATAGAAAACGAGAGTCTTTCTATACCCAGTCACGGCAGATTGACAGACAACTTTCCGGTCTTTGCCAGTAGCCTTCCAGTAGCCAGCTTGAGTGGCTCTATTTGTTCTCGAACCATTTGGATACTTACGATCCCTGGGACAGAAGAAGAACCATTCCATATCTCGTTTCGGCAGGAATGACTTCTCTGCGTATCACATATTGAAATTAAGTTAGATTTCCAAGTTGTTAGAACAATGTGATCAACAGGAAAAGAGTGATATGAAAATTAAAGGGCGGAACTGTTTCTTGTAGTGCTTTCCTTTGAATAAACTGTTACTGAAAAATGAAAGTTTCCGGCCGAACCGGTCTTTGCAAGAAAACAGTTGTTGAAGGCTCCACCGATAAAAGTATTCTTGTGATCAGATTAATCATAAAAACAAAAAAGATATCAAGCATAAAGAAAACAAAACAAAAAAGTGCTTTTCCAATACGAAAAAATATCTGTGTTCAGACTTCAGATAGCAATACTGAAGCTCCTTTCGAACCATAACAATTTAAATCTAAAGCAACAACGTATGAATTCATTGAGCTTAGGTCATAACTTGCCCACGAAAAACCAATCCATATCCCAAAGATATCTAAAAGGCAAGTAGCGTTGCATGCGTCATCTTTACCTCTCTCAAACCAAGGGGCATTGACTATTCACATTCTCATGCCAATCATTTCTTGGATAGGAATAAGGAAACTTTGGCGAAGCATTACAAATCATCGATAACAATTTTTCTCTTCACATCTTATAAACATAACAGTAGATGGGCTAGAAGAAAAGTTACCTGGCAACTCCCATGGATCGAATTTGTACAAATCGATCACAGGGATCACTTCAAGCTCAATTTCAAGCCCTAGAACTTTCCTATGCAGGTAATACCCGACCAATTCCTCATCAGTTGGATGAAAACGAAATCCCGGTGGCAATGAAGCCCCTCCCATTATCTCAATCTACCTAGAGTTAAAAAGAAATGAACAGGAAAAAAAAAACAGAGTAAACAGAGTAGAGTGAGGAAGGTTTCTTGCTAAGTCCCCAGACTGTATCTATTAAAGATTTGAAAAATCCAAAAATAAAAGCTCTTATCAACACTAGATCTTTTACCAAGAATCAAGCACAACTTCCACAGGTTGTACCCATTGTAGAACTGAATCATTTTCCTTTGAAACTCGACTTTCTTATGATTAAAGTATTAAACCCCCACTAACCCCCTCAGAATATAGTCACAAAATGAAGTTTGAAATGAATCTAAAAACTTATTTTAACCTATACCCAGAAGCCAGAAATTTGCCTTCAATGCAAATTTAGATAGTGAATTCAACAAGAATAAAAAAAAAAAAGACTTGGTCTAAAAACTAGTTAGAACTTCCAAAACCAGAACCTATTGCAATGACCAGAAGCCAAGACCATTCAAGAACCTCTAAAAAACTGCAAATCTCGAATGGTATGGACTCAAAAGCTTTTTATGTCGCCTTCAAAAAGAGAGATTGACAAAAAAAAGGAGTAGATTGTGTGCGTGTGCGTGTGCGTGTGCGTGTGTGTGCGTGTAATTAAAGAAGAGAGAAGGCGAGGCTTGGTAGAGTAACAATGGAATTGTAATGTGTGTCTATATGATATAGGATTGGAGGAGGCAGCAAAGTCCAAATTTTTGCACACCGAAAGTGGAGAGGTTGCTTGTCTAGAGCGTGCCCAAAATTCCACAGGATGGGACCTACTTTACAACTTCAGTTCACACCTTACAGTCCTTTTTCCTTCCCGCCAATATGATTCGTGACCGTTATTTCTAATTAATTTTAATTGTTCTTTAGCTTTAATTCTTTTAATAATTCAATGATTCAAGGGGTTATCAATTTATGATGAATTGAAAAATATAAAAATAAATTGTTCTATATTAAAAAATATTATCTTCTTCTTCTTCTTCTTCTTCGAAGGAAATGGTGGGTTGAACATCCCCATACACGCCTCTTACTACAAGATTATTTACAGGTTTAAAATAATTCCAGTAATTATAACATTGGATTTGTTCTCTTGCTACAAGATAATGAAGTTTATCAAATTTTTAGTTCCGAATTAAAAAGAAATTAAAAAAAAACGACTAAAAGATTGTCAATTTACAACATTCAAACAACGTGGTTACAAAATACTTGTCAATGCAAGGGATCTTGGATTCAACTGCAGAAAAAAAACAAAACCTCTCTTCCTGTCAACACTCCGTTCTTGCCGAGGAAAAACACTTGTAGATTCGCAGGAACACAAATTTGACATGTTATCGGGAGATGAGAGCTCTAATCTTTCAATAGATTCTGCTAAACCTACGCCCATTTCGGGTGTTCGTAGAGAGCACTGAGCTCGCTTTAAGGATGCCACTGTGGAGTGGTCAAGCTGTCATTGATGGGAGAATTTGGGTTTTCTTCGTCGCCCAACCTCCTCCCGCGTCATTCTGAGTCAGACAAAACACTTTTCTTATCTTTTTGGAACTGATTGGGTCATCAAACTGGGTCCCTTGTTCTAAAAGAGTGTCCTAAAAGTGCTTGCTTAGTTTTTTAACAGGGATGGCAACGGTGTGTGATAATGTATAGGTTGTTTTCTATTTCCTTTCTTGTTTTTTAATATATATATATATTCAATTCTGTAAAAGAGAATGAACACGATCCTTAGCCACCACAAAACTAAAAATATTTTAAAAAAACATTTGATTACTACCACTCTATTATTCTATTTAATCTATAATTTTTTAAAAAAACTTATTTTTAACATCAGTATATTAAAAAATATAAAAATATTATTGTACCATAGTATCAAACACCAAGTAAAACCTAAAATGCTCTTGGCTATGCTTGTACTTGTGTGTGTTATCAACTTGGTGATAATTGGATGGCGACTTGAAATACAGTTCACACAAAATAGCAGCTAACGGGGCCATCGGGCTTTTAACATTAGGAAAATGGAAGGAAATGATCAAAAGTTTTACCTTCAATCCTTATAGTATATCGGATATATAGGGTTCTTATTGCCAAACTTTAGAAAGGCAATTACATGTCATGAAAATCCATTTCTTTTCCCATGGGAAAGCTGCAACCAGGGAGAGCCGATAAGCTGACTCATGGATTGCTTGCCTGGATTTCCACCTGTATATGTATATATATATAGTCGGCTAAGTGTATGATTTAGCAAGCAATATAAACTCTGCAAATTCGGATAAGCAAAGCCCTTTTGGGGGTCTAGACGCAAGACTTGAATTATAATATTTTAAGTTATTGTTGCACTCCTCGATCGGGCAATAAGCAGCCCTTGTAGGTTTACCCGCACATTGTTTTTTATTTATTTATGCAATAGTTAAAATAAATATTTTTTAATTATTACACATAGATTAATGGTAACTGTACGTATTTCTCAAAGGCCACCGGTGCTTGTTTGAGGACGCGGTTTTTTTTCCTCCTCTTTGATCGTCGGAAATTGTTTTTGCAAGCTATGTGGATGTTTTGGTCAACCTGACTCCATGTGACCTTTGAGTTGAAGCTTCAATGCAGTAGGGTTTTAATTTAAGGGGAAGCAGCAGGAGCAGTAATCTTCATTTTAGAATATATTTGATATTACAGTGGCTATTATGGTTATGATTTAAAAAAAATATTTTATAAAAAATATTCTTAGTTGAGATTGATTTTAAAAAATAGGTGTTTGGTTAAAAATATAATTAAAATTAAAATTAAAAAAAATAATTTTAATGTATTTAGTTAATAATGCTTTTGAAATTGAGGTTATAAAATAATTTTAAAAAATATATATTAATATTAATAATTTTTAATTTAAATATTATGGATTTAACTATTACTATGATGTACATCATGAAATAAATTATATTTTATATAAAAAAATTACTTTAACAAAAGGCTATCTACAATTCTATTACATACAAAATTTATCTGATAAGAACTATAAAATTAAATAAAATATTATCAAGAATAAAATTAAGATTGCAACACAAGTAAATTTAATTTACCTTAAACTAATTTTAAAAAAAATATTATTTATATTTATATAAACAGTGCAAGTGAAATCAATTATCTATACTACTTTTTTTAAAGAAAAAAACTATTAACATGTATGCCTCCATTGTTTATTGTTCATTGAATAGTGGATGCATGCATTCACTATTCTTAAAAGAAGAGAAAAGAAAAATATTCCATGAAAAATTGAGATATGCTCGACTGTTGATTGAATAGTAAAGTACAAATCAGGATTTTAACCGCAGGAAGCAATTTTTTTTTTCTTGTGTGTCAAACATAGCAAACCGTGAGACTCATGAACAATAACATGCGTTTGTTAATTAACCAAGCAGCTTGTTGCATGATATCATAGGAAACATGAACAGCCAAACAGTTTCTTAAACATTCCAAGGAGTACGGAGACTATATAAGAAATATCATGTTTAAGTTGAGAATCCAAATGCAAGTTCTTGGAATTCTTTTTTATTTGAGGAAATTCTACTTTTTAAAAAGTATATTTTATAAACCCAGATAAATAAGTAAAATTTTAATTATACTAGACTCTTATAAGAAATGCATCTTCTAACTCAAACTCAAGACTTATTATATAGATTTCAAGTTCTTTATTATCATGCGATATTTTTCGGAGACTTGAATCCCTCTTTCCTTTCTTCTTTTTTGGCTATGAGTTTAAGAACGTATCTTTCTATCCTGTTTTTCAAAGATGTAACTTGCTTAATCTGGAAATATTGAAAATTTGAAGAAACTTTTTTATGTTGTTGTAGTTTTTATTTCTTAGAATATGTTTTGAATTATTTTTTACCTTAAATAATTTTTTAAAATATTTTTTTTATAATTTCAATATATTAATATACAAAAATATTATTTTAATATATTTTTAATAAAAAAATATTTTTAAAAAGCACCATATACTGCAATAGCAAATACACAATAATACATACAGTACTTGCTAAATTTTGCTGACTGAAATTAAACCAAAAGTCATCTTCACTTTTTTCCCTTAAATTCTGTCAATTAAATTTAAAATTTTCAATCACCGCCCATCTCAAACATGTTATGTTAAGAGTATGTTTGAAGATTTTTTTAATTTTTTAATTTTAAATTAAATTTTTTATTATAATTTTAGATTGTTTTGATACACAGATGATATAAATAAATTTAAAAAATATTTTTTTTATGTATTTTTAAAAAATATCTTAAAGACGAAAACAATCCCCAACACATAATCAATTAAATGGACTGTTTTTCCACTTTCCGATCGAATGAATTTGCCCCGAAATCTCAAAGTGGTGAGATACAAAAAGAAAACTGACCCACAGAGGGGACTCCAAAGTCTCATTTGATGAGGTGGTTTACAATGCAGCCCCATAAAATCAAAGGTGAAATGAAATGCACATACAAAAGTCCAGTGAAGGATCGATCATGGAAGAAATAAGAGGGCACATAGCTCTTTCTTTCCTTTGCGGGGGAGGGCCGGGGACGGGCGGCGCAGGCCTGGAAAATGAGAACCACCCTATCCCCTTTGTCTCGTGCTTTCGGCCCCTTCGTCCCTTGGCGCCTTGGACCATGGTTAGCACCGCCCGCCCGCCCCCTGTCGTCAACAGTTGAGGAAGTCTGTGACCTTTGAATAGCCAGCGGACAAGGACACCAATTGATATTGCCTCTCGTTAATCATGTGGAAGGAAGTAAAAATAAGAAAAATATTCGTTATTTATTTCATGGTAAACAGGACCAAAATTAACCCAAAAAAATACGGAGATTCACAAAAAAACAAATTACAAAATTATTTGAACAAATAAATCACATATGGAGATTCAAAATTGACCTTTATGACAGTCAATTGGAACTGGACCAAAGAGGTTGTAACGGTAAAAATACTGGATGGAAAACAATACAGTATTAGAGGCTGGTTGTTTGCGGAGTTGTTTCTATACTTGAAGCAACTACAACAAAAAAAAATTAATTATATAAAAAATATAATTTATTTTTAATAAACCCTGTGATAATTCACGTTTATAACATGATTCTGGCAAAATAGCACCTGCTTAAAACTGTATTTTAGTGAACAGTGCAATGTTCATATGAATTTTTTATATTTATTTTTTGTATATTTTAAAAAATAAATTAAATTCACTCGTACTGTCATAAAATAATTTTTTTTATAAAAAACTAATATAGAATAAATTAAATTAACTCGTACTATAATATCAAATCAATTTTATTCTTGATAATATTTTATTTAAATTTATTACACCCTTAAAAAATTATGAAAATTATAGTTCTTGTCATATGAATTTTATACATAATGGAATTATAAATAATTTAATAAAATAATAAAAAATATTTTATAAAAAATATTATTTATTCAATGGTGTAATAATAATAATTAAATCTATAATATTTAAATTAAAAATTATCAACATTAATATATATTATTTAAATTATTTTATAACCTTAATTTAAAAACTTCTTGGTCAAACAAATTAAACTATTTTTTATTTAATTTTAATTAAATATCTATTTTTTAAAATTAATTACAATTAAAAATATTTTTTATAAAATATTTTTTTAATTTATAACCACAGTAATTACTACAATACGCAGATTCTAATGTTAACTAAACACACGGAGGACCAATCTGGTTGGCAGGGTGTTTTTAGACCGACGGTTCAGAAGTACGGTTTGTCTTTAGTAATTTTTTGGACCATTTTTTTTTGTTGTTGATATTTGCTTTTGGTGGCTAGGTTTTTCTTTGCAAGAATCTCTTTCTTCAATCTCCATTATTGTCTCTTATCCGTCTGAGTGTCTCTTATTTATATAGTCCAGGATCCTCAGCGACCATAAAAACAGCATTGGACAAGGAGGAGCAGTGGTGGCAGGCATGCTCCGCCCGCCACCACTACTGATGGCGTGTGGATTCACGAGCCCCGTTGGCGAAGTGAAAAAAATGATCTGGAATGACCTCTTTCCCTCTTTCTCCTAAGTGTCGTGGTGAGCTTGATGATTACCTGCAAAACAGGATTGATTGAAGGTTGCTTATTTACAACTGTTCATGTTTTCTTTTGTATTTCTTTTCTTTTCTCCACATGGCTTGAAAAAATTACAAGAAATTTCCTGCAACAATGCGTGAGTGACGTGTTGTTCATGTATATTTTTTTAATATGTTAACATTAAAATTATTAAAATGTTATTTTTAAAAAAAATTCATTACGATGAAGTGTAAAAAAGAATATTTGTTAATTTTCTAAAAAGGTTTATATAGGAATATTTATTTTTATTATCACAAATAAAAAATAATTTTAAAAAATAAACTTATTTAACCCAATTAAATTTATAACTGAACTATGAATCTGGCATATTAATTTAAATTAATTCATTTTTTAAAAAAAATATAATATTAGATATTTTTTTAACCTTGTAGCTTTTTATACTAATTTTTTATTTTATTTTTAAACCTAATAAATTAATTGAGTTATATCAAATTAATCCATGGTTTGATTTATAATCCAAGCTAAGCAATGGTTTAGGGGTTCACGGTGGGAGACTTCAAGGTTGATTTGGGGAGCCAATATTTACAAAGAATTCCTCCATTAAAATGCACAAGTATTGTATTATTTTATGTTTTTTTATTGCCCCTGCATTAAAATTATTAGAGTTTTTTTTATAATTAAAACTTTCTTTTAAGATATTCCTTCTTCTTCTTCTTTTTGTCTAATATGCGACTTAGCACGATCTAATTATCCAGTCAAAATATAAGGAAGGTATAGATCATTAGTGACAGTCGAGCCGTGGAATTGGCAATTTTTTGAACCCCAATATTAGAACTTCAATGTAAACTCGAATCAATATCAAAGCATTTTACAGTTGCCGGAAGAAGTTCACGTCCGTCGCCATTTTTATAAAATGGGTGGCATAGATGTTCCTTTCCCGGCCAACCACCAGGACCACATACGAGAGACGGAGAGAGCAAGAGAGACAGAGATGGGACGGGTAGCTTTCCCACGTCAGTGGGTGAGATTGCATTTTGGAGATTGGATCTTAGTGATAATCATAAAGGAAAAGCTCCTCCCCATGATTTTGGCCGCATCCAACAAATTATTTTGCTGAGAGAGAGAGAGAGACTTGTGACCTGTGAGTCATTTTGGCTACATCTATGATCTATCTATGATCATGCACTGTAACAATTTCGTCTTTTGGAAAATGTTAAAAAGGATCAAAAGGTCCAGCCTCCAAACCCTATTTGGCAACTTGGAAAAAGGACGAAGGAGGTTTTCATTTGCCCTCTCCCCTCTCTTTACAATAATATTATGTTAATCAATAATGTCCCCCTAATCATCATTCATAGTTCTATAAAGAAACCTTGGCCTGTGAAGCAAGCTACAGCTATCCTAACATGTACGGCACATGTTAGGACAGTAAAGTGGCGACTTGTATGAATTTTGTTGTATTTAATTCCACATGTAATTGCTCGAGGATAGACTAAAAACTTGTTTGGCTGCATCGTGCTTTTGTCAAGATATGATTTTTTTTTTATTTTAAATATTGATTTCAAAATAAAATTAAAAACATATTGTTTTGATGTGTTTTTAAATTAAAAATGTTTTGAAAAAGAATTCCATCACAATATCAACCACCACTTAACATGATTATTTAATAGTAATTAGCAGAGAATTCAAAGATTTTGTTCCATATGAGAATATTGACCAAGACTTGTATATTCTCTGCTGGCGATGAACTAGCTTAACAATTTGATTCAACTGGCTAAGAATATGTAATCTAACCATTATGGTCAAACAATGCATTGAGTGTTAAGAAAATCTTAAACAGACAATAATCTTTGATCCCGAAAATGACATGCGATTCTTCCCTAAAGTGTCAATATTTAATAGCAGGATGTTTTAGAGCTTCTTGGATGTCTTGCTTCGTGTTTTGCGTCACCAACGACTGTTGAACAAACGTAAGAAGAAAGGACAAATGGCGATCAAAGATTCCGCACTCGATGACTTGAACCCAGAAGAGATGACGGTCAACGAATACGAAAGCCACAGTCAAAAGTAGCCCACCATCCACTACTTGGATATCGTCATCACGAGGCTGTTAACTCCACAGACTAACTGGCTTGAATGAAGAAATGGGCCATCCTCAAGCCTAGTTCTAAGATCAGAACCCAAGCCTAACCTGCATAGAAACACCTTGTTATGAAATCAAGACCCAGAGGGAGATACATATGCATGGACTATCATGACGTGAAGCCTATATCAAAAAGAAAAATAAGGAAAATTGAGTGCATTCAAGTGGATTGTAAAGTAGATAAATAAAAATACTAAAGGGTAGAAATGCATCGAAGTTGATAGATGCAATTTGTTTTGTGGATCCCTTGTTAGTAGGATCTGAGGTTGAGTTAGAGATTCAGCTGGGCCTTTTCTTGTCATCAGCTCCGCTCCCTCGCCTCAATACGACTAAAGCCCGATCATGTTGAAACAGGTAAAACGTATTGAGAAAAACTCGAAAGGTTCTTTGGAATATTTGGAGAGCCAGTTGGTAGCTTCACATCATAACCCCAAACTTCTGGTTTCATCATCTTCCTCTTCTCAGGGGACATGTATTGGTGATTGACTTGGGAGTCAAGGCATTATTGATTGAGATTCTACAAAACTATGACAGTATTTTTATTAGTTAAAATCATATAGTTTCAGCAACTTTGTCACTTGTGTTGTGTGTCTTTTTTTTTAACTTCTAGTCTGTTATTTGAAGCATCGTCATCATCTATGTCTGTTTCAGATTTCAGTCCCCAAATTCACACACCCTTACGATTAAACCCAAAATCAAGCACAGACAGAAACAGAAGCCCAAAAGCTTTTCACTTTCCACAACCCCAATAACACAAGCAAGTTTCTCTGACCCTTTTGTTCTTCAATTAGCCGAGACTCCTGAAGACTCCCTTTCTACTTCTATCTCTGTTCAAAAACTCAGAGATTCCTCCTCTGAATCTCTTCTCTCTACTTCCTGGCCTTCTCGTAAAGATGAGCCCTTTAGGTTTACCGATACTTCATTCATCAGGCACTCATAAGTCATTCCAATCACCAAACCACCACAATTAGATTATTTACCAAGCATTAATGGGGATAACCTATTGCCTGATATTGTTATTGCTGATGGGTTTGTGTTAAATTCTATGTCAAATGTGTCGACTTTACCTGATGGGGTTTATTTAGGTGGTTTTTTGAGTAATTCTAGTGATAGAATTGCCAAAATGGTATTGGAGTTTGTAGGTGATTTTGAATGCGGTGATTTATTTTGGTCAATTAATGGATTAGGAACTCCCGTTGTGACTGTGGTTTATGTTCCTGCTGGTGTAAAGGTGGACAATCCAATCCATTTTAAGTATGTTCTGTGTTTTGCTTCTCACATGGTGCTTTTGGAATGAGACGTGGGGATGTCTTAAATCTTCCTCTTAATCACTCAAATCTTTGATTTTCAGATTAAGTCTTACCTGGATTGTTAGTTCATGCTATTCTTTCCTTGACTTTTGGTGGTTTTGTTTTGGTTTAATTCCTTCGCTGGCGTGTCACTTGTGTGCTTCCCATATTTGGCTTGCACCGTTTTTAGTGCTTTCTGACAAATTTATCATGAAGCGTATCTTTTGGGAATGTCTCAAGGAAACATTTTTCTTTTTTCTAAATTTGCTCAAAACGTGAGATGGCAATGGGCTTTTCATATTATAAATTAATCAGGTTCTTACTGGTAAATTGCTTGAGCTCTAGTGATTTCAGTTGGTATTTCTTGCTGGGTGTGTTTCTGTTGGCACCTTTTGGTCATGGAAGGGGCGCTGAAATTATTTATAATTAAGTCATTAATGCAATAGAAAAATGTAAACATTACGACATATTTTACCTCTGTTAATTCTCAGGCCTATTCAATGATTTTTGGGCAATGAATTTATCCAGCAACAATGAATTTGACTTGATCTTCGAGTGATGAATTTACCCAGGTACAATAAATTTGACTTCAAGTGGATCACTTGCAGGAAGCAGCTAGTTCCTATGAGCTTGTAGAGTAAGCACTGGTGGGAAATTGAGTAGGCACAATCTCCATGTTCAACAATTGGGCCCAGATACAGCAACTGAATTGTCAACTTTCCACTTGTCTGTTGGTGATCAAACAAGATTTACACGGTAGGCTAGTCTTGGACCATCCAAGAGGTTATTCTCAGCAACTTCACAAGTGTATTGCTCATTCACAAGGACAAGCTGTCTTTGATGGGAATGCAAAGGTTAACAAGGCTGTTGTGTCCCATCATATGTGGTTTTTGTTATAACATTTTTTTTTTTTGCTTCATTGTTTGTTAATCTTTATCTTTCTGATGCCTCATTATTATTCCTGTCCTCATGTTTTGGATAATCCTGGAATTTTATTGATTCATTCTAGGTAAATAACTGTTTCACATGATTGCACCTAATTTTAACGCAATGACAGCTCAAATACAGTAATTTTATGGAGCTTCTTTCGCTAAATTGTCACTGCAAGCTTGTCAAGCTCCTTGACATTTTTGTTCAAAATAGTTATGAGAATTTATAGAGTTGGAAGTGTTTTACTGCCAATTGGTCTAACATGTGTCTGGAATAGGAAAGATGAAAATACAAATAATAAGTTGTACTTGCATTCAGCGCTTCAAAGTATGCTCACAGTGTTTCGTTGATAAAGAATAGCAGTGGAGAATACTGATTAGTTAATGTCATGTTATCAGTTACCTTGTACATCTTACTCGCTGATATAGCAAGTGCAGAGCATCTTATTGGTTAGTCTTTCTTGGCGTATGCCTTTCTGAGAACTATATTTCTTTTCTGCAGATATGCACAGCAGACAGATGCGGGACAATTAAAAAGGAGCCTCCTCCTTGAACCACGTGCAACTGTGAATGTCAAACCCAATCTCCAAATTATTGCAGATGATGTCAAGTGCTCCCATGGAGCTGCAATAAGTGATCTGGAAGAAACCCAACTCTTCTACTTTCAGGCACACGGCATTGACCAAGAGACGGCTCGAAAAGTTTCCTGATTGAGAAGTTGCCCTATTCTTTTATCGGGAAACAAGTCAAGAATCATGTCAAGGGGTTGCTGGGTTCCTCTTTCAAGGGATCCTCGCATTGAGGGGTAGTGAAAGTTCTGCAAACTCGTGTTTTGACAGAATTATAAATTGCTTTGCAGAGGGATAGTCACCACCAGTATATTTTTGGCCCGTTCCAAGTAGCTGGTAATGTTCTATTGGGGTTTCATGTATCCAACGATGAGGAGGGATGTTGTGCTACCATCAAAATGCAAAATTAATGCAGATTTCTTTTGTTGTTTCAAAGCTGTCACTGTTATGAGCTACGCTGGTTATCCAAACTGTAGACAGAAGAGAGGAACCACCTGGGATTTTGTTTAACAAAATGCTCACAACTTCAGTCCACACTCGCAAGTAATTTTTGCCGCCCTTACCATCACTGGTTGTCTGCTTGTGTCTCCCTGAGGAATAGCCCACCGTGACAGAGGACGAAGGATTTGATTAGGACGGCCCAAAACTGAATTTTTTTTCCCACTTAACATAATATAATAATAAAAGGCAAGCTCTCGGAGACGAGCATAAATTAATCTTTTGACCGGTGGAAAGAAGGGTTTAACCAAATATATCCAATAGTTTTGTGTCTAAATCCAAGGTACATGTTCCTCCACCTCCGTAATCTTTCATACTCGAGGCAGCGTGTTGATTTCTTCCAAATTGTGCACTAAAACAACATTCCATGATTTAGGACTTAGTCAACTAAAGTCAAGGCTTAAGCCCCCTTGGAAATCCCACATCGTTCAGTTGACAATATCTGCCGCGCTTTTTAGAGCTTTCTCCAAAAACCCGTTTTCGTGTTCGTAGAAAGGAGAGATGGTTGGCATCTCCCCTGACAGGGACGGGAACAGCCCTCGGGCTTCCCTGTTACCACACATCCGGTTAAGGCTCTCTACCTTCTAGGTGGATCTATAACCAATTTTTTGTTTCTTTTTTACCCCTCAACTTGATTATATAGGGCTTCTCTCCTCTTCAGCATCCATCTAGATTAAGATAAGGTGTCCAAAAATATCGAGAGGGGCATAAACATCTCCCGCTCCAACTGAACTGATAGATATTTTCTTCAACCAGGGGGTGCTCACTGCGCCTGAGTCATGGCTGCCAGTCTTTCTACAGCTCTCGATGTCCATTTTACAGTACCAAAATCAGATACAAGGAGACCCTCTTTCTTCACTTCACCAATCAGGCATAACCCCGCCAAGAAAAGACTCGCCATTTCTTGCAACTCTTCCACCTCAGAAACATCATCCTCTACAAAACCACCACAAAATATCTCAGAATCACCCAGCCCCAAAAACCCTTCTTTATCTGACCAACTCAAGCCTCTCTCTGCAACCACTCTCTCCACCAAAGACCATAAAGCTCAACTCTTGTCAAAACCCAAGTCCACATGGGTCAACCCCACAAGACCAAAAAGGTCAGTGCTTTCACTTCAAAGGCAAAAGAAGTCTCTTTACTCTTACAATCCTCAAATTAGAGAGTTGAAACTCTTTGCGAAGAAGCTGAATGATTGTGGTTCTGGTGAGGATGAGTTTGAGTCTGTTCTTGAGACAATCCCATACCCACCAACTAGAGAAAATGCTCTCTTGATACTCAATAGCTTGAGGCCATGGCAAAAGACTCATCTTTTCTTCAACTGGATCAAGACCCGGAATGTATTTCCTATGGAAACCATATTCTACAATGTGACAATGAAGTCTTTGAGGTACGGGTTGCAGTTTGATATCATCGAGGAGCTTGCTAATGAGATGGTAAGCAATGACATTCAGCTTGATAACATTACTTATTCAACTATTATTACTTGTGCTAAAAAATGCAGTAGGTTTGATAAGGCTGTGGAGTGGTTTGAAAGAATGTATAAAACTGGATTAATGCCTGATGAGGTCACATATTCTGCTATTTTAGATGTTTACGCTAAATTAGGTAAGGTTGAAGAGGTTTTAAGTTTGTATGAGAGAGGGGTAGCTAGTGGGTGGAAACCCGACCCGATAACATTCTCTGTATTGGCAAAGATGTTTGGTGAGGCTGGAGATTATGATGGCATTAGGTATGTTTTGCAAGAAATGAAGTCTCTTGGCGTGCAGCCTAATTTGGTTGTGTATAATACATTGTTGGAGGCAATGGGCAAGGCAGGGAAGCCTGGCTTGGCTAGAAGTTTATTTGAGGAGATGGTGGAGTCAGGGCTAACCCCGAGTGAGAAAACACTAACTGCACTAGCTAAGATTTATGGTAAGGCTAGGTGGGCCAAGGATGCCATGGATTTATGGGAACGAATGAGGTCAAATAACTGGCCAATGGATTTCATTTTATACAATACGTTGTTGAACATGTGCGCAGATCTTGGCCTTATTGAGGAGGCCGAGATGTTGTTTGAGGATATGAAAAAATCAGAGAAATGTAGGCCAGATAGTTGGACTTTCACTGCTATGCTAAATATATATGGCAGTGGAGGGAATGCTGATAAATCAATGGAGTTGTTTGAAGAGATGTCTAAGTTGGGTATTGGGCTTAATATAATGGGTTGCACTTGTTTGGTTCAGTGCTTAGGGAAGGCAAGAAGAATTGATGATTTGGTTAAAGTTTTTAATGTTGCGATTAATGGAGGAGTTAAGCTGGATGATAGGTTTTGTGGGTGCCTGCTCTCTGTTGCATCGTTATGTGATGAGAGTGAGGATGTTGCTAAGGTCCTAGCTTGTTTGAAGCAAGCTAATCCAAGGTTGGTTGCCCTTGTGAGATTGATTGAAGAAGAAGAAACTAGCTTCGAGACCCTAAAAGAGGAGTTTAGGGCTGTTGTTAGCGATGCCGCGGTGGAAACAAGAAGACCGTTTTGTAATTGCTTAATAGATATATGTAGGAAGAGAGATCTTCACGGGAGAGCACATGAGCTGCTCTATCTGGGAACCCTTTACGGATTATACCCAGATTTACACCACAAGACTGTGAAGGAGTGGAGTTTGGATGTGCGCTCACTGTCTGTCGGTGCAGCTCACACTGCACTTGAAGAGTGGATGGGGACCTTGACCAAATTCGTGCAGCGCAATGAGGAATTGCCAGAGTTATTTTCAGCTCACACAGGTACAGGAACTCACAAGTTCTCTCAAGGCTTGGCCAATTCCTTTGATTCCCATGTGAAGAAACTTGCAGCACCTTTTAGGCAGAGTGAAGAGAGAGCAGGTCATTTCGTGGCCACACGGGAGGATTTAGTAACCTGGCTGCAATCAAGGATTCCGTCTTCGGTTACAGCATGAACCGCAATGTATCTCTGCACAGCCCAGATGGTGCGTGGAAATTCGTCTTACTGTATGACATCAGATGAAATAGGATGCGCGTCATCATGATGCTTCTGTGGGTGCTTGTTTGGTTTCAATTTATTCTGGATGTAGGAAGATGTTGAGATATATATATATATATATATATATATATATGAAATACGATGAAGGTGTTTGCTAATGGCTATTTTGAAGCAACTGCAATTATATTCATGCCAAGTGCACTCAACGATGCTTTCGAATTGTTTAAACAAATAGATCAAGCTGCTCTTTTTGTTTGTGATCATTGTTACTCTTGTTTTTGAAGATTGAATTGCAATTACGTTTCATCGCATGCAAGCATCACAGTTATCGAGTGAAAAATGAAATTTTGAAGCAGAGTCTGATAATTGCGATGATGCCCTTCAATTTAATTACAACAAAGGCCAACATAAGATGGATAACAATCTTTCTTTTTAATCTTAACCAAACATTTGTTTGAATGCTACCTGCTTTACATTAAATTTAATGGCTCAAATCAGAAGTAATGCGATGAACCGACCTCATGCCAAACCAAACCACACCGCGGGAATAGAACCACCTCCTCACTTCTTCATCCCCTACATCCATCCTTATTTCATGCTGTAATTACAGCTTTCGGTTCCCTTTGGGCAGTTGCTCCTGAGAAGTGTGGCCTTCTGCAACAATTTGTTTGTACAGGCAGAAGATAAAAATTCCACACGAGGAATGTGTAGAAACCTCCTTTTTTCTATTAAACCGCGGTGGAGAAATCCACCTTCAAAATTACAACTCACCTTTAACTAGGCATTCTCCTAGTTCAGTATACCCACCCCCAACCCAGATTACAAGCATCTCCCCCCCCNCCCCCCCTCCTTCCTTTTTGCTCTAAAAGAAGAAGAAAAATGAAATGAAAAGAACGAAAAATGAAGGCAACTAGGAATGGAGAAAGCCTCCACCTGGGCAAGCATCTGTCTAAACAAAGATGGAATAGGAACTTCCTTTTCTTTTTTCAATTCCTAAAGCATTTGCTAACCCCCATCATTTCCTCGGGACATCTACGAGCTATAGACAGCTACCTGGCATTAATATTTGCCCATATCATTTGGACTTCACCCCTGTTAACTGTATACCACCCCCAGCAAATTTCCATGACCCGTGAAAAATGGGTCACTGCTTACCAAAAAATCAACTTGAGAATTGGAACTGCATCCCATATTGTGTAGAAAGGTCATCGGCAATGGAAACACTGTCCAATGCACAAAGACTTTTAAAGGTACTTCCCCGATGATTTCCAAATTCTTCCTTCAAGTGATATTACCATAACGGTAACATCATCATGGTACTTTCGTCGATCCCCTTGCGGGATATCCAGTAATTCATGGAAATCCATTCCTGCAGACAGTCCATGGAGGTTGAAAATCAGCATTGCTCAAACAGTTTGAAAATACAGTACATGAATCAACTAGAAAGCTTAAACTATGATAAACATGAAGAAGAATAGAATGTACCAGTCTTATTTATTCTACATGAATAGATAATGTTCAAAGAAAATCCCCAGAAATAGTTTGCATCTCTTAACATTTTGATATATTATAAGAAAAGAAAAAAAACAAAACAAAAGGAAAACACAAATAGTGGGAGAACCATGACAAGAACAGTGAGAGAACCACCCCCCCCACCCTTCGAAGACCCAAGTTGTAGAATATTATTTGCAATCACATCGCAAGCAAATATCAAAAACAGAATTCAGAGGGCAGAAGAACAGGAAGGCATGAAGAGCAAAGGCTGTTCCCTAGATGAAAGTAGAGGTGATCTAATATCCGCTACACAAATTTGCAGAATCACATAAGTGGGGTGGCAGAAAGTACAACGCAACATCACCTCCCATCTTATTAATATAGAGAAGTTTTTAATTACATGGGTAGGGCATTGGGCACCCTACATTTTTCTACCAGGCTTTCTGTGAACCTGAAATGCTTCTCCACATTATATTCAAGTAAAAGTGGATGTCATATCAAGCAATTGATATGACTAGCAGAAAAAAATAAGTAGGTGTACCAGCTTTCTTGGCTGCACGAGAAAGAAGCTCCTCTATCAGGTGCTGTGCAGGGTCTCCATCAGGAAACTTCTCCATGAAACTCTCAACATGAAAAACCACTTCCTGATTTGTCAGATACTGATATAATCCATCAGATGAGAGGACTAAAAACTGATCTCTTGGACACAGTTGATGATGACAAAGAGAAGGTGAACAGGATATGTATGGCGCGGTGCCAATATACTCATTTCGGAACATTTCCAGCAAGGCATCATTCAACTTGGGCTGTGCCACCATAAATTGTTATGTAAGTCAATAAGCATCAATAACACAAGAACCTCAACTGAGAAAAATATCTATGTTAAAGGCATGTTTGTTTTGCAAAAAAATATTTTCCCAAGGAAAACATTTTCCTGAAAAATGAGTTGTTTTCCATCATTTGGTTATATCAAGAACAATAAGATGAGAAAAACTGCAATGTTTGTAATGAAGCTGGTAGTGGATGGTTACAATTATAGCATTTATAATACTAATAAAATTGATGATAATGGTGGTGAATTGATGATAATGGTGGTGGTGAGAGGATAATAGTTGTTGTAATGATGGTGATGATGATGATAATGATGAAATAATAATTAATTTAATAACAAGGTGGTTGTGGTGGCGGTGGCAAAAATAGTGGAGGTGGTGATCTTAATGGTGTTAGAGAGTTATGGTGGGATGGTGATTAAATAGTAATTATATTAGTAGTAAGATGTTGGCTGATGGTGGTGGGGCCATGGTTGTGTTGATAGTGGTTATGGCGGTGGAAGATTATGATGGGGTGGGTGGTGGTGATGGGACTGAGGTGGTGGTGGTGTTGATGAATATCATGAGTTATAGTGTCACAGAAAATTGGTGAATATCATGAGTTATAGCATCACGGAAAATACTGTCCCCTCCTTCGTAAGGTTCAAATATTTTCCTCCAAATTGTAACTATTTAGGTGTTAACTGGAAAATATTTTTCATAATTTGTTTCACACTGAAAAATGGAGGAAAACATCTTCCTATCAAGTATTTTCAGCAAAACAGAGTCTAAATACTTGTTTCACATACCCTTTTCAAAAATCCAGCCCCAAAGGCTCTAGTAACCTTCAAACGACCTTTCACCCTGTCATTCACAATACATTGGTTATCGTCTGGGTGCTCATTCTTGATTCTAATGACTTCCTGCATAAGTACCACTTCATCTATCAATAACAAGACTCACTATAGGATAAAGATTAGAAAGTTATAATTGATGCTCCACATGATGAAGCAGATCCTTTTTTCTTTTTTCCGAGAGTAACAGAAATTTGAATATCTACCCTCATCACAGAAAATATATACAGGTGGCAAATCTTCATGCTACCAGACAAAAATATAGGAAATATGGCAACACACTTCAATGATTCCAGAACAAGACAGTGATAAAGTAATTGTGTGGTTCAACCACAACAGCAAAGTCATAGCAATTTCAGATGCTTAATTCTCTACGGTACATAGCAAGGCTCTCAAACTTTCATGCAAAGTTAAAGGCATCAACTATTTCCATACAAGTACCTCTTCCAGACATAAACATGTGTCCCTGCCAGCTAGTTTTGAAGTTGCAAACAAACCTTGGGACCTATAATTAGAACCCATCACTCTAACAGCCTCCATACATGGTGATGACCATAAAAAATAGTTCTCTAAAACAGAATATCCTATCTGTCAATTCAAGCTCTTTAATGTCATCAAATTACCAAGTCTCTTTAATGTCCATCAAATTACAACATAAGAATTTCTTCTTAATTACCCTATCAGCCTTAAAAGGACAGAGAAGACAGATTTGAGATATTTACAAGTTTTTACAATAATTTGAATTGATGGGAAGAATTATTATGTATTCCTGTAACTAACACAAAAAACTGCTCAAGAAAATGTAATGAGCATTTGCACCGAATGGAAATGATTCCATCACACAAATATAGTAATATATTATAGCCTACGTCATACTTGAACATATATGCCCTAAGCACAACTCGATGGTCCATAGAAGAATAATATCTTTTAGTTTAGCTAGCAGCAGATTGCCAAAGTGCAAGGAGGCCATAACTGTACTAGACTAGCGCAAACAGCCACTAAAGCAACAAACTTCTATATCCATGCAAGGTAAGCTTATAGCTAACTGTGCACCTTTGATGGAAGTGTTATGTTACCTCCTGTTGACATATGGCTATGCTCTAGAACTATAAGCACATGATACAGAATCAGTTTGCTACTTGACTTTCCAAGAAAGTTCCAATCAAATGTCTACGAAGACAAGGCTGCTCCTTGCAGTAAATATTCTACCCGGACACAACCACTGGAGGAGGGGGAAATTATACTTGGTGCAATTAATTTTAAGCAACAAACAAAGATTGACGTTCATTGAGAAACTGCCAAATACTAGGAAATGCAAACAAAATAACATATTGAATTGAGAATGACAAAGGAAGCATCCAAAATTCCAAACACTGGCCAGCTATGAAAATGGAACTTACAAGGAAGCTTCCATGCATCTCCCTTGTTTGTATCCTAAAAGAAGATATGACATAACAAATAGGGAAAGTACAATGAATAGGAGAGGATATGTGGCATGCCACTCCATAACATGAAACAAAACGAGGCAGATTTATTCTAACAATTTAATTGTGATATAAAAGTTTCAAATGCAAAATGCTTTTGTTTAGCAAACAGTAAAATAAGAGGAACTGCAGAATATAATTTCCAAATTTCAGATTGTTTAAATATCATGTCCACATGTTAAAGAATGAGATTTTTGACAACATCTAAAATCTACAAGTCAAAATAGAGCATACACTTTAAAACAACTATGGTAAAACAAAAAAGGGAAAAAAATCAGTCTGCAACTTGTCATACAACAAGCAAGGTCAAAAGAGCAATAAATCCTCCTGGCGTCATGCTTTAATATTCCAAGTTCTAGTAATTAAAGAATCAACATCGAGAGCTAAAAAATCACAGGATGAATAGTTTCTTGGCATCATTAAGGGTTAGTGCGAAAGAGGATTGCTTGAAAAGACAACTAAAGATGCTCTCCAATCTATGATTGTAAGTCATAATCCAAACTGTCAAAACTAGAAAGAAAGGAGTCAAAAAGGTATCGAACGTGGAACCAAAGAGTCATACCACATCAAGGTATCAAAATCTAACCTTGGGCATTTAAGTAACATTCCAAGTAGAGAACTGGCATCAATACGATACTGTAGGGAAAAAGCAAATAACTACGGATATGCATGAAACTGTTGTAGAATATGGATACCATCCTGCATTTGAAAGACTCAACAAACACCATGATGACTAGATGTCACTCACAGATCAGCTTAAGGATCTAAATAAAATATTTCTTAAACTGAAATTCTAGAGACCTTTGCACATAACTTCATGGAGCTTATTGCGCAACATGATAGTAAAAATCAAAGCAAATATATGAATAGCAATACCAGTATTATCCTAATGATTCTAAGCACCAGCCACTGTTCAAGGAAAAAGTAAGATTATTAACTAGTTAACATACAAAGCCAGCCCACCATGGAATTGCTACCAATATAAAGTCAACATCATATACAACTAGGTAGTCGGCAGAATCAAGGACAGCATACAACCATTAATAAAACTAGATGAGCCAAGTAAAGTTGATTTACCAGAATTGAAAACTTACTTCTTCAATGCTTGTGCTGTGATCAGTAGATAGCTGCAATGCAGTCAATCTCGTTTCAATTATTGCCTCCGTGCTCAGTTCATTTTCACACACACTAGAACCAACTTCTTGTGGCTCATACTGGGCAACGATTGCCCTGCTATCACCCACATTCATCACATACACATCTTCATCCCTCATCAACACAGCCAGCAAACACGAGCCCATCAATGCCAACTCCGGATTGGTATCCAACACCTTATCTGTCATGTCCAAGTACGCTAATTCAGTCAGCTCTAACGCCCTTGACAATGCCCCCAAAACCAAATCATGGTCAACAGGTCCCGCCTTCCATTTCCTCTTCAAAACCCTTTCCTCTACTTTACTACTCTCCACCTCCACCTTCCCCTTTCCCTCCAATCCGAACTTCCACGGAAACAACTTCCTCTCCTTATGTTTCGACAAACCTTGTTTCAATTTTGACAACAGCAACCACCTTCTGCTAACAGCTGACCCTGCATTACCTACACTAATCGCATCATCAACAGAAAAGGCAAATCTATCAGACCCGGAAAGATCAAGCCCATCTTCCAGATCATCCTCCGCTAGGAACTCCCATAACCTCCTCCTCCGGGTACTAGCTGTCCCCTCCGTCTCCTCCGGTTGAAACGTAACCCTCTTCACCCTATCCTGATTTACCGCATTAGATTCCATTCCACAAGATAAGCCGTCGCCGTCCTTTTTAACATAAATTTCCTGTAATGGATGTGCTTTGGACACCAAGTTGCATTCACTTTTGACAATTAGATCCTTCACGTCACTTGCACCACTCTTTTCGACTAATGGGTCTGTTTTATTTTCAATTCCTTCCACATGAATAGTCTCTTGAGGCTCCTCTTCAACAACCTCCCAAAACAAACCCTGAAGTTCATTAAAAACAGCTCTATATAGATTCCCCATCAAGAACTCCGGCGCATCAGGTCCGTTAAACCCATCATAAATCCCAACAAAAAGCCATCCGTGTTCCTCCGATACAACCACGTGCACCCTATCCTCTCCTGCCTTCCCTAACGCCCACTGCACGTTATCCCCTTCTTCTCTTCCCTCCATCTCCTCTACAGTCCCCGAATTCTCCCTCCGGTTCACGAAATTCAACACCGGAACAACCCACGGCCGGCTCTTCTCCGAAATATTCCGATACATAGCCTTCTTAAACCCCGACATGCCCTTCCCCCTCCTCTTCTTGTTTTTTACATAAATGCCACCAAGTGGAGCCGAGAAATGCACCCGCCCGCCGCTTCCATCGGTTGTTCCACTCGTATTCGGGTCAAGCGGACCCGACAATGCGCCTCTCTCAATCGGACCCGACAAAAAAAACCCTCCCCCTCCACGTGGCACTGGCTGTAACGGCAACGCGCTAAACGACGCCGTGCTCTCAAATCCATTCACATTATTCACAATACTGCCAGTATTATTAGCCCTTGCACCTCCAGCAGAATAAGTAACAAAGCCGCCAGTATTGTTCGAAGAATTAATAACATCAATGGCATCGTCGTAAATATTGTCAAGTTGGAGGACGGTTCTAGGAGTGGAGGTGTTAGCAGAAACGGAAGCACCGGAAATGGACTTGAAGCCGGTTTCGGGTACGGGCCGGGCCGGTGAGAAACGGAGAGAGTGGGAAGGAGAGACAAAGCGATCGGAGGGAGTAGGAGAGAGAAAGCGGTTAGAAGATCGGACGTAACAGAACGAGTGGCCTAGGGTTTCATCTAACGGCTCAGAAGCAGTGCAAATCAAGTCCTGGTGGTTGTTGTTTGGCGGTTTGAAGCAAGGGAAGAGTGTGGAGAGTCCACTTCCCATCACATTTGATAGTCTCCTCTCTCTATCTCTCCTCCACTTTCTGTTTGGAAGCTCAGAAAAACAGAGAAAATGAGAGAGAAAATTGAATCTCTCTTTTCAAGTTTCAAAGAGAAAGAGAAAGTAACTAAAGTGTAGAGGGAGAGAGGGAGAGGAGACTTGTTGATTTTCTTTTCTTTTCTTTTCTTTTCTTTATTTATTTCGTTGAGGGAGAAGGGGAGGGGGGAGAGAGTTTTTGAGAGAGTGAATTTGAAAATTGTTTTTCTGCTTTGGTGATCTGTTGGGTGCAGTTGTTGTGTCTTGGTTGACGGTTACACCTGGCGACTTTCAGCTGCGGGTTTGTGGGGTCCCGGAAAGGAACCAGAGGATAATATGTGGGGTCGAGTTTGGGCAAGCCACGTGGCAAAGCGCCAGACTGGTATTTTTGACATTCAGCATTGAAATGAATGTGTGTTACTGTGGGCTTATAAGGAAAAGGTGGTTGGGTCAACGAGAATGAGTTAGCTTTGGATGGACTGGAGTTGTCTGTCTCTTTTGGACTAAGAGGGGCGTTTTTGTCTTCCTAGCTTTTGCGTGAGGCGGTGATCTTCGTTTTTGGGAAAAGCCCGGGCCCAAAACGGGAGTGGCGTTGCGTCGCATTGACAGTTATGCCCTTAAGAGTGTGCAGCCATTGATTTTTAGATTTTTTTAATGCTAGGAACGCTCCTCCGTCAATGTACGGTAAAACAAAATATTGCATAGTAATTGCATGGTACATTAATTTTGATTCTAAATTAAACATATTAGATATTCTAAGTTTGTGTTTTATAATATTTTATTGACGGTGTATCAATAGCTAAAGAGGGATTTTTTTAGTGAAAAATCTCAGATATACTTGATATATTCTTAATTCTTTTTAGTTAAAAAATAGCCAAATTGTCTATTTCTTCTTATTAAAATAATATGATTTTTTTTAGAATCATGATTGAAATTTTAGTTTGAAATATTTGTTTTATTTCTGTATTTTAAAAGTATTTTAAAAAAAAATAATTTTTTTATTTTTTATTTACTTGAAATTAATATGTTTTAGTGTTTTTAATCATTTTAATATATTAATATCAAAATAATTTTTAAAAAATAATAAAATTATTAATATATATTAACATAAAAAATTATTTAAGAAACAACTATAATTACACTCCTAACCCACCTGTAACTTTGGTTTTTGGTTGTAAAGGGTAGTAATGTCACGAAAGAACAACCGCAAGTGGCGTGGAATATAAAACAGGGTGCCCTTGAACTTGGATGGGCCCAGATCCAACCTAAGAAAAGGGCAATAACCCATCTGCATCGCTGCTGCTCCTCCTGGTCAGGTATCTTTCATAGCCACGTCATCAAACAGTACATAAAACGTTGGACGACCAGGATTGAATCTGGCAATAGGGTGCGAAAGTTGTGTTTGTCTTGGCACAAGAGAAATCTATCAGAGGAGTCGAAGGACACGAATTCCTCTTCAATCATCTTTGCCTTGCATGATCTAGAGCTCCCATTAAAAAAATAATAAGCAATTTTTGTTAAATAAAAGATGTTGTTTAGTGTTTAGGTTTAATTATATTTTTAATTTTTTAATTTTAAATTAAATTTTAATTTTTTAATTATTTTAATATGACAATGTTAAAAAATTAAAAATATATAAAATATATTTTTTATATATTTCCAAACATAAAAATATTTTAAAAAATAATTTTCACCTCACTGCCGAGCAAACATTCAGGGACTGTTAGGCACAGCGGTTGAATCACCGTCTCACTATTTTTTGAAATTCTTTTTTATTTTAAAATAATACATTAATATTAAAAATAAATAAGAAATATTATTTTTAAAATATTTTTAAGCGGGAAGAACATTTGAAAAGAGCCATCACATCCTGCACTTACTCTGTAACTGTGCAGCTAAGTCTTAGTTAATTGATGATGATGATGATATATAAAAAAATTCAAATTCCATTAACAAGCAATTAGTGTTTAATAAATACTTTATTTACGACCCTATCCAGTGGTGGTTTTAATTGTCATGGGAAGGCTCGCAGAGCCGAGAGCTTCCTGCCCAGTAGTCAAAAAATAAAAAAAAAAACCCACTGCAATAATTTATCTAATGAATATTCTTTTCATCAGGTTTGAGAGAGAGAGAGAGTCAAATAAATAAAAAGGCGAATTTTGCATGTGAAGGCGGGAAAATCTTTCTCCCACTGTCTCTCTCTCTACCTTTGGCTGCAAGTCAAAGGGTTTGCTGGTCGATGCGAATTTTTTTAAGAAAAACGACAGGGAGTATAAAATGTCACGCGAAGCGTGTGAGAGGCCCCCGTGCATGGATACGCGCGCGCAAATGGGCGGATGGAGTGCAGAAGACGTTGGGCTAGTGACATGGCCGCAATAAAGAGCAAGTTGATGCGTCAAGGCTCGAAGAAAGGGAAAGTTTGATTGCCTAGCTAATCCTGAATCATTGTACTCTAAGTACAAATTAAGATCATGTGGGTCAATATTTCTTGTTTTTGTTAGATCAAATTATTGACCAGGGATGGTTTGTGTTTCCATGCTTTGCGAAGATTCTAGCTTGAGCTGTGTATTAATGGTGCAATAATTACGGCTGATAATTTTTGGCAATATTGCTAAATCTAATTGGTGTTGCAAAAAAAAAAAAAAACATTTTAGTTGTTCGCCTAGGGTATAAACAATGACTCAGATATTAATTTGTGTGTCGGCACTTTTTAAAACCTGTTTCTTGTTTTATTACATGACGATAAAAATATTAACGGTGCTTCAAAATGGATAGCTCATCTAACATAATATATATATATATATATATGTATATGTATATGTATAAACACTACAGAAAAATCAATTTACATATGTGAAAGTGTAATTATAATTGTTTATAAAGTATTTTTTATTTAGAAAAGTATGACAATAATAATTTTTTATTTTTTTTAAATATTATTTTTGAAATTAATATATCAAAATGATCCGAAAATATCAAAAATATATTATTTTAAAATAAAAAATATATTTTTAAAACATAATGAAAATACATCTTAAAATTATCAATAATACGACAACACTAGCGTCATAGTTTTCGTCGTTTAGAAGAAAAAAAAACTAGAATTTCATGTGTTTTAATTTTAAAGCACTACCTTTACTGACAAAGTATTGCACAGTCAATGGAATTATCTAGAATTTATGAAGTATTCAAGCTCACGAAAGAATGAAATTTGGATTTTCCTACATGAACCTGTTGTATATAACATGGGGCGTCTACGTGATTCAACAGTGCAATATACTTGTGATTAAGGCTCTAGCCCCGGTGCAATTGAGCATTGCCTTTTCTATTGATCAATAGAAAACATTGCACCGATCAATTTTTGGTGTCCATTTTCATAAATATCGGTGTGTTCGGTATTATCGAGTCATTCCAGTTTAATTTATTAATTAAATAGTATTAAATATTAATTTTTTAAATAAAATATAATTAAAAAATAAAATTTATTTTTATTTTACTATGTTAAATCTGATTTAATATATATTAAGTTTTGGACCGGATCCAATACGAGCAGAAGAGTAGAACTAGTTATATTGCTTATGCTAATTAATTCTATAAAAATGCATAAAAAACAATTACTTGCTTTTATTTTCCTTTGTAGTTCAAACACAAAAACATTATAGGACTTGTTGCTTATACTATTCATGTAAATTAATTTTATGAATAGCACATAAAAAGCAACAATTACTTGATTTTATTTTCATGTAGTTTGGATGTAAAAATACCGTAGAATCTACTAACAGTAAACTATGTTTTTTCTTTTATCAAATGAGTTATATCCACGTTTTGAACAAAATACATACACAATCTCTTGAATAAACATTATCAACATCTTGCCCTGACCATTAATTAAACTATAAATCCATGGATAAAAATCCACGATACTAATAAAAAAAATTATATTAAATGAATAGAGTGAATATTAAAATGATGGGAATGATGATAGATTTATGAATTTAAAATATAATATTAATGTGATAATATTAAAAAGATAAAAATATAAAAATGATTGAAAAATAAAAAATACACAAACACGAATACAAAATTAAATGGACACGAAGTACGAGGAAAGAAAAACAATGATGTATAATTTAATGAAATTTAAAATGACCCAGGTTGAATTTGATATAAATACATGGGGGAATTTATGAAATATTACATTGCGAATATAAAAGGTACAGAGTAGACTTCTAACTCGAAAATTAATAAACAGATTCTAAATAGAGAACATGTTTATACATTTGAGGTGAAAATATTTTATGGTCTTAAAATAAATTAATTTATGGTTTTACATACAAATCATCATGATTATCAATACAAGTCTTATGTACAATTACACGGTTTTTAATCCAAAATGAAATGAAATTCAAGTAGGAGAATTTGTTTTATAAATTGCAATGAAAATTAGAAACGATGATTATAAGTAATTAGACTTGGTTTCATATTCTTTAATTATATTCAAAATGGGTCTAAAAGGCCCGTTGTTTGTATTTAACAAGCCTGTATACATAGGATTGTATTGATCCGATCCAAGATCATTATATATATATATATGTATATATAAAAGAATCATACATATTATACCAACCTGTTTTATTTTTAGTGTGATATTCCAGGAAATACATTGTCATAATCTATAGTTTTTATGCTGATTTTGAGTTACGAGAAATCAAGCATAAAAAAAAAACATGAAAACAAAAATAATGAAAAACTAACACTGATATTGAATGCATGATTTGGTTGACCCTTAATGCAATATCCAAATAACAACCTAATTAATTAATAATGTAAATGGCAGTCATTGCGAGAAAAAAATGAATGGGCAGCTAGCTAGGGTTTTGGTATTTTTAGTTAGCTGTGCTTTCTAGATTTTCATTTTATTTTTCTTTTTATTTATCTGTCTCGCCACACAAAATAAAATAAAATAAAGTAAATAAAAGGGTCAAAAATTACAAAATGATAGGAATTGACTAAATTTAAATAAAAAAATGAAAAAATTTATATTTTTTTAGAGTGAATGGGAAAATTACGGGGTAAAAAATAGATTATGACAATGAATTAAACATCAATTTATGAAATAGAACTTTAATTGTAATAAAAATAGAAATTAAAAAAAAGGAACTAACTTTAATAGAAAAAAATGAAATATAACCCATTTACATTTAAATTGTATGTAATTTTTTTTATAAATCTTATATAAATAAGTTGTATTTGCACAATGCATTTATAAAAATAAAATTATTTGTTACAAGTAACAAGAATTAAACTTGTCAGAAAAATATATCTTTTTAAATATTAAATTTAGAAATGAGTATAGTCAGATTTGAATTTAATACTTAATCGAGAAGAAAATAACTTTCAAAATAAAAGAGGGGCTTTATGAGGTGTCCGTCATGTCATCCGTAGCATTCATGAGCATATTGAATTAGGTTCCATGGCATTTCATCAAATAAATTACCACTGTTATAATTACTGATATTACAGATTTAAAAGTAACCACAGTAAAAATACATCTGAAAGGTAAGAAAATCTGTGTGCCGTTTCGTGAGTCAGGCGGGTTTTGGCGTTTATGTTGATAACTACCAGACTCCATCTCCATGGTTTGGTTTGTTCCCAGTACCCTCTGCCGCATGCCTAAATTAATTTGCAGGCCCGCCCGGAGATACGTCTCCATCTCATCCGTGGCGGCGACCTGGACAGCTGCTCTGGTTCCATTGTTTGGATGGAAAAATTCAAAACGCACGTGTCGCTTCCGGATAATGCAAGGGATGGCCCATCGTTGATAAGCTTCTGTAACCCCTGGAGAAGAAGAAAAGGGTTTGTATGGAGGCGCTGATACATTTCTGGGCCCGAGGATCGTTATTGGGCCTGAATACTGACCCAGATCGTTATTGGGCCTGTTGATCTCGCAGGTCCCACGGCATTTCCTCTACCGAATATTGGCCCTTTCTTTCTTGCAAATGAAATAATTTTCATTTTTATTTCTTTCTTAAATGAAATATTAATTTTTTTTTAAATATATTAGAAAGAGTGAAATTAATATCACAATCAAGAATCAACTTCTTCTCTTTGCAATCCATTTTTTAAAAAAAATTGATACTGATATTGTTTTAGGTTTATTATTGAATAGACAAACTCCCATTTGTTTATTTTTGTTATGTTAAGTAAAACATATTTATCTTTTAACATTATTTTAACAATAATGGGAGTATAAGAGTTTTTTAAAAAGCTATCATATTTATATTTTTATTGGTATTAATAATTTATAAATAATATTTATTTTTAATTAATAATTTATATAAAATATTTATTTTTTATTAAATGCTATCAGGGCAAACTAATTCTTTATCCCTTCCTCTTTATAAAAAATAAAGCTGAAAAATTATAAATATATTGTTAATCCTTCGAGTGTTAGATATATATTTTTAAAATTTTTATCTCTTAAATATCATCATATTGTTTTTAAATATATTTATTTAAACATCATAGATTCATTAAAATTACAAAAAAAATATTTTTTATTAATACTAGTAAGCGATCGTTTTGACTTATTAAACACCAGGTACATATTCCTAGTTATATTAACTAGAAAAAATGGATTATATTACTAAAATCAAGAAATTAATCTACTATTCAACATATAAACCTTACTTTTAAGCTGTTTGAATATTTTGAGATATTATTACATTGCAAATTATTTAAAAAAAAAACTAATCAATATAGTCTATTTTATATTTACATGTTAAAATTTAAAAACTCACAATTTATATTAGGTATCAACATAAATTTTTAAACTTGATAAAATGATTACATTACCCACACTATAATATATAAAAAAATGTAGAATTTCTCTTTTTAAACACGAATTCTCTATGTTCATATATAATTCCATTCTTTTCTCTCGATGAACAAAGATTCCAAACCAAAATCAAAATCGAATTTAAGCCATTGACCAAAAAACCTCGTAAATCTAGCAATAATCCAGTTCTTACATTTTTTTCTTCACCCCTAAATATAACACAAACACCACGAATCAAAACACTAGTTTAGTTTCGATATGAGAATATTGTATTTATATTAAAAGAATTCCAGCCCATTCCCTTCCCTCCTCGCATCATCATGATCAAGGACAGCGGATCTGAATGCAGATGGGACTTGGAAGGGTCCGAAAAAGATGACTCACCAAAAAATAACTGCTAAGATGTTAAACAGAGATTTGGATAGAGAACAAGTTGTTGCTGAGGCCAAGCTGTCGGGAGAACAAAGGAGACGAAGTGCTCAAGGAAGTTTTGACGGCAGTAATGGATAGTAGTAATAATAATAATAATGCCTCGGATCATTTTTTCTTGCTGCCTAGCTTCTTGCACTTCAATCACCATCACCGAGTGAAGAGAAACTTTGAGAATTTAAGCTTTGCTTGGACTGGTCCATTAAGTGGAAAATTTGTCAAAAGAATTACATTTTCTTTTCTCTTAAATTTAATCATTTTAATTCTTTCAAACTTCTATTTTGATTGCTTTAAGTTTGTATTGGAAAAATCATGCCAGTGACAAATAAATAAAAGTCATGACCATGTCATATAAGAAAAAAATAATTTCCATTGGATAACTACATTATTTACTCCATAATTTAAATTCTTTCTGATTATTTATTTTAATAGTCACAAAATTAAGTAAAAAAGGGTTTTCAGAATGGAAAATTTTATAGCAAGAAAGTATTTAAATTATACTAAAATAAAAGGGTATACTTATCATATATAAACAATACCAAAAAAAAATAAAAAAAATTCCTTGTTCCTACATGGGAATCCAATTCCCCATTTCCTCTGGAGGGGGAGAATAATTCTGGAACTCCATCTCAGCTTTTCTAAGCCCAACAGTTTCTACGAGTGGGGGTGAAAAAGTACTTTAAAATCTTCCGGTGAGAAACATAGAGAGACTAACAAGGAAAAACGTGGGTGGAAATTTGTTAGTACAAGTCAAGCGACTCTATCTGCAGATGGGTATACACATACATCAAAAAGTTGCAAGTACACATTGTTACAGCATGCATGGCCTGAAAGCAGCACTGATGTACCCGTCTAAGGTTCAAAACTGGCCGGCCCGAATGTCTCTATCCAGGCGATCTGCGTTAAGGGTCCCAGGAAGCTCCCTGAAGTCTTCATTGAAGATAGAATACGCACTGCAATATCAAAAACCGATAAATGAGACCGGAAACACACCTGGGTGGATCACATTGTTAGAAAGATGCAAGAAATAGAAGCATGGATGGACAAGCAGCAGAATTAGAGGGCACTAGAAAACAACATGGGGAATTGGACAAGGACAAGGTTGCAAACAACAAAGACGTAACTAGACCCGAAGTCAAAACATCATTATAGATCACCATGGAGAATTACCAAAGAAATAGAGAACCAATTGAATCAGAAATTATTTAAAAGAGACAACCAACACAATGAACTCAATGGCTCTATGCATATCAATCTGCAAAGCATGGATAATAATAATAATGTATACATGTTAATTTCAATGAGAATCATGATGAAAAAGGAACTCATTTCATGTACTTAAGCTGTCGTAGGCACACACATGCATGCATGGACAGACATGCGAGGGAAAGAACAGCACAAATTCCCAAGCTAGCTATTCCTATTTGTCTGTACTCTATACCTGAGATCACCAGCTTGCCTCCGTCCAAGATTCAGAAGGATGATAACAAAACCAGTGCCAATTATCTGAAAGTTAAGTAGCAGCAAGAAATGAGGATACATGACATACCAATGAGAAATGAATATAGGTAATTTGTCAGAATAAAATGCAGGTTGTATAGAAGATTCTACAGCACACCAAAGTTATCCATTTGCTTTCTGTAACATCCTGTGGTCCTTAGGGCATGACAGCTGGATTTTGCTTTGCTCTTTCTATATGTTAAAGATGAGTCGAAGAAAATTTCAGGCTTGTTATGGTCATGTTATGGATAGCATTTCACAGGGTTTAAAATATGCTGTTATCAAGTAATCAGTTCAACCATGCAAACATTTAATTGTGGTAGCATGGATATGGTCCAAATTCTGCAAATTTGATTTTTCAAGAAACACTAGCATGCCATCACCAGTCCACATTTATACCATCTTTTTAATGGGCATTTGCTGCATAGGCTTTTATTAGGTTTGGAAACTTCACTAAAAGTTGAGGTTTTAAAGGAAAAATATTTATTCTATAGTGACGTCTACCTGGCAAAAACAATTTGCAGGTAAAGTCAATGCTACCTGCGTAATCTACTCCAACATTTTTTTTTATCTTTTTATTGCAGCGATAAATCATAAATGAGCTTCCAAGCCAACTAAATGAATTTATTGCAGCCCACCAATTCAGCAGCACGGGGAAGGGAAAAATATACCATTGGAACATTCTATTCATTAAATCTTATGGCAGATTATCAGAATGATTGTTTAGGTGACTTTGACGTGAGGTTTTAATGGGTTACATTGAGCAGGATTCATTCTCATTCGACTCAGGTCAAGCTAAAAGAAGGCAAAATGGCTAGCAAGAGGTCAGAGAAGATCCAGTTCAAATCCTCTTCAATTTCTTAGAAAGATCAAAGTTGCTACTGAAAAATAAAACAGGTACCACACATAGGCCAAAAAAATAACTCACAAAGAGAAGCAACTTACATATATTGGTCCCAGATCCCATCTGTGGGCAACAGGTGCCAAAATGAACCATAAAATAAAAACAGCCCATGCCTTCAGACTGAGAGAGAAAAGTCCCATCAAAAGGATATCTATCAATGAAATAAAATAGAATTTTATCAGAAGAATGTTGTTTTTTACGTCAAAAGGTAATTCTACTAGATGCTCACCAGGAAGCTTCAACTTATCATGCAGAAAGAAATAAAGCCTCCTCTTCCACCGACTTGCTGATTGTGGCAGCTGAAACTTCTGGAGAGTTGAACAATTTAACTAATAGGAAATTAGAATTTCTGAGAATCGCCAAAACTCAGTTCAGTAGAATTAATTATTCATTAATACCAGATCATCATCATCATCATCATCAAATCCATCTCGGAGATGTTTTGCTGGAGGCTTTGGTTTGACAGCGACAAGCAGGGAATCTAGAAAGTGAACAGAAAATGCCTATATCTTAGAAGAAGAACATGGAGCTTAATTAGAGAACTTTGCAGAAGATGAGCTGAACATTACCAGTAAAACTAAATCGTAGAATGGGCCCGCATAATTATGTTTGTAATTGGGATTTTTGTTATGTTAATACATTAGGCTGAAGCAAAAGGTAATAACCTAAAACATGCAATTGATAGCATCTTGAATCTTGTAACAATAGCTTTCAATTACTTTAATTTCTGTCAGCAAATAAGTATTAGTTGTTATATAGAACAAAATTTTTTCCATCAAAATCAACAGCCACATTATTTTAAACTACGTTATCAGTTTTCAAAACCTTTGGGAAAAAAAAAAAACATTTGCACTTTAATACATAGTTAGGGGTTTAGTTAGTACCTTATAGTCATACAACGGCAAGAGAACCATATTATCTATATTATAGAAAATCTTCTTGCCCTTTAAAGGAGACTCTCTTTCAATTGGTTAAAGATTGAAATTGGACAATGTTTCTACATTTTATCTAATTTTAATATTTCTTGAAACGCTTTTAGTTTCTAAAGTATCATTAGTAACATAAGAAGGATATTTAACGTCAATATAATCAGATAATATTATGAATTTAGATACTTCACTATCCTGTTTAAAAATACATCAGAGATTATAGCAAATTCCATCAGACCCCGAAATTTCTCCAAAGCAGAAAAATATACTGCATAATCTTATCACAGGACAGCAACAATAACTGGAAAGAAGCAACATATGAATGGTAATACTAATACTAAAGAAAAGACATGTACCTCCATTATTAAGCCATATATCATCCTCATCTCTGCTATCATGCAATACATTCCCGCGCAAGATAAGCCTTAAATTCTCAATTGGTAGGTGCCTATTTTCAGCAACCAACTTCCTCAAATCACAGACCTATTACAACAATGCAAGCAGATTATAAGAATTCACAATGACAAGCATCTTATTATCCTTTTCAAATTTAGATATTTTCCTTCTGTTACTATGTATATGGTCTTTAAGCAAGCAGACCATTTTGATGAGAAACAGAATTACATGAATTCAAATTAAACCTCATATTTTTCTACTTCAGGGTACATTCAATATTTTCAAACTTCATACTGCAGTGCAATAATAAATCCTCAGAAGGCAAGCCATAACATTGAACGAGATGAAAAAAATAAATAACCATGGACCACAATGCTGTTCTAATTTATGCACTTATAATCAAGAATTTGACCGAGAAACCCTATCTTAGTAAATGGGTTTTCGAGATTTACCACAACAATATGAAGCAAGAATGCTTAAATTAATAATTAAATGAAAAATATTAAGTGGGCCTTTCTGTAATCCATGGTTAAGCCAATTTAGCAGCATAAAGAATCAAAATTTTATTTAACAAACAAAATTGGATAAAACAACAAACTCTAAGAAAACCCAAAAGATACAAATATGTTCATTAAGAGAGCGAGGAAGAGATAAAGAGACACACTTTGATGGGAGAAGGAAGGAGGAGGCGAGATGGAGGAGAAGGGCCAATAGTTTTGACGGTGATTTCAGCCATATTACCATTATCGTCGGTGTTCCTGTGATTGCTCTTTGCTTCGTCTTCTTCATTAATCTCTCCCATTAAACTCTGACCGGATCGATCGATCTATCAATCTCAATTTGGTTTTGATTTGGTATTAGTTTTGATCCTCAATTCGATTCATGTTTGTTTTTTCATGTATAGAATATAAAACAGGTTTTTTCTACTGTTTGCTTTCTCGAAGAACAAGTGACAAGGTCAAATTAAAAAAAAAGAAAGAGAGAGAGTAAAAAATAAATATAGGATAAAAGGTAAACTATTTTTTTAGTGTTCTACTGTTTTATTAAATTTTTCTTGGATGTATATAAAACCTAAAATGTTTCCTTGTAGAAAAAGAACTTGGGTTGATTTTATATAACACGTTTAACTTTGTGCATGCAAAACAATATGAGTAATTTATATAAATATAGTTTAATTTAAAAAATTCAAAATATTTTTTTTAAAATATTATGATAATAATATATTGAATTAATCTATATTAATTTGAAATTATCTATTAAATCTAAAATTTGAGTTCAAAATAACTTTATCAAAAATAAATAAAAATATATTATGAATTTTATTTCTCAATTAACCTAATATATCTAATATCAAATTAAAAAACTTCAAGTCAACTTGGTTTAATTGACTAAACACGTGGCCCGATTCATTAGATTAGAATAGTCTCATAAAAAATAAATTAATATAAATTATAAAATCTAATTTATAATTAATTTAATATTAAAAAATAAAATTAAAAAAATAACTTAAATCTATCAAGTTAGCTCATAAAATTTGTGACTTTGAATAATAAAACAGCAATATCTTTATAAAAAACAAATGAAAAATTATAAATTTTAATTTTTAATCCACTATTACGAGATAAATAGAAGTAAAATAATTTAAAAAAACATGAATTATCCGAATTAACTTATCAAATTCATGGCTTGAACTAGAATAATTTGATAAAATAATTAAATTATAAAATTTAATTTTTAATAAATAAATTGTAAGAAGAAAGAGAAGATTGAATTTGAATATCAAACTAAGAATGTGAGAAAAAAGAAGGCACGATATCCTCCAATAAAATTGAGAAGCCTAGAAGATCTCAGGCTAATTTTATTTATTTATTCCTCACCGAGACTATCTCCCTCACATAAATTATAATGTGGGATTTGAACCATGCCATTGGCACACATTACACAAAACTTTTCTCTGAACTCAGTTAATCAATCCCTTGAGGGTGGGGCTAAAGATTTGATTAAATCACAAGGCAGATTATTCTATCACAAAAACAAATGATAAGGATGACAAGAGGTCTGAGGATGAGGCTCTTGCTGCCCACCATTCATCCAGGATAAAACCTCCGACAAATATATAGACACAGCCTCTTATTTGCCAGCCAAAACACGCATATCCAAAGCAAACAAAGAAGAGATAACATGGCACTGAGGTTGTGGGCTTCTTCAACTGCCAATGCACTGAGAATCTCTGTTGCCTCCCCGGCTCACCTCTCTCCTTCCTACTCCCTCTCAAGATGCTTCTCTACTGGTACGTACTCTCCTTTTATTCCTTGCAATTTGTCCTTTTAAAAGCTGTTTTGCAGCCTTTTTTCTGTAGTGTAGGGGAGTAACGTTAGAGCACTGTTGGATTGTGCAGTTGTAGATGGGCTGAAGTATGCATCTTCACATGAGTGGGTGAAGCATGAAGGTCCGGTGGCCACTATTGGCATTACAGATCATGCTCAGGTCATCTTTTCTTTATCTCCCCTCCTCACCCATAGTTTAGTATTTCTTGCCTTCACCTGAGTTTAGTATTTCTTGTTACTTTGCTTTCTGCCTGTCTACTTTATTTTTCTCCTGTTTGCTCTGTTCCTGCTGACTGCTGTTACTAAAGCTTGAACCCTAGCTGATAGTCTAGCATAGCACGGCACCAAACCATTCAAGGGCAAGACCAAGGGCCATTAACTACTTGGTTTTTCTTCAGGAAAATCACAATTGCATGTAATTTGATATACATATTCGTTACATAGTTTGGGAAGTCAATGGAATATTACAACAGGAAATACCGGGTACATTTTACAGGATCATCTGGGAGAAGTGGTGTTCGTAGACTTGCCCGAACCGGAAGGTTCTGTCAGCCAAGGGAAGAGCTTTGGAGCAGTGGAAAGCGTGAAAGCAACTAGTGATATCAATTCTCCAATCTCCGGCGAGATTGTTGAGGTTAATACAAAGCTTAGTGAAACTCCTGGACTGGTAAGTATTAAATCAAATCAGCCTGATTGTTTCAGCTTGACAACGAGTCCATTTCTAATTGCTGAGAGATACATTTTCTATATACGCACGTCTGACTTTGACAGTTTGTGTTATGAAGATAAATAAAAGTCCATATGAAGAGGGATGGATGATCAAGGTGAAGCCAAGCAACCCATCAGAATTACAGTCCCTACTTGGTCCAAAGGAATACACAAAATTCTGTGAGGAAGAAGATTCTCATTAGAATTTTAGTACGCTTTGCAAATGTTGTTGTCCTGAACTAACCTTTCTAAGAACGTAAAAAGGTTTCATGTCCTCTGAATTCTTGTCAATTATTACAAAAAATATTTTCCAACTCTGTCCAGTATTTTCTTGTTTTTTATGTTGTAATTCTGCATGTTTCTTCTAATCGGGAACCGTTTCTTCCCTCACTTTCTCTGCTTCTTTGTTGATTGCGTTATGTTCTACCTTGGATTTTCCACGAATTTTCTGATATATATATATATATATTTGCATGAGGATAATTAATGCTTGGTCATGGTCACATATGTTTTATGTAATATCAAATATTAGAATCAGAGAAAAGAATTGGTGGAAGTATTCTTCATTCTTCTACCTGATATCCTATTAAACAAAAAAGACAACGCCATACAACAGAAACATCCCAGCCAATATGTGCTAGGGTTCAATGAAGCACTGCAAGTTGCGTCCATCCAACATTGAATTGCATCCCTACTCCTTCAGTTAATATTTTTCCTTGGAACTCTTCTACAGAGCTCTGGATTTTGGAAAACTCTACCCACATAAACACCCTCCTTAACAAACCAGTCAAGACAGCAGAATATTAATTTGCAGCTCCCAGGAACAAAGCAGCAGCAGAATCGCATATTTTCATTACCAATAATGCACTAGATGGTTTCTAGGATTTCAAGTGCAGCATTGAGAAATTACCGAAGAAACCATGGATTTGAATTAGTTGCAGGATTAGCTCAATGAAAAACATCAGAAGAAGAAGAAGAAGATACAAAATACAATAAAAAAACTCAAAGTGTTTTTGGTTTTTAATCATCGAGCCAAGAAATCTCAAATTTAAAGAAACAGTGCTCAGTCTGATCAAATAGAGAAGGACAGGAAACTCTCATTGTACGTTGTTGGTTAGGGAACTTGGAGTACCATAAAAGTAGTCGAGCCAAGGTAAATGGTGAACCACAGTGCCTGCTCTGCGAGGATCCTATCCCAGATCTGAAATGTCTTGAATGGCAGAATTGGTTTTCAGTAAAACACGAAACATTGCGAGACGGCTTAACTAGCTTTGTAATTTATCATGACTGAAGTCACAAGCTGCATTGATATCAAAATTGACTGTTCTTTTCCAAACGATTATTTTCCCCATTTTTTGCAAGGCATTTGTCTACGGGCCTTGTACGAGGTAGATAATCTCAACCTGCTTGTTGGATTAGATCGTCCTAGCCAGCACATCAAAATGCCCTCTGTAGCTAAGGAAAAGAAAAGGAGATCATTTTATTGTAGTGTATAGAAGGCTGTATTTTGATTCCATGAAATTGTGCGCTTCATCATGGAAACTGATGACACGGGTTAAAAACAGAAAAAGAAAAGATGGAGCACGGGTTTGAGCTAAACTCACTGGCTCAGTTTAACTTCTTTCGGGCTTAGTTTGATCGTAGTCATATTAATATTGGTTTGACTCCTTTCAAGTTCATTTTACTAACATTCGGTTTCACCTGATAAAACTAAACTCATAACAAACTTGATTTGACTCATTTTAAATTATAGTTAAACCTAGCTTAATATAGAGTTTAGTTTAACCCGATCAAACCAAATCTAGTGAAGCCTGTATTAAACTCGATTTAACTCCTTTCAAACTTGATTTGACATTGGTCAAACCTAATTTAACATGGAATTCATTTGATTTAGTCAAACACAATCCAATCGTCCCTGCATTAGACTCAATTTGATTACTTTTAAATTTAATTTGATTATACTTCAATTAAATTAAACAAACTTGTTTTATTATGTGTTTGACTTGAAGGTATAATGGTTTTTTTTTTAAATATACAATATCTTTTAAACATAAAACACACCTCTAAAAGTTATAAAAACATGTTTTTTATTTAAAAAAGCACAAACTACCTCCCATCCAGGCATCTTCTTAATCAAATAACTTAGTCTTTTTCTTCTATTTCCTTCCTTTCTTTTTCCTCCATCTCTGTATATTATTATTCATGTCAATTACCTATATAACAAGAAATATGTCATACTTTCCAAACTATATCTTCATCTATGATTCACATATACCATTTAACTATTACATTGTGAAGCATATCTATGATGTAGGGGAGAAATCTTCTCAATCTTCTCATTCGCAATTGTATGTTTGCAATTACTCTCTTCACATCTTTCTTATAAAAAAACAACCTTCAAATACTCTATTGAATAAACTATTATAGTGTTATTTTACAGGTAACATTCACGTCTCTAGCCTAATATTATCTGCGAATAGAGCAGAGGTCCAAGTGAAGTTTTTACAAGCGTCATCAGAAACCATACAATCACTTCTGATTGATTGCTGAAAGATGACCACGAGTCCACCAGCATGGTTTCGCTGAAACCAGCTAGAAATGAGAGGAATTCGGGCCTACCATAAAACTTTCATAAAAAAAGAAAATGCAATTGCTTGAAACAGCAAAAGAACTCACTTGTAGTTAAGGAGTAAACAGTGAAGGAAGATAGAAATTTCAAGGTTGTCTAGATCACCTCTTGGGCACAGCCTACTTGCAATTCCAAATGGAATATCAGAGCCAGATTTCGGTCTATGTTCCTACACAGAATCCATGTGCTGCATGCTTCAGCACACAACATATGCGACTGAATTAAAAATGAGGACACATTCATCTAATAAGCAATAAATGTGTCCTCTCTAGCATTCCATCTCGAAGGATTGAATTTATTCGGGCCCGGATAAGTCTTCTTAATATCTCTCCTGCTCTGCCAAAAATTGAGGGAGAGGCCTATGAGATATGGGTCCTATTTTGTATAACAAAGTTAGATGCACAAAAAAATTCTAGTCATTTGCAGGCAGGAATTTCTACTAACAAAAGTTGAACAAGTAATTCAACAGCATACCATATGTTAATTGGAAACTGAAAATGACAATACATATCTCCAAATTGTAAGGGTTTTCAGGAAGTGCATGGACTGTGCAAATTTAGCTTAAGTAACTACATATATTCATGAACCACTGAGGTTTTCACTCACCTTAGCATGATTGAAATATTCTGGATGTTCATCTAGGAGGACAATAGCCCACATTGGTGGCACGAGCAGAAGACTCATGGTCAACAATTAAGCACATAAGGATTAACTCTTATGATCTCCTCATATAAAATTTTTTACCCTTTTCATCTTCAATTTCTATTAGCATATCAATCGTATCTTTATGTCTCTCTGACTGATAGATTACCATTCTTTCTCGTCCTTCTTCCATCTAGAACAGCTTGTAGAATCCTTAACAACTTCTTCTGCCATCTGGAATGAGCACAGCAACACCAGACTGATTCATCAAGGATTTTAAGGAGAGAAGGAAACCTTATTCATTCGTTATCAGGCTGGTTCATCAAGGATAAAGCCTAAAATTTCAACAGCAGGATCAATCAGAAGAAACGAGAAGAAGGGCTGAACACTTCTGGACAAGGTAGGCTGAAATTTGTACCCTACTAACTACACAGAGCATATCAGAATCACAAGTGCAAGGCGATGTTTGGATGAGCTAGCAAAATGACCTGGAAAAGATAATAGAGATTGATCACAGTTGAAAGGAGATTCAATAGCTGTCTTTTTGGGGTTCATTCCATGGAAGATATAGGGGTCCAAATGATCTCAGCAAATCAAACCTAAATTCTTCACCAAGGCCACCAATCAACAATCAAAATTACACAACGGATAAAAGCTAGTGGAATTTCTACGCGATACCGGAGACTTCTCTAACCAGGCACCATATCCTGAATTCCACCTTCCTGAACCGAAATAATACCAAGGAAAAGAGGAATATAGTAAAGTTCCAATAACTATTCGATACACATTTATAAAATGTGATGCGACAATTCTATTATCAGAACCACTGAAGTAAAAATGAACCCCTAACTTGAGAAACAAAAAGATAAAAGGGTGGAAAAAAGAAATTTAGCAGAAGTAGGGGATGTCTACGCGTTAAAACTTTTTATTGGCAGTTAAATTACCACAATAGTTGCTTGAAGAAATGTGGCCTTCCTGCATGGATGCTGGGCCTGACCCCTGGGTAGCATCTATAGCTAACGACTTGACAGTGTAATTCACGCAGAAAAACTGCAATGATTCAAGGAGCGCCTGAAAGCATATAAGCGGCAAACAAACAATACGAAGTTAATGACACACTCTGTCCCTTCCTACAACTCTGCTCTGCAGGAGACAGCCTCATGAAATTTGTTTACTACTGGCCAGCTTATAGTAAATCTGCCAGGTAATTGCCCAAGAATGAGAGAAAAAGCTCAAGAAAACAAGTGCATGAAAATAGTGAGCAGGAATGGAGTGAATATTTCTGCTAAGTTATTAATCAAATCCATGTTAAGAAAAGAATTTGCAGAACTAAACTACTTAAGTAGAAAATTCCAGGCATATACAACTCCTAGGAAAGTCAAGAAGCGGTTGTGCAATGTAAACCACGAGAAGCAAGTGACAACAACGCACTGTTACGAAAGTACATTTATTTTTCACATAAAACACTTACGCGGCTGTGCAATATAAACCACAAAAAACATGTGACAACAACAAAATGTTTCTGAAATCCATCTAATTTTTTATAGAAACACGTATTCACCGTATCAAGTACTTTAATTTGTACGTAGAACTCTTCTGCATTTTCTTGTTCGTATTGACATCAACAGAAGCGGACAGCACAACCCGTGATTGGTTGTAAACCCACAACACAGCAGTTACAACAAGCTAACCTTTCAGGACGCAACTTCTGATAGAAAAGGACATGGGAAATATGCTACAAAAACGTTTCAAAGCAAGTTTGGTTCTTGCTAACCCTAATGGTTTTTTCATGCCTCTGGTGATGTTGCAGCATCAGGAGACTGGCTATAAGAAATGGAAATCAGTTCGCATCTATACTTTTCAGCTCCATCGCCATTCATGACGGGAAGCTTTTCCTCAACGTTGATCGCCTGAGGCACAATTTCTGAATATGGAACCTTATCTGGTATGCAATAAGATATACCAATAAGTGACTCACGGGCCACTTCTTGAGAAACCTCCTCACAAGCTGCTGCTTTGTTATCCATAAAATGTCTCTACTTTTTTCTGCAAGAGTTCAATCTGATGATTTGAGCACAGGACAAAAATATTGAACCAAAACGATAAGAAACTCAGAGAGAGAACAAAGAAAAGGAATCAACTCCTTTTTTTTTTCTTTCTAAATTTAAATCAAACTTCACATGCATTGCAACTTACATTTACAATTATAGGGTAATTCTTGTTCCTCTAGTCTGACAGGAGTCAGCAGAAAAAATCAAAATTAGAGTTACATAGATGGGAGCCAGCAGCAAGCCAGGGAAGATGTACAGTACAAAAACAAATAAGATTTGAGTCAAAATCCTGCAAATGGAGCGCATCAAACTATCCTAATTTCTTTGCCTTTTGTTTTCACAACGCCACCCCATCCCCACCACTATTCATCTTCTTCCCACCCTTTTCAATTCCTCAATATTTTTTTTTTGTTGTTTTGTAAACACAATTTGAACAGTCTTCTCGCAAAATACATTTACATTCAATTCAAAGAAAGTTATCAAACTGAATCCAGTCAAATATGAAATTTATTCCAATCACAATCAATTAAAAATATATTATCTTCCCCCCCGGAACCACTAGATACCAAATCAACCATAAATTCTAAAGAGTCCTTTTCATTTTCAAAAAACCTAAATTTCTATTTGCGGAAGATAAGTCAAATTTCGATTCTCAATTCATTGAAATTGAAACCGTGAAGAAATATTTTGTTTCTTTCTCGATCGAGTGTCGAAAAAATTGATTTCCCCTCTTTTTTTTTTTTTTTTTTCCTTATTTCTCGAGAAACAAACATAAGTCAGGGAGAATCGCGACAACCAAGATCAATAGATAAACAAATTAATTTGAAAAAAAAGGGTAAAAAATAGAAATATTAACTCACCCCTTTTTTTCGGTGTTATAGATCTAACGACTCATGTGCCTCCGTCTGGACGGCGGCCCTGTTATGGCAAACCCTTTTAAATTCGCTATTGTCGACAATTTTACAAAACCACCCCCTCCACCGAATGCTATATGGTAATAAGATCTCGGGTAAAGCGTAACTGTATAGGCAGAGAGGGCGGGGCGTCCATTTTATCACATCTCACTGAATTGTTCATGACTCTAGTTATTATTCCAAATCTAATAACATTCTATTTTAAAATGGTTTTTTTTTTTAAATATAGAAAAATTAATTTTAAATAAAAAATTTAAATTTTAAACAAATGGTCATGCTGCCAAACACCCCTTAGCTATATATATATATATATATATAGATTTTTAAGATGTATTTTTTAATAAAAAGTCTCAAATGAAATTCAAAAACTTTATCTGTACATCTAATTAAGTCAATCGAGTAAGAATTTTGACTTCTTCTTTTTCCTGGGTCATCTTCTCCGCTTCATACCTGAGTATTGCATCTGTAAAACTATATTTAGGCTAACTATCATCCTTAGGGCCATTGATAAAGCTGGATATGTAGTATGATACTAGAAATGAAGGATTCAAGGTGTTCATTGGAGATTTGAGCTCCTCAAACCTCTCAGCATACTATTCTACTCTTTTATGTTGTACCTACTTGTTAAACTCCTCTACCACGTCTTTTTTGCTGCCAAATCTTGTACAAAGAGAGATAACGTCATGATCTCCACCAAAAACCCCTTAAACCATATTTTTGCCTTGCCTTCCAAGTAAAGTGAAGCAATTTCTACATATTGGTGAACTGGGTAAAATACAACTTGAAAAACTTCCATTTTCTGATTCAGCCTCGGGGGTTATCTCCATGAAATATGTAAGGCTACATTGTACCCACATGACCTTCATTGATCCGCATAATCTCCTCTTCTTGTGATTTTATTGTAGACAAACCACTCTTTTAGTGTTAACTTGTTTCCTTCCATCCCTATCTCCGCTTCCTTTCTGTTAGGTAATACGGATTTGTAATATACTGATACTTGTTTATTGGAGACTAAGTACATTTATATAATATTTAATATGATTTAATAAATTATTTACATCTATGAAGAGTCGATATTATTAAAAATAGAAAAAAAATACAAAACAAATACATTAAGAATTATACTCAATCAAATTCAACTCTCGACTTGTATAATATTGTAACAGGGCTACTACCAGCTCCTCTTTCCCTCCTCTTTTTTTACTTCACTTGTTACTCTCTTTCAGACTTTCATTTTTGCTCTTTACAATTTACAATTATGTTTTTTTTTACAGGCATTAAAGGTAACTTCTTTAACACATTTTTTATCAAATGAAGGGAACAAGAAAGCTACAAAACATGCTGCTAATTATGTCACTAATGTTTCTTCCACTAAGTTTCATGGTGGGGGTATTTTTATAAAATGTAAATATCTTAACACTTTCCAGTAATAAATGTGTGAATAGCAGCCATCAAGGTTTCCATTTGTGCATTAAGTCTTTCTTTCCACCCCTTCTTGTTATCTGATATGCAATCTGGGAATTCTTGATGAAGAACTCCCATCCTCTCATCCAGTTGCCTTCAATACTCATTCAAAGCTTTAACTTTGTAGTTTTCCACCATCTTTACGTCTTTTTTATTGTTGTAATTGCCTTGGATGCAAGGCTCTGGTACCAGTTTGTTAAGAACTCAATCTTAACAAAGAGAATGTAGTGAGAATAGGAGATATTGTGAATAGGAAGAAAAGAGGGAAGAAAGTACTCTACAAAATTTATAGAAACAGATGCTTCATCATACCTCCATTCCATTCCCTTCACATGCCTTGTTTATACAATCTTATCAACTAACTAGCTAATCTTTCAACTGTGTCTAACTATTTTATTCTTCACTTGTTTAATGCTAACTAACTATACTAACAGCTTTTCCAGCCCTTCTTCTTCTTCTTCTTCCTTCTGTTATTTCTTCTAATCCAGGTAACTACCTTAAATGCTGTGTGAAACAAATTACTAGCAGATTTGAATGTGCAAGTTTTCTATGTTTTCTTTAGATTTGAAAACTGTTCTGGAATTGGAATTTCTTATAGTAAAACCATCATTTTTACGACTCACGGGTTGGAAGCTGGGGAGGCCATCAGAGCAGGATAGCATCCATTGCTTGGAATGGTCAATCTCTAACATCAGGAAGCCGTGACACTATTCTACTTCACCTTTCTTTACTTATTATTACTTTTCAACGCAGGGAGATGATTTTAACTTTCATATTTCCTTGTATCTGCAAATTCACTGACAATAAGAGTGAGAAATAATCCAACTTCATGCATAAAAGCACACACCGAAGAAGTGTGTAGTTTGAAATGGTCATTTGAAGGTGGTGTCCTGGCAAGTGGAGGAAATGAAAGCTCTACATGCATATAGGAAGCTTAAAAAATGAGCTCGTTGAACTTCTTGGGTCGACTCAATGCCCAAAGCACTTGCTTGGTGTCCCTATCAATTCAATGGACTGGCCTCGGGAGAAGGCACGGGAGATGGATGCCTTACGGTATGGAATATAAAAGTAGGGACTTGTACTCGTAGTTCGAAACCAAAGCAATGGCGAGTTATGCTTTGTGGGATCTTTTACTTGCTTATCTCGTGTGTGATTGCCTCATAAACTCCATCTGCATCGGGAGTATTTAATCGAGTGTTTGTTCGGGTGTTACTGGTGGGTTGAGAAATTGAGTTTGGACATCTGATAGGACTTTATAGAGGCAATCAATTTTGACACTGTTTATTCAGGAAAGGCTCAAGTTATAAGTTGTTATTGTTTGCTTTTTTCTTTTTCTTCTGTTCATTTTTCTTCTTCTTAAAGAGCTCCGTGTAAAAAGTTTGGATGTGTCAGCTTAGGTTTATATATTAATATTCAAGCTGACTTACATATATTTCACTAGTTTTGAAATTAATAGTTATATAAAATTTTATTTTATTTTAAAATTTAAATTAATAATTTAAAAAAAACAAACCTAAACTTAAATTGATAATTTCTAAAAATAAATATTAAACTGCACTTCTCAAAATTTAGTCTCTTTATTTTATTATAACGAGTTGTACCCACGACATAGCAGCTATGAACCAACAAGGAAGAAAACTTGCTAAACTCTGAGCATGATGACCCTCTACTGAACCAACAAAATCCATAGACAACTTCTTATGCTTTATAAATCAACTCAGTACAGTTTAAGCATTATGTTATGAGATGGTGTTGTGCAAAACCAGTAACTGCGTGCTAAAACACAGAATTCGATAGACTTCACGAACACAAATACCACAGTACATTTCTCCTAAGCCTTACTTGTTGTCTCTTCTAGTTATTGTTTACATAGCAGTAGCATAGACCAGATATCACAGAGACTTGGGACCTTTAACCATGAGGTCTAAAATTTGTATCTACTCTGCCACTTCACTTCGAGGACTGCCCCATCATTGAGCATGTCTTTAGCATCAGTTTCCATTCCAAGCTTTGAGAGTGCAAGAGCCTGCAAGTAGAATGCAGTTGGCCACTCTGGTATGCACACTTGAGCCTGCATGGCATCCCTCAGTGCGAGTTCTGCTTGGCCATTCATCAAGCAGGAGAAGGCTCTCCTTGCAAAGACAGTTGCAGAAGGAATTGACATCAGATTTACCAACTGTTTCATGGAAAGGATATGTTAGAAAATCAACCAGGGACAGACAATCTGCAGACTACAAGACTGCTTTAGCAGCAGCACCATAACTATAGGTTTCGCTATTTTAATCTGAGGAAGATAATCTTATTTGTAATAATTCATGAACAGTCTTAAAAAGAAAAAAGCACTGTACCACCTAATAGTTTGGTGCCTTGGTGGGTTACTAGTTCATCACTGAACAGGAGCACTTTATCAGTATTACATACAAGAAGAATTTCAATTATTTGAGGAAGGAATAACTTCGTAACCATTAGATCATCAGCTTTACTAAAATATCATATTAAACCATTCACATATGAGACAAAATAATTACAATGACGGAATTTTCAACATGCAGAAAGCGATGGAATGAAAATTATTGTACGGATTTTTTCCTGTTAACTTTGAACACCACAAACATCATCTACCAATTACAGTGTTCAAGTTGTGAAATGCCAATAATCAGTTACTTAGCAAATTGTGATAAATAATCTTAACACTGGTTTTTCTCTGTATACGCACATAGACATAATAGTCCATTTGTCTGCTTATTAATGAAGGATTCACCATCTCCAAGATAGCAAATGCAGAGCCAACAAAACATTAATCAATGGATTCCACAATTTCTTTGTTTGGTGCAACATATATAACTATGACACATGGGGAGAAATACACCTACCTTTGAATAATATTCAATTGCATTCTTGAAATCACGGTCTCTGAATGCAATATCCCCAAACTTCTTGGTGTTCAATATATCTTGCACTTGCTGTGTCCATTCTTGAAATGAAAGCTGTGAACAAAAGGTCAACTTTCTCAGAACACTGCAAGAACAGGATCAATATATCATAATGGACCAATCTCCCAATATTTGTGTTGTGTCAGCAAAATTATGTCTGATTGTCAATTATGGTTACATTGCTCACATGGGAAGGATACATGGTGTAGATTGTTAGTTTATGGCGGAGATTCTTAGGTATATTTTGTGGGTTTCAGGAGGACGAAAAATTGTAACTCGTCATGCTTTTCTGTCATTTGGGCTGCTCTATGGCATACCTGGTTGTAGTGGAATGCATGAACTTTTAAAAACCAATACACTTTGAGACAATTGTTGTGGGTAAAAATGGTCTTCCTTCCTACTTTATGGTGTCATGATTCAGGTGGTTTTAGGGGGGTTTCCTTAGATATTAATGCAATTGTTTTGACATTCCATTTTCATCCGTTTTTGGTAGGAATACTTGATTCTCCCATCAAACTTGTGCAATTGTTTTCTATATCAATGCATTTTTCTCTTACCCAAAAACAGAAGAAAACAAAAGCCAGAAGCTCTTTAAAGAACAGAGTAAGGACATACCAATAAATCAATAATAAAGATTAGAGCTTCCTCACTATGTTCTGCTGGTATGCTTACTTTTTCTCATCGCCATCCTTCTCCAGCTAGCTCTCCTTCTTAACAATTTTGTTTTTCTAATTATGATATAAAAGCAATGATGGTGTTAACTTCAAATTTTTATTTTCACATTACATGATCTGTCTTGTAAGCTAAATCTATAGTCCCATCATTTGGGATTAACACTTTCATTGTTCAGCATATCTTCTGATTTGATGACAGCCATGTTTTCTAGTTAACAGAGCCAGGCAATTAAAGTCCAGAGAACATAGAGTTCAACGTACCTCATTTTCTGCGCCCTCTTCATCTTTGTAACCAGTTTTAAGCAAAATATCATGTACAGCAGTAAGATCCATCCTGGCACAAGCCTTCCCAATTGGAGAAAGAATGGTTGGCAGAGTAACTGTATCTTTAGACAAGCCCATGAGAATGTAAGATGCAACCTAAACAGCACATGAAACAGTCAGAAAATGTAGATAAGAAAAACACAATGCTGAATATTACTCAACAGAAGCTGAAAAACATTAAAAGCATCGAATTTTTGCAGCTTTAATTAAGATTACAATTTTTTCACCTCTTTCTGTTTTTGAAGTGGTGCAACTGCTGCAAGGAGAAACTTGGGATCAGGCCGATCCCTAGCCTCAGATTGAAGACATTTTGAAGCAAGTTCCACCAAATTAATAGCATCATCGCTGGCATACTGCCCCTCCAACGATGAATCCATCAACATCAGAACATGTTTTCCCCTTATTATGTCTAGGGCCTGCAGATGTTACCATCCATGCAGCAAGGTTTATATTATGGAAATGGAATTGACTATGATTTTGTCGAACATGATGCATGTTGAGATTTTTTCACCCAATGTTCAACAAATATCAATTAGATTTATAATAATAATAATAATAATAATAATAATAATAATAATAGTAATAAAGAACATATCATAACAACCAAAAACTCAGAGATCCTCCAGTTTTCAGAATTTGGCCAGAAAAGAAAAACAGAAAATTAATTAAACAATATAAAAGTGTTAATTAACCAAGTGAAGTACATAGAAGACAGTGTGAATGGAACCATTTACCATGTTCTTATAGTCTCAACAATCTGCTTATCAGTTGCACCATAAAATCAATAGAAAGAGACGAAATGCAAGGAAACACACAGAAGTATGCAAGCAACACCGGAAGCACATGGAATGTACAGCAATCTGCATACATAAGCAAGTCTATAGCACATGCAGTGGCACGTCCACTCATTTGATCATGCAACCTTAGATATGCAGCTCTAATTTACTAATTTCAAATGGATTACAGGGAAAAAAGGTATAGTAAATCCCAACATTCTTAAGTTTTTATTCAATGAGAGGCAACATACACGGCTAGGAGGAATGTGCTTTCCACTCAAAAGATCCAATAGAACAGTTCCATAACTGTAGATCACGCTCTCTGGAATGACCCTGCCTGCAAAGTACAACGCCAATCAAGTTTAGGGCATGTGGGTTCTAAAATATCTCTATAAAATTAAGCATATTTACCATTGTAGTCAAATATGTTATGTCACTATTATGTATTAATTGCGTAGTGCAATACCACTAAGAAGATGCTGTATTTGCACACGTACCTTCGCTCACACAAGACACTTATTTTTGAAATGAAAATCTAGTTACTTTCCATTACTCTATTATTTCAAATATACAATAATTGAATTTTTTTCATGAGTAATTTTCTCACAAATTGGCATGGCCTCTTGCAGCTAATTCTCACATGATAATTTCCTGCCCTATGATCAGAAACCAGGGATCTTTGAATCTTAGCGATCGATTAAGACTCAATGTTGAATTTATATGCCATCTCACAAGATAGTCAGAGTCATGAATATGATTTACACATTCTCTTCTGATATGTTCCATTGCACACTGAACTGACTAAAAAACTTGAGTTACCAAAAAATGAATAGTACATAACCATACTTATATAAAATTCTACATGTCATACTTATATAAAATTCTTGAATGATGAAATTAATAGTATATATGCGATAGTGAAAAGCCCGAGAGATATATTGTATTTATTTGAAATCTTATGATAAATTCTTCAAATCATCATCCAACTCTATACACATACCAATTGCCTTTAAATAAAACCCAGAGTACAAAAATTTGAATAGGTTAGGCACACACTGTTTATCTTATAATTAGCTGCTGTAAAATAATGCTTTGGTGTACAAGATCAAGTATAAACAACGTAGAAATTCCTGAACATGCAATGATATTAGTGAATTAGGCAAATTCTTCTCATTAAACTTCACTGAAATATCAAAAATGGTTATATTTTAAAATACACATATACCTGTCCGCAAGAACTCAGGTGGAGTGTAAGCCAAATTTGTACTGTAGCTTTTTCCATCTCTACTATTTTTCATAAGGCCAAAACTCGACAAACATGGGTCACCATCCTGAAAGGAGCCACAAATTAGATCTAACCAAACCAAGAATAAGAGAGAAGGCCAGTTTTCTGGAAACAGCACCTAAGAAACAGTAAATACATGTGATCGTATCAAGAGATCAGGGCACAAGACACATTAATTCCACATTGTACAATGTTACCATACAAAAAGTCAATTTCATAGAAATAAGTTGCATATATACCTCATCAAAAATAATTCTGTATGCATTCAAATCGTGATAGATCTTCCAGTTCTCTGTATTACAATAATCAAGTGCTTGTGCAATGTAATGGGCAACTCTAACACGCATTTCCCATGCCAGTGGCTGCTTGTCCCCTGTAAATAAATAAAAACAATTACAAAAAACCATTAACATGAAAAAAGAAAGCACCCATTAAGATGAGAAATGAAAACAAAAATCAAATACAAATACATAAAAACGTGAGCATATATCAACAGATAGATCAGCAACAACTACAATATCTCCCAATATTACTTCAGGCATTCTCAACAATATAGTGGAAGGCCCACTAAAAACCACTTATTTACAGATACGAACTGATGTTCATAGTCTAAAACAGAACTTAACAAGAAAAAAAAAGTAGGGAAGTAATGAAGGACTACCACTCTCAAATACAGTATCAGAATCTTGCCCTTAGGTAACAGAACAGCCAATCATGTACAAAGTAATGGAATTTGGGCATTTCATGGCATATTAAAACTACTGATTCTTTTGAGTAGTAAATCTTGAAAATTCTGCAAAAGTAATAATCTCAAAACAATAGATTAGGCATACAAGCACAAATCACATATAACGGCATGTTCAAAACATTTCACAACCAAAATGTTTTATCCTCCATTGGCACTGGAGAGCCTGTTGAGAAAATTATAAACTGATCACACAAATCAGTAATGAGGCAGTTTATTAGATGATCAGACTCTTAAATCAAACACTAACGAACCTTCTCATTGGGCTCAAAACAAGCATGATTTAGCAAGAAGAAACCGTGAAACATTTCTTAGAAAGAAACTTAAATAAAGGCATTGAATAGTACAGTGGAAGAGGTGCTTGGAAAGGGTATCATTGGGCATGTACTCCGCCACCAACAATCTTTCATCACCTTCATTACAGCAACCAATCAGATTTACCAGTCTCCTGTGCCTCAACTTCCCCACCCCTGCCGCTTCCACCTGACCAGCCAAGGAATTTCCATCGCAATCATACTCGATTATGAATTAGCCAGGAACCATAAACAACATTTTGGATATGTTAAGAAAAACAAAAGACTATAAGAGAATTTTGAACCGAATTGGAAAAGAACTAGTGTGCTAGGTTTCTAAGAAAATGTTGGGCCTTTTACACTTCAGCTGGAGCATCCATCTCCAAAAGAAAAAAAAGACCCTTACTCGTCAACAACCCATTTGAATTTCTACTCCACTTCTTTATTAGTCCAAACAACTACTTCATTACATAATGTAAATCCGACGAGTCTCTTAATTTTCAAATTAAAAGAAACGGAGACACAAGCTAAACCCACATTCATATTCCGTATTCCAAATTACTATTGCTGCTTGATTTTCTTTCTTCTCGTTTTGTCAACAACACTAAGAAAATGGAGACTCACCGCAAACTGTTGAGCATCAGGCCATGCCAATTTAGAGAACCTTTTAACAGCCACCAAATGATTGTTGTCAAGAATACCCCTATAAACAACATTAGGCGCTTTCTCACCACTCTCAGAGACGATAAAATCTGTGCAAAACCCATTAGTGGCCTTTCTTAGCTCGCTCAAACTATACTCTTTGAATGCTGGCACTTGCTGGACTTGACCACCCTCATCCCCATTTTCTTCAAAGAAAAAAGAAACAATAACCAAATCCCATCAATAATTTAAAAGTATGCACTAGAAAGATAGAAGGAAAAAAAATAGCAAATGCAAGCAACACTAGCTAATTAATAGAAAAAAATTATAAAAAGAATAAGAAAAAAACAAATTGATGACAATGCTGGAGATACCAAACAGAAACGGGAAGAAAGAAAAGAAAACAACCCAGAGAGAGAGAGAGAGAAACCTGAGTGAAGCTTAGTGAGGTCGTCGGGGGAGGGAAGGTGGATGGTTCGAGAATAAAAGCAACCCATTGACCTTGTAATATTTCACATACAAAACAAAGAAGAAGAAGAAGAAGCACAAGAGAGGGTGAAGAGGGTGGAAATTAATGATGCAGCTGGTTTTCTTTTCTTTAGTTTTGGCAGAGGGGGGAGCCAGAGAGAGGGGGGGACTGAAAAAGGCAAGGCAGTGAGTGTACAAGGACGCCAAAAGTAAATCTGTGAAGAGGGACAGGTACTAAACTTATTAAGTTCTACAGTACAGAGTAGAGAGGTGTGGCTGGTCCGGCCACCATGATGATGATAGTTACGTCATCACATTCATCCATGTTAAAGGACACCTTTCACAAAACCAAAAAAGTTTCCTTTTTTCCCTCCATTGATTGCAGTCAACATATCAAGACAGAGTCTTCGGTTCCTTTTTTACTTAGACGAGAATCTAGGCTCACATTGCTATTGTAGTGTGGTTGGAAAATTGCGGTGGTTTTGGTTGCTGTGATTTAAAAAAATTAATTTAGAATAATTAATTTTTATAGTTGGTTCTATAAAATGCATGTTTTTGTTCAAATTTTAATTGAAATGGTTGTAGAGTAAAAAAAAGTTTTAAGATCTATGGTTAAAACTAGTTTTGATGTTGATAATAAAAAGACTAAAAATAAAAATAAAAAAACATGTAGTTTCAAATTATATTATTATGTATTAGATTATTATCATATTATAAATATAGCAATGTAACATGAAGATATTATTTTTATTATCTTATTAAATTAGTTGCAGTTTCATTACCAATTAAAAAATCTTCAAAAATAAAAATGCAATGCAATCAAAGTTTACAAATATTATACTAAATAATTTAAAATTATGTTTTGTATAAACAAGTAGAAATAGTTTGTGAAATTTTTTATTTTTTCCACACTCTAAAGACATGTTCTATTACATCATGATACACAATAAATCAAAACCCACACTTAACAAAATTTTTTTTTATTAAGATAGTAATTATAACACATGTTAATAGTAAAATTAAATTTAAATATTAGAGTTAATGTTAAGTTTGTATAATATTTATTTTTATACCATTAATAAAATATTTTTATTTTAACAAAAATAAACCTAACTAAACATGATTAAAAAGAAATACATAAATAAATATTATTATTATATTAATATATCAAAATAAATAACACATTAAGATTACAACTATTTTTTTATATATAAAAATCAAAACCATAATTTATAATAACTATCTTAATATTTTGTAGTTGTGACAATCTAATTGTAAAATATTAATTTTATTTCATTAAAATAAAAAGTTATCATGAAAAAATCATATGGGTAACTAAAACAAGATTTCTTAAATTAGATTTATAATTAAAATTAAATTTATAACACCAACTAAATATAAAGAATATTCTTAATACTTCACATTTAAAAGTGCTTATATAACAAAAAAAAATGTATTATTTATGTTTCTTTTTTATTTAGAAAACCATTAAAAATTGTATTGAAAAATTATGGAGAGCCTTTAAAATGGGTTTTCCAAACTCATTATAAAGTTTTTTAGATAGAAAAATATTTTATTTAATACAATATTCTAATTTTTCTTTTTTTATCGTTTAGTTTTACAAACTAAAAATAAAAATGAACAGCTCCTAAAACTCCTCCTTTTAAAGGCAATAAGATACGAAGAGCTTTGCACAAGGCAACAATCAAATTCTAATTTTTTTACCGTATGATCTATGCTCAATAAATTAATGCTCCTGGAGTCCAATGGATCAAAGTCTTTTTATAGAAAGAAAACTGAATGGATCATGAAGCCCTGAAAAATATTATGGTATTTTATAGATTAATTATTAATATTCACACCAATAAAATATATATATATATATATATATAAAAAAGGAGAAAATTAATTATTTCGAGTGAATGCAAAACAAATACTCAAATAAAAGCCACTTTGTTTGTTTGGGTCAAAGCCCAAACATGCTGAAATAAAAAGCCACTCTACTTACACAATGACTTCAACGGCGCAAAATTAAAATAAACTAAAAGGGATGTGCTAACATGCTTTTCTTTTTGGCATTTTTATATGCAGATAATGTTTCCATGGGAGATGTCTACGACGTCGTCCACGAGCCCCTCTTCTTCTTCTTCTTCACAGGTAAGCCGTTTCCCAAAGAAGTGCTAACAAGCCCAGGGAGTTTTAATTGGATCATTTTGAGTGCTGCTTTTTTGAACTCATCTTGATTGCTTGCACAATCTCACTCCCAGAAATATGAATTAATGTTCTTTTGTCTTCTTTATTCGATCCGAAATCTCGAAGCGTTATTTTTTTGTATGTGAAACCAAGGAAACGAAGATCACCGTGCGCATCATCAATTAAAATAAATAAATAAATAAATAATGTGGTCTCCCTAGAACATATATAAATCATATATTCACGATGGGATCACTCTCCCTTCTTCTCTGTGGCGTCTTCGCTTTTCTTGGGTTGTGTGTGCTTTATTAGAGAAGAAGAAGAAGAAGAAGGAAAGAAATCCCAATTGTGGATATACACTGACTGGAGAATTTTCTCGAACAATTTATGTTATTTATTGAATAAATTAAAACTGACAATAAATTGAACAATGAAAATTATATAAATGTTATATATATTTAATTACAATTGCATTGGACAAAGCAACTTCATTTTGCTTCTTTTATTTCATTAGAAAGCCAATAAGCTTTGGATTACACGATGCAGATAGCCCTTTCTCCATCCTAGTTGAAATACCTATTCTTAAAGCTTTCCCTCCTCCAGCGTACAGTATTGCTTAATTTCATCTGGAGAGTGATGCTAATTAAGATAAACAGCTCCATGAATCGGTAAAAAAAGAATGCCGAACTCATCCATTATGTGGGAGTAACTCTCTAACATAACTACTTTTCGGTTTCTTAATTATGCTTTCTATTTCCATGTTCAGCTTGTGAAGAATGAAATACTTATCGTGATGTTACATCAATATTGAGCTCAAAAGAGCCAGCAAAAAACCCATTTCGTTGTTGGATTTGGATTTAAAAGATACTCACGTAACCCTAACAATTGAAATTGCTCAAACCAAGGGTCTACAGACCTAGAAATACAAACTTCTCTCTAGAGAGCCTTAGCTAGTTTCAGCATTTGAAACTACCAGTAGACTTGTAATAATATGCCAGTAAAAGTAATCTTATAAGCAGAAGTAGACGGTGATATATAGATCATCCACTTGTTTCCTCTGCGAATTCCTTGCAAAGAGTGTGTTTCATCTGTGTGATCATTATGGCTGGAAAGGTCCTCATACTTGTAAACACTGAACCCATTCATTATCAGTGTAAGTTGTTAGTTTCCTTCTGCGTTTTAGGGTTCACAGTTCATTTCACATGTTTGAGATCAGGCATGAGACCTTGGTCTCAGCGTTATTCAAATGGATAATTACAAAAAAAATCGTTCATTTGTAAATTACGTTATATATTTATAAAACATTACATCCTTAAGCTGGTATGCAAAAAAAAAAAAAAAACATGTGATGATTTATAGGATTGATGTTAAAAAAAACCCTAGCTATTCAGACTATCCAAATTAAAAAGATTTTCTTCTCCTTTTGGGGGATATAATTAATTAGTTATTTATAAGCAATGACTTTCATGCATGTTAAAAATAAGAGGTGTATATATATATAAAAAAATGTGATGATTCATAGGATATCTATTATATTTTATTTAATATTTCAAAAGTCCTTACTATTATGTTTTCCGCTCCTTTGGTGATTTGAAGATTAAGATACAAGTTTTTGTACTTTATAAATCCAATGTTTAAGTCATTTTAACAAGAAAACACATCAAAAACACTATAAAATTCATAAATCAACATTCAAGAACTTTAAAATCACTTAAAAAAATAAAAATCAATTGAATAAAAAAAATATAAACAGAACCCAATTTAATTTATTAGGCATGTTTATATGAAAAAACCACCATCATCAAACTCATCTTTTCTCTTAAATTTAGAGACTGCAATGTTAAAAAAACAAATCTTTAGACCAAAATTAAACTGACAAAAACTTAAAACAAATGTAGAATAATAAAAAAGAAAGTAAGTAGACCAAAACATAATTTTTATTATGAATTTGAGATTGATCATGAGATTTTTTGTATTCTATACTTTTATTATCTTTTATCAATTTTTTGTTTTTCTTAACAAATTTTAAAAAATTAATCATAGAATACCATAATTAAAAAGAAAGTGAGGATGAAAATTAAAACAAATGAGTTTGGTACAAAGTTTTATCTAAGCGATTTAGTTTGTAATCTAGTAAGATTTATGAATTAGTCCAATTCAATGTACAACGACCAAATAATCAACAATTATAATGTAACAGGATATTAAAACAAAACAAAGTTCTGCTTTCTTTTCTGAATGGGCTCACTGACATTTTATATTAAGATAATAGAAATAATAATAATAAAAATAAATAAGTTGATTGTGGGATGACCTAACTGAACAGCTAGCTCAGACATACTCTGATGTTTCTATGGCCATCTGAGTGGCCGAGGGAGGTCTCTGTCTTCCATTAGGAGCATTAATTAAAAATAGGCTGACTGATGTTTCCTTTTATGGTCATGGCTGTGTCCAGATTTGGATTTGTTGATGTCATACAAAGGCACGCGCACTTTCAGTGGACAGAAGCATGGAATGACCGCTCGTTCACCCTCCTCTTCTTTCTTTTTCTATTTTTATTTTTATTTTACTCTGAAGTAAAACATTGCAAGAAAGCTTGTGATCGTCAGAGTTTAAAAATTCAGCTACCTATTTACTTTCTTAAATTAAAAAAATAATTTTATACAAACAACTTATATATATATATATTTAACTGACTTTAATAATATCTTATATATAATAATTAACTAATATATAATTAGTAACTTTGAATATTAGCCTAATTAATTTCCTTTAACTTTATTAGATCACAAAAAGAACTTACTCTTTAAGCAATTCATTTATTTAGTAGTTCTAGCTATATTAGCTTGTGGATCTTAATTAATTAAATTATTTAGTAGTTCTATTTACTAAATAAACCATGCAATATTTTGATTTTGATTTATATTCTTATGATATTTATGTGTTTTTCACAAACAAAGAATTTCTTTAAAAAAATTAAATTTAAGTTATGTTCTTTATTAATAATAATTTTAATTCAGGTAACTTCAGTAACAACACAACATGATAATTCAACTTGTCGTGCGGAATTAACAAAAACACTACTAGCTCCCTCCTTATATGTGGTTAGCTCTCGGTTTTATTAAGTGGTTCAGTTGTCATTGATGATCGTGATCACCTCCTGTTTCATATGACATAAACAATCCATCATTAAATGACAACAATTACCGAATTTCTGATCATGACAAGTCCATTCACAATGCAATAATTATTGCTTAATTAGGTTGCCTATGAACCATCACCAAATTAAGTGGGAGAAATATTTTTGATAATCTGCTATGGGTATCTTTTTCCCTTAACCGTGTATTGATATGATGACTCCCAAAAATTGACTGGTTAAAGATTGGACTTGTTCTTGACATGAAAGGTGAAATTGCACGTGGAGCTACTTCTCTTTTGATAAGCAGAAGAATTAGGCCTAAGAAGGCTCAGAACAACCCAGATGGGCGACAGGAGATACATCAGAGCCAAGATTTGGCGAGAAAATTAAGATAACAGACCAAAGATTGCAGTCATCGAGTGAAGATAGAGGTTTATCTTATCCCCAAGTCTTCAGGTTATTATCACACCCAACAAAACAAATGACTTCATCAAGCCATCAACTTTATATCCCAAAGACCTTTAAAGATTTCAAAATCCCAGCAAAGTTGCCATGATGATTTCAAAATAATACATGGAGCTCTAAGAAGATTGCTTCTTTAGCTGGGGCTCCACAGAACCCGGGTAAACCATACTCCCAATCAAAATCTTGAACTGTGCTTGTAAACATGGATGGTTAAAGTTGGTCGTTGGCCCCCTCATTCGAATTAATGCATGCATCATCAAGCTTTGCTTCCACCAGGTGTGTATATTACGATTAATTTTGTAACGAAGTTGATGTTTTTATATATTCAACGAGTGGAATCCGACTTCGTTGATGAGGACTTTTGCATTCAATAATAAAGTCGTGAGAAAAGTTATCCTCGATTGGAGTAGATGCATATTATAAAATGCCTTCTTTATACAAAAAATGGAACAACTTTACAGTATTTAAAATGCAAGAATAGTGTATGCTTGCGTATGAAAATCCCATCGAACCTCATGGTAGATGAGTGATTGCACGAACAGAATGCTAGCAATTGCGTTTCATAATCACAATTACTTAGTATTTGTTACCACTTCTGCTTTTGAACTAAATTACGGAAACAATGATTTGCTAACAATTAAAACTTTATTTACTCTTTATAGATACCATTATAATTTATAATTTATGTTTAAAATGCAGGGAAGTAGCTATTGCATGGAATAATCACATAAACAGTATAGTTATATTTCACTGTTCAGGTAATAAAGCGTGGTACATTGATCACATGAGATTTTATTGTTTACATGAATAATGGAGATATTTTTGATGTTTTGGTTAGATCAGGTCTAATACAAAATTAATAATATATTGAATCGGGTCTGATCAGTAAAATAAAAAAATTATTTTTAATTTTTAATTGTATTTTATTTTAAAAATTAGTATTGAACATTATTCAATGACACTATATAAATTAGACGAAAATTGCTTAATGTTATAACATTTATAAAATTTGATTGCAATTCTAATTTTATTTCTGATTATATTTTACCTGATGTTGTTGCGCGCTTAAAAAACCAAGAAAACTATAATCCTTATAAGATGTATTTTATATGTGATGGAATTGTAGATAGTTTAATGGAACAAAAAAAAATATTTTATATAAAGTATGATTTATTTCATGATGTAATAATAATAGTTAAATTAACAATATTTAAATTAAAAATTATTAATATTAATACATATATTTTTAAATTATTTTATAACCTCAATTTCAAAAGCATTCTTAATCAAATATATTAAATTATTTTTTATTTAATTTTAATTTCAATCATAGTTTTAACCAAATATATATAAAATATCAAATTAATTTTAACCAAAATTATTTTTTTAAATTATAACCATAAAAACTATTATCATAGCAAAAAATAGACAGTATTAATTACTACAGTGAACCATCAATTAGAATGGACTCATTTGACGTGAAGTTCGTGCCTGTTACCTATCTTTTGTTTTCTATTATGGCACGTCTTGCTGGCTTTCGTATATTTCAATCTACTTTTAAAAATATTATCTTGGTAATTAACAACTGGGCATGCCAAGATTTGACCATGTTTTTATTTTGCTCTCAGTCTAGTTAATTGATAGTAATGATATTCCTGGACTTGCTTTTCTATAGAACAAGCTTTTCTATTTGATTTTACCCGTCATTTCACTTATATTTTACTTCTTCAATTCAAATTTTAAGGTAAATAGAATAATATATCAAACAACACAAAAGGTTCAAAGAACCGGTTAGGTTCTCCGAGTGAATGTACTCTCCATTCGGCATACAAATTCAGCAAGGAAAAAAGAGAGGCATAGTCATGCCTAGATTACGATCGAGCTCTTGTCCTTACTGTTTCTTTATGCAATGCATCGGTTTCCCACGGATCAAATTCTCCTTTTTGGTATGGAGGTGTGTGTTAATCATGCTTAACAGTTGTATTCCTTATTACATTTGCCTTTTATCTTTATAAACTTTGTGCATAAAAGTAGCTGACTCGGACTTCCTTCGGAGTTCATCAGGATTTTCGGAAAGATAATGAAAAATGAAGTTAAAAATCATATATTAGCTGAGATGCCTCAACCAATAGATCCATATCCCCAGAGGATGCTGCTTTTGCCACTCCTCTTGTTACCGGTGATAATCCTGCTAATTTCTTTAATCTGCAAGTTGATAAGGTTTTTGTTTTTCCTCTTCTTTAATTTGAAATGTTAGCATCACCTTTTATAAATGATTTAATACCCGATTCTAATTATTGAAATCGAACCCTGAATCTTAAAAAACAAAAACAACATCAAGTACTCCACCGCTAGATTATGAACTATTTATTTAATATAATATCCAAGGTATTTTTTCCAACGTATTTCTTGGCTTATATTCAATAAACAATAATTTTTTTTCAAAACAGAATGAAATTATTACATAATAAAAAATATTGTACATCAAAAAGGTATATTTCAAACAATAATTAAAAATATAATTCCTCTCGAGTATTTACTTATTCATACTTAAAAATGTAGCATTGAGAAAACTAAATCATCTATTTAGTATTTATACTATAATTAAAAAATAAATATTGCTAATATAGCAATGCATTATTTATATATATACACCCCAATAGAAGTGGTAATTATAGTAATAATACAATTATTTCTTTAATTAATAGTTAAAGATTGTTATTTTAAGATTATCTTGTTGTATATATTCTGTTAAATATGAAGCATGTTTTTTATTGCATAATATAACGTGGTATCCCATATAAATAAATAAAATTGAGCATTAAGTTGAACAAATGTCTTGTAAGCTATGGATATATATTAAATAATGAATGAAGTATTGATTTCAGCAAATAGCTTGTGATAGCGGTGGAGTATTTGATATTACTGTTGTGTTTTGAAGGATAAGAGTTGGACTCTCATCATTACTATGTGTATTATATATATTATTTATAAAGGATAATAGATGAAAGAAAAATGACAACTTTATTATATATAAAGAAGTTAATGAAGGTGCAATAATTAGCAACCAGAGGGGCACCCCTCCGTCCACATATAGCTGTATATATGTATGTACACATGGACTTGTTAAGGCCCGACTAGTTCATCTCATGAATTAAAATAGGATTGGGATCGGTAAGTGAGTTTATTTTTACGCTAAGCACTTCGGATATTGAATTAATTTTGAACCGTATATGCATCAGGAGGACATATTTTATAAAAGCAACTTTACACCTGAAAAAAATCGACACTTACAATTCGCAAAGATGATGAACTTGGCATTTACGTGCTCTTGTTTTTTTAATGTAAAGTTTACTAAGGGATGAATTCATGAAAAAAGTTACACAAAAAAATTAGATTTTTTATGGTTGGGTTGATAAATAGTTTAATTAGACCAACTACTAATTGATAGGCTTAGCTAGTAGCTATATGATTTATGTTAAAGAAATAAGTCGTCTGGGAAACAGAAAACTCTCTAATATTTAAGGCAATAATTGTGTTAAGAGGAAAAAACATATAAAAAAAGAAAAAAACTAAATGAAAGTTGGGGAATGTGTATCTACATGTGCCTAGCCATGAAAATTCAATGATGTAGCTATAGTTCTTATGGTTGTTAATTCCTTGTATGGCTATAATGATTCAGGGTTGTAAACTTAGTTATTCTCTTGATTGTTTGGTAATTGGGTGTGTTTATACACCAAAACCTTGAAACTTTTTAATAGAAAAGGAGATCATATCATTGGTATACGGAGAACATAGTTACTTGTTAGTAGTTAATGTGTCATGCTATAATTATTATGTCATGTGCTCTTCTAGCATAGAAAATGATAACTACATTTATATAAAGTAGTGTGAGAATAGAAGAAAAAATATATGTATAAAAAGTTTGTGTGTAGCTTCTATAAATTCAAAAACTTCTTAAAAAGTGTGTCATATAAAATTAGACAAATTAGGTTAACACAAGGTTAAGAATATAGTTTTGGGATGAAATTTGGATGAAATTTTAAATATTTAGACTAGCATAAAAAAATATGTATGTATACACATACACATCGTTTTCCACTCAAGTCTTTTAAACAAATTGTGTTTGGAAGATTATGATAATAAACAATAGAGAGAAAAATAGTTTATGTATAAATATTACTTTTTTTGTTATCATGGCTACGTTTGTATTTGGCTTTTTTTAATGTTTCTCTTTAAAAAAATTCACATAAATTTTTATCAATGTTTTTGCAAAAAAAAAAAGAGATTTTAATTTTCTTTTTTTATTAAAAACATTATCTTCAAGAAGTAAGTATAAAAGTATGTAATATAGTTTGTATATGTATTTAGGGACATATGGGTAGTCATAGAAACAAGAAAATGATCCAATATTAAAGTTATTTGTCTCATCACTTTTATAATGAAATGGTTATTTAAAGAATCATTGTTTCATAAAAGTTAACTTCATGACTATTTTGAATGGATATATATGGTAAATACTCGTGGAGAAAGTTTAAGGTTAAATAAATAATTTTTAATTTCAATTATCAATTTTTAAGATTTTGAAAACTAATTAATATATAAAATCAATTTAGAAAATTTTTTGTGGAAAGAGAGTAACAAGACATTTGTTAAGAAAGTATGAAAAAACTATAATATAACTAGGTAAGTTTAAATCAATTAATGTTATATTATTGTAAACTTATATTCTTTTATTTCCTTACCTAATTTCTGTTTAATAAATTCTTATATCAAGTTATGTATTTTTTGTTATGATGCCCATAAATAAATAATTAGAAAAGCCGAGTTAGATGACATAAAGAAGTGGAAAATCTATAAATAAAGGCATGTCACCAAAAATAATTGGGCTTTGTTTCAACAATTTATGATTTTAGAGAGTTTTATAATGCGTTCATGATCCAATATACAAAATAAAAGTAAACAAAATCATGGTTCGATGACCAAGCACATCAAATAAGCAATTTCATTTATCAATCATGTAAAATATCTAGTAAGAGCTTGTTATTATATGTTTTATTAAAAAAAGTTTAATTCAATGTTTATTTATAAGACCTTTAACAAACTATTTAATTTGCATGAAAAATAATCTAGGTGAGAATCGATTCCATTCCATTGGAGTTATACAAGGAAACATAAAAAAAAATGAAGATAAAGGAAAATAGAGAAAGGAATTATTGATGCAAAAGCAAAAGTTTTCATTGTAAGTTTTTTTATAGTTATCATTAATTAATTTAAGATTATTTATTTGTATAAAAAATATAAAATATAATTGAATTTAAAATTTGTATTTTTATTTTTATTTTATAAGAGACATATAACCCTAGTATGGTTGTAAAATTTATTTTATACTTATTTTCTTTGTGATGTTTAAATGTGGTCGGAGATTTTTGTAAATGATGAACTTGATAAATATTAAATTTATAATTTATTTATAACATAGCTGTACTATTTCAACTTTAAATATATTGCATTCTAACCCAAGCATTACATGATAAGACTTTGATGAGGTTGTCTATAAAATAATTAATTAACAAATGGTTAAGATAAAAAATATGAGAGCATAAATCCTATATAAAAAAAAATTATTGTGCTCACCTATATGCCGCTATTAGCGTACTTTTCCCCTCTCCTTTTTCCAATGTTATTGGATGTATATATTTTATATTGTTGATTTGAATATATTTTAATGGTTTCAGCTAGAATTTTAATGTATTGTTCATGTCTATTTTTGTTTTAAAAATATTTATTTACAAATTTTTTATATATCTTGTTGTGTTAGTGTGTTATTTTATTGTTTTTTAAGTGCTATTTATTTATTTCCACATCCATCCAATAGCAAGTTCAAAATTAAAAATTTACAATTTATGATGTTGGTTTACCGACAAACAATAACAAATAACCTTACAAGCATTGATCGCAAACTAGTTAGTACTAGTTGAGCTACATTTTATTATCAATATATTTTCAATACGTATTCATTTTTTATTTTATAATTATATCTTCTTGTTTATTTATATTTTCTTGGTCATGTATTTTTTTATCTTTTAAATGCTATATGACACCAAGAAGAAATATAAAAATCACATCTGCCTTCCGTTTTATACAAGGACATTTTTTTTCCATTATTAAATCTTATTTTCTATTTTAAGAAAGAAAATCATATTTCATCTTGGATTTAATAATAAGTTAATTACTTATAAAAGAATTGATACATATATCAAACTCCTAGTCATATAAAAAACAACTTTTTCATCCATCAAATATGAAATTATTTAATTACCATAAAAAATAAAATTTATTTAAATCATATATGAAAATACCTTTTTTTATTATTATTTTAGGTGAATTATGGCAACAGTCTCATCCAAGCAATTTGTAGTTCATCATACTAAAGGGTACATGCTAGATGATAAAATAATTTATTTTATGTTTTCATTTTCTACTCTTCAACCAAAATTATTTAATCTCTTGTTTTTCAATTCAATTATTTCTTTAAAAAAAATGCAACCATGTGCAAATTGGAACTTAAAATAGTGTAATTGTGAAAACAAAATGAAGAATCAAATTAATTTTTTTAAAAAAAACTATTATTTCAATCAATGGATAGTGACTTATTAGAGAATAAATAAATAAAAAATTGCAATAGTTTCTACGGTTTAGTGTTTTGTATAATTAATATTAATATAAAAAGGTGCTTGTGATTATCCCTAATAAATCCAGATAAGGTATAAGCAATGGATGGAATGGAAACAAAGGGAGGAGGATGAGAGATAACACACCATTGGAAAAAGAGGAAAAGCATAAATAATTTGTTCAGTACTGGAGTATCACTTCAGATAAAAAAATACCAACAATTTGCTCAATAAATGAAGTATTTTTAAAAATAAAAAACATTAAAAATGAAATTTTTATTTAAATAAAATATTTTTATAAATTGAAAAAAAAACATTTCTCTGTGACAAGGCTCGAGGCAAAAGACGGATCATTTTCTGACTTCAAACAGACTGCATACTGCATAAACTATTAATTTACCCCTTTGGGTGACCCCTCCTTTTGTCCTCTAAAATCTACACCGTTCGTATCACCCGCTCACTCTCTATTTATACACCCTTTCCTCTTCTCTTTCAGTCCCAACTTCCCTTCTCTTCTTTATAGAAAGCACCTCCTCCATTTCTCATCAAGCATCATAACAGAAGATCTCTCTCTTTTCAAGATAATTAATGGCTTCTTTGGAGGTGTGCAAGGAGGTTAGTCGAAGGCTTCTAGCTATTTCCTTCTCCTCGTAAATCTTCTTTGTTAGGTCTTGGCCACAAAATATTAAAGGATGATCTTAAAATCTTTTCTCTTCTCCTTTCTTACACTTGCTGGATAGCTTAAAAAAAGGGGTTCACCATTTTTATTTTATTTTTTGTAAATGGTAGCTAGCTTATTAGCACGTCAGTACGTTGTTTAATTAATCCGATGCATAACATACAAAGCATAGACATTACATTAATGTTGAGTGGTTAATTATGATTAAAAATTATTTAATTTACTAATATTTCTTCTAGTTTGAAGATGAATTCAGTAGGTGTATAACAATGAGGTGAAAAATGTTCATACGCAGGATAAGTTCAAAGAGGGAGAAGGAGAATGCACTTCTGATGGAACAGTTGATTGGCATGGCCGTCCTGCTATCAAAGCCAAATCTGGACAGTGGGCTGCTGGAATCATTATACTCTGTAAGCACAAATTCTAAGTAACACCATCCAATATAAGATCATTAAATATGACCAAGAATAGTCCTATCTCGAGATGAATCTTGCATGGTTTATGGCTGGTCTTCTCATTACAAATATTTTGCAGCTCCGCATTCTTTTCTAGCTTTGCTGATTAATTTACGAGTTTGTTTGTCTTTAAATTTTAAAAGTGTTTTAAAATAAAAATTATTTTATTTTTTTTAGTTTAAATGAATTATTTTTAGATTGTTTTAATATGTTAATATCAAGAATAAATTTTAAAAAATAAAAAATATATTATTTTAATGTATTTTCAAACAAAATATACTTTAAATAATAATTATTACCGCAATATCTAACCCAGCTCTACATATTCATTTCTTGCAAGAAAACAATATGGGCCAAAATGCAAACTCCTAGTATTATAGGTGAATTTTGGGATGTATATTGTCATAACATCCGTTGTTCTATCCTATATTTATTGCTTACTCCCAACGCACTAGGGAATATGTCCACTGATCCATCCACAAAAACACATATAGCATACGCGTATGTAAGATTTATGCCCATGTTTATTTTCGATGAAATTGTTCTTGCAAAATAAATTTATCACCAAATATTTTGGGAAAAAAAGAAGAGAGATGGGGTTGTTATGATAAGTAAATGCTCCTTTCTTCTTTCTTCTTTACTAGTAGTAGTATGCACTTCAGATCTTGGAAAAGATGACAAAATTAAGGTAGCTAAATTAATGAACGGGGTAAGAATGAGAATTGAAAACAAAAACAAGTGTTAAAACTCTCATTAATGCCCGCCGGGCTTCGGCACAGCCAATGAATAAATGGAAGCCACAGAACACATCTTCGAGAAGATAGAAACAAGAGGAACCCCGGCCCCTCGAGTTCTAGACAGAAGTAAAGACAGGAAGACATGGAACTCTTTTCTTGGTTTTCCACTAAGCCACCCACTTCCATTACTTCTGGAGAGAGGGGCGAGGAAACCATGCACAAAGATTCATCTGGCACGTAAATATGTGTGGTTCTCTGCATGGTCTGGGTTTCAGCCACGTGCCTAAGAAAATCTAAATCGAATACGATAACATTTTACCTTTAATTTTATTTTGGCAAGATCAGTGCTTTTGTGTCTATATTTCACCGATGCATATATATATCATCGAGGTCGTGTTATATCAGCTATAAAAGAAGAAGAAGAAGATAATTATAGTATTTATTATTATATATATTAAGAGATAGAGATAAAAGAAAAATAGAAATACAAGAGAAGAGTTACTATATTTTTTAGTGGCATTGAAATAACCTTCTATTTTATTTTGTTTATCTCTTTAAATAATTATAAATTGAGAATCATTAAAAAAAAAAAATCTTTTATCTTTCACTAGATAAAACGTGTCACATGCATATGCTTGTATTATCATAAACAACAGCGTTCTGCTGTTTATCACGCCTGCTTAAGTTATACGGCCATAAATCATAAAAGACAATATTAGCCGGATCGATCGTAGCTTGTTGAGGTCGGCGGCGGAAATCCTTGTCATCATCTTAATCAAAAGGTACTCATTTTTTTCATCTACAGAGATTATATATATATATATAATTAATATACAGTACTCAACAAGTAAAAAAAAATGATTGAAAGTAAGAGATAAAGCTAGGGGCAAGTTCCTTTTCCTCTGGCTTTACACCCATAAAAGTTAGAACTCCCACTAGTTGGCCAACCATTGGCATTAAAATTCGGTGGTGGTGGAAGAAGAGAGAAAGAAGCTTTCGAGTAAGGCCAGTTAGATACGACATTATTGCATCTCAGCATTTTTATTTTTTTTGATAATCACCGAGAGTTGCGTCTCAGCTTAGTAATGTGCTTGACGTTAATTTGGTGGTGCTCTTGGCCACTCTTTTATATAAAGTAGGGATAAAAATATCAAATTCTAACGTACTTGTCATGTTGCTGAATATGAGCTTCCCCGGCACATGAACAGTGAAGAGGTGTGTAAGTATCATGGTTGGCCAGGCCAGGCAATTTGTTCAAAGGATTGTTAACGTTAAATTCAGTGGAAAGAAGAGCGCATGACAAGATACTGTTGATGGGACGTTTTGATCTTCAAAATTGATTATTCTAGGCACGCAATCTGTTTCTAGGTGGACAACCCCTTTCATCACCTTGGTGAGATATAGTTAGGGTCTTTCTTTTACCTTCTGAAGAAATGGAAATGACGAGATATAAAAACATGCTATGTGAGCATAAGCTTTATGTGAGCATAAGCTTATTAATTCTTTCGTAACACAATCAAAGAACTTCAGTTCATCCTCACCCTCTGGGGAATTCGGACAGTAGTTAATGTCAACAATCCATCTAGCCACTTTACAAATGTATGCCTCGTGATGTTACTGATGATTAATCAATTAAAATTTCCATTAATTGTAGCAAACGCTTTAAAAAACCTTGTTCTGATTGATCTGCAAGTTTAGAATTCCCTACAAATAAAGCCTCTAAAGGTGAACCCTGTGTTTTGTTCTGTTCAATAAATTCCAGTGAACCAGGGCCTGGCAACACTTGCATTCTTTGGTGTTGGTGTGAACTTAGTTCTGTTCCTGACAAGGGTTTTACAACAAAGCAACGCCGATGCTGCTAATAACGTTAGCAAATGGACCGGAACGGTCTACATCTTCTCTCTTGTCGGTGCTTTCCTTAGTGATTCCTACTGGGGAAGATACAAGACTTGTTCAGTTTTTCAGGTCATCTTTGTCATAGTAAGTACTGTGACCCTGAAACTTTTCTTTACATTTTGCATTAAAAGTGTAACTTTCATAGTTCACCTCAAAAAATACAAGAAGATTTCGTACAGTAAGCAGATCCAGGTGCTGCAATTTAATTGCATGCATATGTGCTAAATATTGCTGCTTTTGTTTTATATGGCAGGGTCTGGTAATCCTATCACTCGCATCATACCTAATTTTAATCAGACCAAAAGGATGTGGAGATGAGCTGACTCCATGTGGATCCCATTCAAACATGGAAGTTTCATTGTTTTACCTCTCCATTTACCTCATTGCTCTAGGAAATGGAGGGTATCAACCTAACATTGCTACATTTGGGGCCGATCAGTTTGATGAAGACGACCCTAGGGAAGGATATTCAAAGGTTGCATTTTTCAGCTATTTCTACCTCGCCCTGAACCTTGGTTCCCTCTTTTCCAACACCATATTGGGGTATTTTGAGGATGAAGGGATGTGGGCACTAGGATTCTGGATGTCTGCAGGTTCAGCCTTTGCAGCACTGGTATTGTTTCTAGGAGGAACAGCTAGATACCGGCACTTTAAACCAAGTGGTAACCCTCTCTCCAGGTTCGGCCAAGTTATCATAGCCGCGATGAAGAAATGTGGGGTCGAGATGCCACCAGACGGAGAGGAGGAGCTGTACGATGTGGATACAAAAGATTGCTCGATGAATGGCAACAGAAAGATTCTCCACACCGACGGATTCAAGTAAGTAATGAGAGAACGCTCACAGGCTCATAAAACTTGATTTATCCGAAGTACACAGAATTGATAATCCTTGACTAAATTCAGCATTCGTTATGTCTAGGAAGCAATATTATCCAGTTCATCATTCGAAAAAACTGAGTTTCGTAGATTCCATGAATCAAGAATTACAAGTTCCTTTTGATCTATAACAGTGCTAACTGTTCATCCATGTATTTTAGGTTCTTGGATAGAGCAGCTTTTATCTCTTCAAGAGATATTGATGATCAAAAGAGGGGCTGTCGCAACCCATGGCGTCTCTGCCCAATTACACAAGTAGAAGAAGTTAAATGCATACTGAGACTACTCCCGATTTGGCTCTGCACCATAATCTATTCAGTGGTTTTCACACAGATGGCCTCTCTGTTTGTGGAACAAGGTGCTGCAATGAAAACAACCATTTCAAACTTCAAAATCCCTCCTGCCAGCATGTCTGCCTTCGATATTCTCAGTGTTGCATTTTTTATTTTCCTATATCGGCGAGTTCTTGATCCACTTGTGAGCAGTTTTAAACAGACAAGCTCAAAAGGACTAACTGAACTTCAAAGAATGGGTGTTGGCCTTGTGATCGCAATAATGGCAATGGTTTCGGCTGGGCTTGTGGAGTGTTATAGGCTCAAGTATGCAAGAAAAGATTGCAAACACTGTGAAGGCTCAAGCTCCTTGAGCATCTTCTGGCAAGCTCCTCAGTATGCACTAATTGGAGCTTCCGAAGTTTTCATGTATGTCGGTCAACTGGAGTTCTTTAATGCACAAACACCCGATGGATTAAAGAGCTTTGGGAGTGCACTTTGCATGACTTCTATCTCGCTAGGGAATTATGTGAGTAGCTTGCTTGTGACTATGGTTGTGAAGATCTCAACTGAGGATCATATGCCCGGATGGATCCCAGGAAATCTCAACGCAGGTCACCTTGACAGGTTTTACTTCCTCTTAGCAGGCTTGACGACTATAGACTTCGTTGTGTATATGGCATGTGCTAGGTGGTACAAGAGCATCAAGCTGGAAAAGAAATGCGAGGAGAATGGTCATGAAGAGAACTTTAGAGTCTGATGTACATGATGAAATTTCCACCAGAAAAATGTTAATGATTATGGTACCAGCATATATAAATAAGAGGGAGAGATTGGGGGTGATGGATAACAATTTGCAGAAACTTTCGGATAAACAAAAAGTCGTGCTGTGGGAGAGTACATACAACCTATTCGCTGAACTCCCATAACACCTATTTCTCTCGGTTACTGCAACACCTTAACTCCCCCGTTCACTCTGTTTCTGAAGTTTAGGTTAAGTAGAAATTAAGGAGTTCAATGAGGCTGGGCAGCTTTTGGTTCAATTTGCCTCATTATCATTTGTTGATCCTGTTGCTAACCATGGAATTACCTTCTAGAACGAATTTCTACCACATATGAAGCTGCTGTGTCTGACAATAATGCAAGTGTATCTTCCCTCCAAGTTTTCACTTCATGACCTTTGGACTACAGAACTACACTTCCTGGGGCTGATAAGACAATGCAAGTCCTAGTTCCCCAACATACCTAAAGCAATTTTCTCACGATCATGCAAGCATCAATTCTATTATTATAAAAAGCAATAGACATAAATCTAAAGTTGTAAAAGACTTCAGTATAAGATCAGTGTGATGCCAACCAAGAGAAACACATTAGAAACGGCTCACTAAAGCTAAAGTTGTAAAAGTTGCAAGCGACTTGTTATAAAATCTTATCCTGATGGAAATATCGTCCCACATTAAAATATTTAAGAACAATAGCTTTCTGTTATGGACTCCATCCTATAAACCTAATCCTTCCGAACTTTATAAAGAAAAACAAGGTAAATGAGTCGATAATGAAATCATTAGAATAAGTTTCAGAAAACTCTCTAGTTGAGTTCCCTAAAAAGATAATAATATTAGAAGAGTCTCGTGAAATTAATTTTTCTAAACTATTTAATTTCTTACTTCTCATATTTAATGTTTAACACATCATAAGTTTTTAACATTATGTTAAACTTCATGATTTCTTATCTCTTATACCCTTTTATATATGTAATAAGGAAGATGAAGATAATTCTAAATTTTTAAATTGTATTCAATCCATATCTATTTAGGTTTGAATAGTGTTTGTTAGGTTACTCACCCTTAGTTATTTAATTTTCAAGTTTACAAACCTAAGAAGCCTATAGGTTTTTTTTTCTATGTCTTGTCATGTTCGAGTCATTTTAAGCTTTTTTATCTAGAGTTCATAACTTGCATGTTAATATCATAAAATAAATTGAAGCAAATAATAAACAATATAAATTCTAAATTGATTTTTATAAGTATTGTCATAAGATAACCCAATTTTTACCCTTTTATTTTATTTTATTTTTTATTTCCTGAAAAATTATAATAAAAAATAAATAAGAGAGGAAAAATAATGATGAAAAAATACAAATAAGAAAGTATCCGGAGTAAACGCAGAGAGTCCAGAAAACAAAGGAAAACTAAAACAGAGGAGAGGAGGCAGTGTTGGTGGAACAGCCCTTTCACACTATCATCTTCGTCTGCAACTGAAAGCAGCAGGTTCCAGGAACCAGAGTGATTTATTTTTCTTTAAGAACAGAGGCAAAGAGAAGACGAGGGGGAGAGAACCAGAGGAAACAGTGGGCACAAAAGGAGAACAGAGACAAGCAGAAGAGAAGAACATGTTACACCGAGAGAAAGCAAAAGAAAAGAACAGAAACTAAAGCGAAAGTAAACAAAGGAAGGAACAGCACGCCATCGCCTTCATCCTGCTCACAGGTAAGTGTCTCCGGTTTTGCAAAATAATTCCCTTGCATTAGACATTTAATTACAAGGTGACTGTGGCAAGCATGCGCGAACAATTCACGCATGCTGGCTGGTAAAAACAGCCTCGTCACGCCGGTGATCAGGCTGGTTCAGCTCAGCACAACTTATAAAGATTAAAATCGTGATTGGAAATGTAGTTGTTATTATTTTTTAAAATATTTTTTATTTAAAAAATTATATTAATAATATTTTTTATTTTTAAAAAATTATTTTTAAGATTAGTATATCAAAATGATTTGAAAACATTAAAAATATATTAATTCAAAGCAAAAAAAATTCAAATTTTTTACAGTGTCAAACGGACTCTAAGTTAGATTCCATCTAAAACATTAAAAAATAAAAAAATATGCATGTATAAAAAAAATAAAAAAATACTTATTTAAATTTATTTTATTATTTTTTTCATTGTAATATTTACTAACGTTAGAGTTGAAAGTATCCAGAGTTTAATATTCATTGATATCAAAGTCAGAAATATTACAAGTAAACTATCATAGCATAAACTAACAAACTTTTAATAATTTAAAACAAAACCAACAATGCAGCTTACCTCAGGTAAGGTATGTTAGCAGTGCTAATACCTTTTCTAGCCATAATCAATCCAGAATAATAAAATCTTCGTTTACTAATTAGAATTTCTAATAACTATAATACTAGATGGTAACTCCTTAAATATACATTTTCTCACCAAAAAATAAGATGTCAAAAATTATTTTTTTTATTTTGAATTTTTAGGGTTGTCATGATATCAAGTGCGACAAGTATCATTATGTATTTAATGTTGAAAATTATTTTATGATACAGATTATATCTAAACAATGTCCTTTAAAAACCACTAAAAGATTTTAGACTGGTGTTAAACCATTTAAAATCCTACAAATAATTGAATCAAATAGTTAGATCTTTAAACTGCACTAGACTTTGATATTATATCTATTATTATAACGAAGGACCTAGTTATGTATAAAAGACAATAACATATCTCTGATACTCCTTTTGAAACCTCTTTCTTATTATCCTTATCATTGACATAAAAAAAAAACATTAATGTTACTTTAAATATACAAGTTATTTTTATCAGTGACAATAATGTTTAATGAATCCTAGTTCATGAGTTAGATAACCAATTTTAGACTCTATTTTGATTATAAAAGAGATATTTTAATAACTTGATTTTGATTTTAAGAAATCTTTTCAAAGTCGTTTGAAGTTATAATCAATAGAATTAAGTTTTTTCAACTCCAACAGAATTAGTAGGAATACCAGACTTGAGTCACGATTTATACATGTGTATAATCTTTAATGATGAAGAGTAGCCCAGTCATTGCTTATTAGTTAAGATATTAGATTTTAATTTATGTTATCAAGTTTAATTTTTTTAAAATTTTATTTAGGTTTCATTAGCAAGTTTGATGTTATTTTATTTTGGATTTAAATTTATTTTTAGTAAATCTTGGACCTAATTGCTAGTTGTTTTAAGGTTTTATTATTTAAACATAGTTTTTAACATTGTGATCAGATTATGATGAATTAATAAAAAAGTTACAAACTTTTGGTTTTCCAACTCTTATTTTTCCTCTCTTTTTAAACCCTATTCTCTCTCTTCTTCAACTTATTTGTTCTAAGTTCTAAGTTCTTTTTGTTCTTTTATTTTACTTCTCATAAATATTTATTTATCTCACATTATATTCTCTCTTATCTTGGAGTTTCATCATTTATGGAAAAAACTTTTAGTAAAGAATGAAAATGAATAAACTATCTTTTATTCGTATTCTCACAAATAATGCCAACGATTAAGTAGTGAAAAAACTCGTATAAATTGAGCTTTCCACATCTATAATCTTGGGCTGGAGAAGAAACTGGATCTCTAGTTATTAGTTGATCTTGGTCATGTAAGCTTACCCAGTGAAGAGAAAAAAATAACAGGGAATATTTTCTTTTCTAGAAAGTCAAGTCATTAATTGACATGCTATGTTTACTGTTGATAGATAGATTGGTGTTTGAGAATAAATCATTGGTGATAAAAGTGGCAAGCAAGGAAAGTTGGTACAGAGTCCAACTTAAGGGTAGCCATTGATGAAAATGGTGGTCTGGAGGCCTAGGGATAATTTCCGGTGAAAAGATTGGCCTAAGAAACTTAAAGAGAGGTTGTTTATTCGCGAGAGAGGCTGGCATAGATGCAGAGTTTAATTGGGCCAATGTTGGAAAGGGTTCAATTAGGCTTATAGAGGAGAGGGTTTGGTTGGGAGACGAGAGGATTAGGTTAGGCCGAAAGAAGAGGGCTTGGTTGGACTTGGCTTAGCCTAAAAAGGGTTTGGCTAGTTCCTTGGAGGTTCGACTACTTACCTAATTTGGCTAAAAGGAATGAGAGGCTCAGTTAGACTATTGATTATTGACCAGATGTTGGGTTGGATAACTGAATATTGACTTAGATAGGTTTAATTGATAGCCAGATATGGAGCTGGTTCGACCGCATGTTGGGCTGGTAAGACTGAAAGTTAAGTTGAATATTTCTATTTTTATTTTAGATTAAAAAAACATCATGGGATAGAGCTCTACATGCCCTACGTTACCACACACAGCGGGCTAGTCCATTCTGCTCTGAACCATTGGGTGTCTCCTTGGGGACACTCATAACTATCCACTGACATGAACACGTTGATGCCCCAAAGAATGGCACCATTGAAATCCATCGGTCACGGAGACTGAAGCTGAGATTGCCGCGTCCTAATCGTGAAAGGTCAAGACAACAGTACAGAATGATCATGGATTTCCACTCCGGGATCAGACTATAATTTATTCTTCCAATATGATGGTCTCAGGGCCCAACCACTATGCACAATATTTCCACTACTTCCAACTATAAGCCAAGAACAACTCAAAACAAAGACAACGTATCTATACCGAATTTATCAACCAAGTGTAGGGTAGCAAAAAAAGCGCTAAGAACATTTCAACATATCAGAAGAAATCATTGCAAGATTTTATCGGATGCCTTCATAATCAGTAGATAATTTTCTTTCTACATGAACATATTTGCAACAAAATTAGCCCTTGTGGTATTCAAATTCATTAGGATTTTTTTGAGTTCATACTTGGAACGGCAAATTACTATAACTACTAATTAGACGAAAATAAAACAAATCTCAAGACAAATATCAGCTGTTCAAACAAAAACCCTTTATTGGTACAAAGTTAGGCCTGGACCTTACGAACTTGAATATGATGAGTAGATTCTCGACGCCATATAGGTTGCGCTCCACTCTGGACAAGGGTAACATTCTGTCCTTCCATCAACAGACCCTTACTCTAAAGCATGGAAAATACTTAAAAATATTAGTTTCAGGAGATGTTCATCCAATTGTAGAAACTAGATAGATGGAGGAATCACCAACCAATAATAGCTTGAGTGCTCGGGCAAAGGTCTCCTCTGCGTCATCCGAAAACTGCATGTATATTGGCATGGCACCCTGATAAAGTGCCAGCCTCTGCTTTATCCTTTCTCTGCCAAGCATAGAGAATGTTGTGAATATTAAGAAATGAAGACTTGATCCTAATTTACACTACACCATCAAGACGGAAACTAAAAGAATTCAACACACAGATAATATAAAAGTATGCACGAAAGCTAAAAGATAGCATAGAGCATGAAATAGGAGTGCATAACGATATTCTAATCATCAACGAGGCCATTTAACATCTTTAGTATGATGGCAGAAAGACAGGAAATGTATTGGCATCAAAGAAATGTTCTCTTGCATGAGAAAGATAACTAGTATAAACAAATTGAAGAATGTAAAGTGGTTATTGAAAACCATATAAACAAATTATTGAAAACTATTATACCAAACAGAAGGATGCACAGTATTACTAAACAAATTACCAATTTTAGTGTGACTAATCTTCTATCTAATACTTTCACCATAAAGCATTCATTGTTAAAATATTTGGAAACATGCACGTGTAGCATTTCAAGCTTTCTAACTAGGTTAAAGCTTTGAACAACATTGTATTTGAAAGGACCTTTATTCAATTTACAGTCTCAAGTAATTTAAAAAGCAAAAACTATTGAATTTGTAGTGCTCTTGGAACTCACTCATTTGTGAAGGCAAATATTGTTGAGGCAGGCCGATAATGGCTTAAAAGTATAGCCATGGACCCTGTTCTTGTGAAGACAATGATAGGTGTATTGAGAGTGTTAGCCATAATTGTGGCATGGAAAGCAAACATTTCACCCATATGGCTCTGCCAAAAAAGAAAAAGTGTATCCATAAGGTGTTCAGGCAATGAAAGCATGAAGAGAGTTGGGAATTAGAAACGGTCACGTGGACAGTGGCAGCAGTGGCCAAGTTTGACATCAGTCATCACTAATCTGGTGTACAATTTACATAAAATCTGATTCTATTTGTCCAAACAAATTGTATGCGTAATAAGAAAAGAACAACAATTAGAAGCCCCCCCGCCCCCCTCTCTCAATGCATACCTTATAGACATTGTGGGTTGGAGCTGTTGTGTTACATGGCAGACTTGATTCTGTTCTCAATGCCACTGTGTGCATGACTTTCACAGCTTTAAGTGGATACCTAAATTCATTGTCATAAATAACAAATAAATCAATTGCAAAAGAAAAGTAAAATTAAGTTGTCTGCATGAAAGATTGAAAAAACAAAATCATAACTGGGATGAGGAAACTAAGTAAAACATGATTGTGAAACATGCCATTAAACCTGTTAGGATCAAAATTCTTAGTAATAATACAAGATTACCCAGAAAAACAATTATGAGTTAGTTATCATAAGGATGCACCATACTGAAACTTAACCACCACTATCATTGATGATATCTTCATACTCCTTCAGAGGAGCTAATTGAAATATGAACTATGACTTGACAGAGAGAGAGCATGAAAGTCAAACTTATATTGTGTTACTGGCGCTTGAAGGTTTTAAAAAAGGGAACTTCTCTAGTTTTATGTAACTCAATAAGCTCATAAAATGTGCTCGCTGAAAAATATTTTTGATGGAAAACATGTTTTAAAAATGATTTTGTAATTTTCTGATCCATCTTAAGAAAAAATCATATGTTATCATTATTTTAGATGGAATTTAGGTGGCTGGTGGTTCTTTCCAGCAATGGTAGACAACTGACATTGAGTCTCACCATAGCAGCAATTGCCATTAGTAGGTGATGGATGGCACTCAGTAATGCACAATGGTAGGCCAATGGAAGTGCCAACAGTAAAGTTGAAAGCCAAATCAACCGAGTGGTAAGACTATATATCCTATAATAGTTGAAGGCTTGCAACACAAAGCAGTCTAGAAATTTGAGCCAGCTCTCCACTAGCCAGAAAAACATTATGTTGCCAGTTTCTGTTCTGTCATCAAACACAAAGAGGGAAGAAAAGAACAGAAGAAAAGAAAAATATCCTGTTGCTGTTTTCTGAATCACTTGATTTGGACCAATTTCACTTACTTTCCATGGGCAGTTTCTCCTGAAAGCATGACTGCATCAGCACCTTCACGTACTGCAATTGCTATGTCAGAAACCTCAGCCCTTGTTGGTGTAGGATGATCAATCATACTTTCCAGCATGTTTGTTGCTACAATAACAGGCTTCTGCATGTTGTGACACCTTCTAATGATGTCTTCCTGTTTGCATGATCAGAAAGCACTTGACTAAACAAAGAATTCAAGTGAAGTGATTAAGCTCTAAACAAGACAAGTATTAAAAAGGTAACTGCTGTTAGTAGTTTTTAAGGCTACATTTGGGTAAGGATAGCAGTTTCACCTACCATGATTTTACCAGGTAGGATCAACCATGCATGGTAAGCAGGTTATGCTAAGAAATAAAGTGAATTTAGATGACCACCGACAAAAGCAACCAAGCCTCAATTCCAAACTAGTTGGGGTCGGTTTTATGGATCCTTTTGCACCCTTCCTCACAACATGTACTAAATCGGCGAATAAAATGTGACAAAATGCAAAATTGATCCATATGTAGAATCTCAAGAATTCATTTCAAGCTATTACTACTATAATATTTTTTCTTAGATTCAGAAATAACTCCATATATCCAAGAAAGAGGTGAGTCTCAACCTCAGGCTTTTCCATCTTAATCAAGTCCCAGATCCAAATTTGACATGCATGTATTATGTGCACTATGGGAGTTGTTATTGGACATGCCACATTCTCTATTCAGTTACCTGCAATAAAGGGACATCCTCTATTGGAAGTTCAGCACCGAGGTCTCCACGAGCAACCATTGCCTTTCAAAGCCAATGAAAAACAGTTAAAAGGGAACTGAACATTATTATACCAAGCAATAGATAACACACATGAACACTTGTACAAGGTAAGTGCACACAACACATCTTCACACAAAGAATAGAAATTTGTAGTCTCCCATTAAGAACTCTAAAACACATGTAGATAGATAGATAGATCTGCAGTAATCCATTAAGAATATCAAAACTGACCCCGTCTGATGCAGAAATTATTGACTGGAGATTTGGTATAGAGTCAGCACTTTCAATTTTTACAATCACATGGATGTCAGCATTGCAACCTGCATGATGTTTGCAACAGTTCAAATAGACAAACTGGAGAGACATGAACTCTCAAATGTAGCTGAAACTTGAAGACCTGTTTATATGAAGAAAAAACTTTACTTGTGAGATAATCTTTCAACTCGTGAACCACTTTTGCATCCTTTACAAAGGACACGGCATAAAAATCGACTTGGTTATCCACCCCAAATTTGATATCTTCCCAGTCTTTGTCTGTAGATAATGACAACGTAGCACACAAAAATAGAGCATAGTGTTCAGAAGATAACAGAGGATAAATGAATAATTAAATCTTCACATCATACTGTTACAATAAGAAATTGAAACAGATAAGAAACCTGTAATTGAAGGCAAAGTTGCACTTTTTCCCCGCACATTTAAATGGCGCCTTGATTTTAGTTCTCCACCGTCAACTACCACACACTTAACTGCATCCTTTGTCTTTGACTTCACAGATAATGACATCATTCCACCTATAAAATTCACAGAAAATAGCTCTTCATGTCTTGTGACCGGCAGAGGAACATTAGACTTCAGAGAATACTTTGTAGAGCATTCCCTTTGTGAATAGATGGGAACAGGAAAGAAATAGAAGCTGATTCATGATCTTGAGAATCCACATATAGAATAGAATCCAAACATCAGGAAATAAAGTGCATTATGCTACCATACAGTACTAGCAACTAACATACATACTGTAAGAAAAGCCATCTACCAATCCATTAATAACAATTTGCAAATTCCAAAAGCAAGTCCAAAAGAGAAATAACAAAATGAGTTGGTTAACTCTTTCCATCTATGATGAATTATCCATATTAAGAAAAAACCACACAGGTGTCCTGATAATTTGGTAGTTGTGAGGCCTCCAAGCCAGTCCAGTTCCTCATATGGCCATCATACATAAATATTGGCCATTGTAAAAAGTTCTCAGAAAGTAAAAGAAAACGCATATACCACTTCAACTCAATTATTGAAATTAGAGATTTATAGATGTGTTTCTGGTTTTTATTATCATATAAATCTTTCTATTATACAACTCATCTATTTCTAACTATAGATTCCAATTACACCACACCTATCAGATGGTACAGAAGTACGGAGATAACAAAACTGACCTACAATCAATGAAAAGCCAGTGTAGAATATGTTCACTTACCATCCACCAGTAGCATGTCCCCAGCCTCCACGTCATTTATAAAGTCATCATAGTTTACACTAACAGTGTCTTCAGTGCTGACTCCTCTTTTGATGGTGAAATTAAACACTTGTCCCTCCTTGAGAATAATTGGTTGAGGCACATCTCCACTTCTAACCTCGGGACCCTGCATTACATTAAAAAAACACATAGGACTTTGACATTTTCACAGTAGGTCTAAACATGCAGCACACCAGGCAAGAACACAGAGCGTGATGTTGGATGAGTGGATTTCAACCAATGGCAATAATTGCTGTGCAAGTTTCTTGGCATGCAATCACTAAATCTCTTCGAACACACTCCCCCCAAACACATTCCGAAGAAAACTTGGGGCATCCGAACTCAGATGTCGCTTGGTGAATATAAATAATAGAAATGAAAGGAGAAACCCACAAGCTTTCACTAACACCCCAACTACATATTTGGTTAAAAATTAACAAATTGGATATGTGGTAACAAATGATCATAAATCGGTTTCACCACAGAAACAAGGATAAAATGATCAAATTTGAATTTATTAAATATCCGTTGATCAGAAGCCGACAAGGAGAAAAATTGAATCAAGATTTTCAGAAATCAATATACCTTAGTGTCTAGCATTATGGCAATAACATTGTCGTCAGATTGTGCATTATACTCTTTGACCAGATCGATAGTTTTCTTGTGGGAAGCATGGTCTCCATGCGACATATTCAACCGGGCCACGTTCATTCCAGTTTCTGCCAGTTTCCATATCATTTCACGCGAGCTTGTGGAAGGACCAATTGTACAAACTATTTTTGTTTTCCTTCGAGCAATTGGATTTATATTTTCCTTTCCCAGAGTTTGATTGTTGGTCAGAAGCTCAAAAGGAGAGCTCGCCTTTTCCTAAAACAATAGAATCTCAAGTTACAAACTTGCAAAGAAAACAAACAAAATGTTAACACTCGAAAGGGAAAAGGTAGAAGCAGGATAGTATAATAAAACAGCACTACAAAACAGAGCATTTGACGTGTGGTTTTTGCAAGTCTAGGATTAAAGAGTTCTTCCATCTTCCCCAATTAAAAAGTCATAATCACTGAAGGTGAACGCTTAATTAAGATTACGCTATTAACAAGATGTTTCCCTGGGAAGTCGATGTCCCTATCATCACGCTATAATTGAGTGATGTGCAGCCTTTTCAGTTATTAGTTTTCAGTACTACATCAAATTGATTATTAATGATAAACAAAACACTGTCCTCCAAACTAAAACAAGCCAAATTTTCAAGTTTTAGCTCGGTGGGAAAAAAAATCTCCAAATTCAAAATAAAATATTTTCATCTCTCTCCGAATAGGATCTCAGAATCCAAACAGGGTATATGGTCCATAAAAGATCAATAAAAGAGCATAAAAAGAACTCACAGAACCCGATAAGGGCCCGTTAGAAGACGCAAGCTTTCTCGTCTGGTTCTGCTCACTGACTTTCATAGATCTAACTGTAAATTTGGAATTTTGGAAGAAACATCCCTTTCTAAACCTTGATTCCAACACAAACACATCACTCAAGTTACCCGACGACGACAAAATCCGATGATCCCTACACATTCTCGTCGACATATTGTTGATCGTTGCCATTTCTTCTCAGGTTTCGCTTTTCCTGCTCCGTGATATAAATGTAGAGATAGAAGGAGAGGGGAGGGCCAATGAAGACTGATAAGCTCCTGAGAGAAACAGCGACAGTGTTTATAGAGAGGGAAGCGCTTGCGCTATGCGGCTCTGCTGCTTGAAAAAAACAAAAAAAAAAAACAAAACAATGAGAAAACTAATAGAGAGTTCTATTCTTGTTAGGACAGTTGGCTTCCTCGTGGCCTGTGGGAGTTTTTCAAAAGAAGAAAACTACTATCTTACTCGCAGGGTTGCGAGTGTGTGACACCGTTTACTTTGTGAGTTATTTACATTATTATGTTTTGTGTAATTTACTTTCTTAATAAATTTATTTTTTCTCCATAGATCCTCGTAGAGAAGGATATCCGCGAGTCAAAAATTTTAATATTTATATTATCTACACTATCTATTTAATAAAAAATTAGAGATAAATAAATTATTTATTGAAATATCCTATGAGTATTTATTATTTATTGTTATGTATTAATTAATAAAAAATAAAATAGTTAGATTTATATTTGAAGTATATATATTTATACTAAATAATAAAACAATAAATATCATTTATATATTTAGGTCGAGTAAATATCTATTATATTTATATTAAATTTTAATCCCTAAATCCTACCCTTATTTATCTTATAATACATTGTACATTATTTATTACATGGGAGAACTAGTACTATAGCATATAATATTTATTTCTACATTGGAGTGACACTTAAAAATTGTTGACCGGACATAATATTTTTAAGATTTCCAATGAATGTCTTGTGATGCATGATTTATATAGAGCTCCTAGCCAACTATATAATAAATATAATTATTTCATTCCTTAAAAATGATTGTCTGAGTATTATAATAATTGCTATAATAAAAAAAACATAAAAAAATTATAAACATAAACATCGCGGATCTAATTGAATTAATCACCACATGAGAATATTAATTTAAAATTTTATTATTGAATATATCATATTCAACTAATTTACTAAAATACAAATTAAATAATACTATTTATAGTAGTTTTATGTCTATTTTGAGATGGAGAAGAAAAATCATAATAAATAAAGATAGAGTTATTATAAGGATTTCTAAACTAAATAAAATTAAGAAACATAATATTTGATTTTTCAAATTAAATTAAATAATAAATATATTATAAAAAAAATATTCTTCTTTTTTGCGCCCAAATAATCAAGTTAAAGAAGATTGCTAACTTTTACTTATTTAAAAAAATTCAACTGATTTTAAGATATACTGAATATAGCATTATAATAAGTGTCTAGCTAGAACTAGGATAAATATTGTATTTTAAAATGTTTTCCATTAAAAAATATATTAAAATAATTATTTTTTTAATTTTTTAGAACTTATTTTTAATACCACCTTCAATTTTAAATAAAAATAAAATAAAATTATAAACGCTAATACAGATGGCTGTGCGTAACGAGCGGCAAGAGGCAAGTGGGTTTAATTTATTCAATCATCAGGGCATCACAAAAACAAGAAAGCTTGCTTGTCTTAGGCTCCCCCGATCGTAGAAAATATCGTCTCAACGGTCTCTGTCGACAATCTCATAATAAACACCACGGATCTCCGCCACGTGTACCAACCATCATCGAACGGCGAAGATAACAAAGGCTAACAAAATCCTCAGCTCCTTTAGATATTTATAATTCAAAACAAACTCGAACACGTGTCGATTTTGTCATCAGACGGCGACGTTTTCTTGCCACTGCCGGCGAGTATATCAAATTTGTACGCGCAAATATTTATAATTAAGGCTTGGTATATTCTGGTCATCCGTCGAGAATATCGAGGGAGCCAGGCAGGTGCTGCGCTTCATGCAAATACTTTCCTGTTGGGAGTGGAGACAGCGACATGAAGATCTCAGCTCGGGAAAACTATAGTCCATATGTTCCTGGGAATAAAAGGATAAGGTTGTAATTATGCTTCACTTGTGATTTTTATTTATTTATTTATTTTATGGGCTAGCCAGAACAAAGAAGACGAGAGAGGTTCTAGCCGCTGACCTTGGAGGAGAAAGACGAAAGCCGTGAATACTGACATTCTCACATCCATCTACATGCATCGAGAAGGAACGAATTGAATTATTAATTTACCTCATTGAGTTATTATTTTATTCATGCATGCGAAAATGATAAAAGAAAAACAACATACAATTTTGTTGTTAATGAATATTTCATCACACAAATATTCTATTCAAAATCTCTATTACAGTTATTTTAGGCTGGTTATATACTTGGAAAAAATTATAGACAAAACCTTTTTAAAAAAAATCTAGTTCAAATAAAAAACATAGTATTAGATCTAGTAAGAAAATATAATAAATTTGAAAGAGTAAGTTGTGTAATTTATCTTAACTTTAAAAAAAATTCAACCTTTTAAATCTTCTAGTAAAATTTTAATTTGATATAACAGTTAAATAACAATTTATACTTGTTAACATAAAAATATATGTATTTAAAAAAATTATACATGTCATACATTAATCTTACAGAACTCAATTTCAAGTTTTGCTCATCAATCCACGTGATGTTGATTATAGTTGGATTAAATATTTTTATTTATAGTGCGCACGTTCCTATTACTTTGGTCAAACCTAAAGCTACATTTATTAATTACCTTAATAACTTAATGTTTCTCCATAATCAAAGCTCTCTAATAAGCTTCTAAAATTTTGTAAAAAAATTGCAAACACATCATGTCTTGAATGGATTATTGCAATTCATTTAAGTATGTGTGAACCAGCTGTTTTTCTATTTTTAATGAATCATTTATTATTACTAATTGAAAGAACTTGTAAGTATACTCATTGATTAACCTACTCCTTGTCTTAATGTGTGGAGCCCTTAATATAGAGTTTATGTATACCCAAAAAAGAAGAAGTTATCCTTCATATTTTTTTTTATTTTATCTTGGTCATTAATCTACATTTTCTCTTATCTCTCTTTAGTCTTTTTCAATTGATCCTACAAGGAAGAAGTCTAATTTTTCAATCTAATCTTAACCAATTTTACTCTTTCCTATTCGAACCTCTTTGTATTAAAAATTCATTCCATCTCATTTTAACCAATATATGAACTTCTTTGCTTGTTAAGTTTTCATGAATTTAGAGATTTTAATCTTTAATTGAATTTTCTTCTTAATCAAGAGACTACCTCTCCTATTATTTTCCCTAGAAAGTGTTTATGGTATTACCTATATAGACTCATGGTCACTTTTTTTTTTATCTTATTCTTATAAATCTTTCTGACCTAACAAACAAGTCAACTTTATAATATAACTTTACATATTTTTTATCAAGAGCTTTTGGACATTTTTCTCTCTTAAAAGAATCTTCTCATCCTATTTTTAACCGCATTCTACTTTGTAACCTCTTGTTGTAATAGTTGTTAGCAGCATACAACAAACAAACAAATAAACACAAGGTTGTAGCACATAACAAGCAATAATCTAATATTATTGGATTTTAATACCAACTAATACAAATAAAAACAATAAAAGAAAAATAATAAGAACATCTAATAACAAAGTATGTTGAATAGGGTCACATCATAAACCTCAATTCAAAATTTTATCATTGAATAATTTACTATATAAATATTTTAACCAAAACTCTTCATCACAACTATTTTAGGCTGCTTATATACTAGTAAAGTCGTACGTTGATTTATTACGATTTTTAGAATATTTCATAGATGTTTTTATGTGAAAAATTAGCTGAAAATGATTTTTTTATTTAAAAGTTGAAAATCTTAGTTTCTAGTATGTTTTCATCATTAATGCTTAAAAATTAGATAACAAGTGATAAGTGATATATTTCTTAGTTTATTTTAAAAAAATAAATGACATTTTATATGTCTCTTTTACTATAAAATAAAAAAAAACCCAGAAGTTTTGGGTTTCCAAACCTAATCAAGCTTGAGTTAAAATAGGTGGCTAGAAATACATAGGAGTGTATGCTTACCATTCTCTCTCTTTTATATTGTTTTTTAATTAATATCCCCCCTCTCTTAGTTTTTAGTTTAAATAAATTTTTATATAAATTTTAATTAATTTAATATTTTTATTATTTTTTTAATATAGTAGTTGTTTTTTAATTTATTTTTAATTTTTATAATATTTTAAAGAGACTATAATAATTTATATTTTTTATATCTAATGTAAATAAATTGTATTTGCATGAGGTAATTTTTTAAAATAGCTGATTATTAATAGTAAAAAAATAGTATCTAAGATAAAAAATAAAAATACATAAACTCAAAAGAAAAGTAAATGTTAAACATTTACATATTCATCTTTTTTTTTCAGAAAAAACATTGGCTTAACAATTTAGTATTTAATTAGCATTATTTTTTCACGTTTATCTATTTTTAAATTTTATTTTATTAAACATAAATAAGATTTTTTTATTTTTAATTAAAAAATAGGAAACAATAAAATATATTTATAATATTAATATATTCTTTTATTATATTAAAAAATAAAAATTAATCTAAAATCTTATTCTAGATTTAGCGCGGCCTTTAAAGCTACTGTAATCTAGACTGTCGAGGGTCACATCATATTTTTTGACACTATAAAACGTTGCGACGGACACGTACAACAGGATGTCAACATGCCTTACTGAAGGCAACACCCTTCTCTTAATGCGGTTACTTTCCCGCCAGTGCTTCTCAAGACCCAAAAAAATTTCTACTCTTGCAAAATCTACAAAACTCAACCAGCAATGCTGCATTTCTCTTCTTCGACACTGCAAAACAATGAACCAGCTCAAACAAATCCAGGCCCAGATTTTCCGGGGCGGCCTCCATCAAAGCACAGACACTCTTAAGAAGCTCATGGTCTTTTGTGCAGACCCATCTAATGGAAACTTGGTTCATGCTGAAAGAATCTTCAATTATATTCAAAACCCAGGTTTATTTGTTTATAATATTATGATTAAAGCCTTTGCAAAGAAGGGTTTCTTTAGAAAATGTTTAATGTTGTTCAATAAATTGAGGGAGGATGGTCTGTGGCCTGATAATTTTACTTACCCTTTTGTTTTGAAGGCGATTGGGTGCTTAGGAAATGTTCTAGAAGCTGAAAAAATTCTTGGATTTGTGATGAAAACCGGGCTTGAATCTGATACTTATGTGTGCAACTCACTCATTGATATGTATGCTGAATTGGGTCAAGTGGATGTTATGAGGAAGTTGTTTGATGAAATGCCTGAGAGAGATGTGGTTTCTTGGAATGTGTTGATTTCCGGGTATGTTAAGCGTAGAAGATTTGAGGATGCTATTGATGTTTTTTGTTGTATGAGAGAAGAGAGTTATTCGAGGCCTAATGAGCCTACGGTGGTGAGCACTCTTTCAGCTTGTGCGGCATTGAAATGCTTGGAACTCGGCAAGGAAATTCATTGTTATGTAAGGGATAGACTTGAACTCACTTCTATTGTTGGCAGTGCATTATTGGACATGTACTGTAAGTGTGGTTGTTTGAGTGTAGCCCGAAAAATATTTGACGAGATGCCTCATAAAAATGTTATTTGTTGGACTAGTATGGTGTCAGGTTATGTAAACTATGGTGATCTGGATAAGGCTAGAGAGTTGTTTGAGAGGAGTCCAGTTAGGGACGTTGTTCTTTGGACGGTGATGATTAATGGGTATGTGCAGTTTAATCATTTTGACGAGGCTGTGGCCCTGTTTCAAGAAATGCAAATCCAAAGGGTTAAGCCAGATAAATTTGTACTGGTTGCTCTTCTCACAGGTTGTGCTCAAATGGGAGCTCTTGAGCAGGGGACTTGGATTCATGGATACATAGTCGAGAAAGGAATTCCAGTTGATGCAGTTGTTGGAACTTCTCTTATAGAAATGTATTCCAAATGTGGGTGCATTGAAAAAGCTTTGAGGATTTTCTGTGGGTTGAGAGAAAAGGATACAGCTACATGGACTTCAATTATATGTGGGCTTGCTATGAATGGGAAAACAAGCAAGGCACTTGAATTGTTCTCAAAAATGAAACAAGTCGAGGCCATACCTGATGAAGTTACATTCATTGGTGTTTTAAGTGCATGCAGCCATGGAGGACTGGTCAAAGAAGGCCGTGAGTTCTTTAATTCCATGACAAGTATTTATAATATTGAGCCTAAGTTAGAGCACTACGGGTGTCTGATTGACTTACTTGGTCGAGCTGGACAATTGGATGAAGCAGAAGAGTTGATAAAAAAAATAGTGAACGCAAATAATGAGTTCATAGTTCCGCTTTATGGTTCTTTGCTCAGTGCTTGCAGAATCTATAAAAATGTTCAAATGGGTGAGCGGGTGGCTGAACAGCTTGTGAAAATTGAGTCAAGGGACTCTAGTGTTCACACGCTTCTCGCAAATATCTATGCCTCTGCTGGCAGATGGGTGGATGTAAACAGGGTGAGACGGGAAATGAAAGATCTTGGAGTAAAAAAGGTACCTGGTTGTAGCTCAATTGAGGTTGATGGCATGGTCCATGAGTTTATTGTTGGGAATCCATCTTGTTCAGAAATGAGAGAAATATACTCCATGTTGTATAGGATGGCGAAGTCATTATTCAATTCAGAAGAGAATGAAATGGAAAGAGAAGAAACAGGTGCGATGAACAGTTGCTGAATTAAGATTTGAACGAAATAGTTAAACCATTTCTGATTTTTTTCTTTTTCTTTTTTTATTGTTTCTTGAATCATTAGTGCATGGGGAATAAGGACTTGAAGCATGGAAGGCAAACCATTATGAACTGGCTATTTGAAGATGAATATGCTTTTAAAGTTGTTGCCACAAATCTTGCTCAAGATTATTGGAGAAAACGAGGTTGTTTATAGCTCTTGGTAAATTCTATATCCGTCTTGTGAAGTATGGAATATGTGGTTTATGAATCAATATATTATGGCCTGCAACTCTCATGGGATTCTTCTTGGACCTTGCTTGGCTACTTTGATTCTGATTGGGCTGGCTATCTCGACACTCGACAGTTGTTGAAGATTTGTTGTTTATCTTGGCTGTAATTTGATTTCTTGGTGCTCTCAAATGCAAACTACTGTTGCCCGTTCTGGTGCTGAGGCCAAGTACCATGCTCTTGCCTAAGTTGTTGCAGAACTCTTTTGGATGCTTAAACTTTTCAGACAACTCCAAATCAGTCTTTCTTCTCCTCCCATATTTCTATGCGACAAAAACAATGCTATTTTCATTGCTTCCAACTCGATGTCCAAATCTCGCTCCAAAAATATTGATATTGACTATCATTTTATTCGGGAACTTGTTGCTCAAAAGGTTATTGGTCTGAGCTTTGTCACCTCACACCTCCAGCTGGTTAATGTTTTCACAAAAGGGATGGCCAGATTACAGTTTTTATTGGATCGTGGCAAGTTGTGCCTTTTTCCACCACGCCAACTTTGAGGGGGGGTATTAGAGGAAAATCAGATTCTTCTGATAATAACCAAGATATCAGTGATTCTCCATGATTGTAGCTATTTTGCTTATCTCTGTATTTTCTGTCTATAAATGAATATTTCCTCACACGGCATATTTCCTTTACACAGAACCTAGGGAGTTCCTTTTCCATTTTGCTATTGTAAATACAAGCTTTGCGAGATTTTCCCGGGCGTTGACATTATACCATCCTTTCTTACAGCCTTTTGGAGTACCAAACATTGTAATCAATGATACACTTGATGGTTGTGGTAAATATAAACTATTGATAGGTATGCTTTCCTGTTGAAGGAATTATGACTGCTAGTATTTGCCCTGGTTTGTGCATTAATAAGTATTCTACTTAGTACAAGCAGCATGTGTTCTATTCTTCTCCAGTATGTGTCGTTTCAACTAGTTTGAGCTTTGATGTTCTTTGATAAATGAAAGGTTCATAATTGCTAAGCAAATATGCACCCCACAATCCTGAATCTCTATCACTGAAGTTTATCCTTCTCTTTTTCAATGTGTGTTATGATAATCTGTAAACTATCTGCATAATCCTTTCTTTAGTCTACATCAGGCAGCTGCATTCTTCGTCCGTTGTCAAGCATGTGCTGAGGGAGGATTGTCTTGGCCGGAATTATTTCGTCTCCACGGTTTCTTCGTTTTTATTCATGCCCAGTTATTTGTTCTTGTGGGTAGCTTGCCTAGTCTTGTCATGAGGAAAAGCTCTTGATTGCAGCGGTTGGATTTTGCTTTGCAAAGCTGCATAAACGATACTTGAAAAGAAGGTGATTCATTTGCTTATTTCCGGTTGGATTAGGATATTCTCTTTATTCATTTATCTGCTTCTGTTCTAGCTAATTTATTTGTTTCTTTTAATAAATCATTTTACGGGAAGCAGTGAAGCACGCAGCTGAGGAGGAGTGGATCCCAACTCCGGAAATAAACTTTGACTGTATTAAAAAGTAACTCCCTTTTATGTTTTAAAATTATTTTTAATTATTTTTATTGTTTTCATATATTAATATTAAAATTAATTTCTTAATATATTTTAAAATAAAAAATATTTTAAAATATAACCGAGCTCTTGAAGTATGCATAGTAAATTATTATCTCATCCATATTTAATTTTTTTGCAAATAAATGGTTAGTTTTGTGGTTTGGAAAGCTAAATATAATCCTTATATTTTTATTTCCTTTTGTAATTGAGTCCATGCATTAAGTATCCCTTAATAAAGACATTGAAAATGTCATCAATTGAGTTGTTTTTCTTTTTAAAATTTACTTTTTTATTGTATATTGATTGAAATAAACTCAAAGGTAGTTTAGTTACTTTCTACAAAAATCTAACAAAACTTTTAAAGAATGGTCGTCTAAGTAACTAAGTTAATTTGTTTGGTAACATGGTTGATTAGATATATTTTTTAAAATAATTTTTGTCTTGAAGATATTAAATTGATTTTTTTAATGTTTTGACATTCTTATATTACAATCATAAAAAAACTAAAAAAAATATTAATTTGATTTTTTTTAGATAGATTATTTTAAGGAACACTCAAACTACTATGTCAAGCAATTAGATATTGCATTGCTAAAAAAAACATAATACTTAAGCATCAACCAATCAATATAAAATAGTAAAACAAAGCATTCTAGGGCTTGGCCTAGCGGTGGAAGGGGCTTGTCTCCTTCCACTGCACCTGGGTTCGAGTCCTGGCGTGCACGCCTGTCACCCCCGCGGTGCCTTACATGCCTACTAGGTTTGCAGGGTATTCAGTGGGCCGTGGGGATTAGTCGTGGTGCGCGTAAGCTGGCCCGGACACTCCACGTAAATAAAAAAAAAAATAGTAAAACAAATGATAAATAGACTATTGACATGCTATTTACTAGATTATATCATGATAAATTATATTAATATGTGATAAGCATCTATATAGAGTTTTGAATTAATTGATTTCTTAATGACGGTATAATTATAAAATGTCTATATGTATAGGAAATATTGTGCTTATTTTGTTATTTCAATCTTGGAAGTGAATGAATAATATCTTTTATGATCATTTGGTCTAGTAGAAAAAATAATACTTGAAGTTCAAAACTACCTGTTTTTTTATTTAATTTTAAATTAAAAAAATATAATTTTACTATTTGTTATTAATGATCTACTCTTACTAGCTTAGTTTCACACACTTATCATACTTTTACTATTCTATACAATTTTTTTTTATCATATGCTTTGTTGTTGTATAATTAAATAAAAAAATGATCTCTAGAATAAAAATGTTATTGAATCCAATAATGTGCATAACTTATAATGTGAATTTGGTTGATTTATTTGAGTTTATTTATGTGTTTTTTTAAGCAGTTTTTTTATTAATTTTATTTTTTAATATTAAATGCATTAAAGATTGAACTTTCCAATAATGTGCATAACTTGTAATGTGAATTTGGTTGGTTTACTTGAGTTTATTTATGTGTTTTTTTAAGTAGTTTTTTTATTAATTTTATTCTTTAATATTAAATGAATTAAAAATTAAACTTTTCAATTTGTTTTTTTGTAAAATTATCCTCGTGTATTTTGTTGGTTAACTTGATTTTATTTGAGTAAATCCATTATATTTCCATTTCAATATTAAATAAAAATAGCATTTAGTAAGCAATTAATTTTGAATTCATGGTTAAAATAAATTTCTTTTTAGATCTTTTATACTGCTCCAACCTTTGACTTAGTGCAGAAAATTCTATTATTATTTGATTAATAAATAATTTATTATAGGAAAAGATTATTGGACATAGATGGTACATAACTTGTTTTACAAAATCAAATATCTTGACTTACATATATTTTTTTATTTTTTAAGTTTAGTCTTTAGCTATTGTTCATGACTTCTTTTATGTTTTATTGGCATATATAATTGTTTGATTAAATAAAAAATTTATTTTAAAAAATAAAGTTATTAAATACAGTTGAGTATATGACCCGTGTTGTGAGGTTAAATATATCGATATATTTATCTCTTAATTTTTTCAATTTAGTTTTTAGTTATCATTAGTGACTACTTCATCAAATCATTCAGAAATTATTACAATCTACAAAACAAGTCGATAATATATACAGTTAAGATTAATTACTCAACATATAAAAAACATATGAATTGTCAACCATTGGAAATAGTCTAACAATATTATTTGAAGATAATGATACTCGCATCATGCTATATTAAAAAAGAACAAACAAAATATATTTTACTAAAGTTTTTTTTTTATACTCACGAGCTTTAACAAGGAAATAAAATTGATATAAGACAAATTAGATTATATGATGATTTAACAAATTTATTTACAAAATTTATTCTCCTCAATTTTCAAGAAACTTGTCTTTAATATTAAAGTGTATTATTTTAAACTTTTATCATAAGATATGTATTTTTAAAGTGAAATTAATTCAAATTATATCTTTTTTCTTAGCTTAGTTTTTTTCTTATTGAATTTTATTTTATAAGGTTTTAATAAGGTGATTCGATAATTTTTCAAATATAAGGCTTGAAGTCTCTATATAAATAATATAAAATTATTTATTGGATTTTGAAGTATTCAGAAATCACATAATTTTTTTTTAGTTTTGTTTTCATTACAAGGTTTTAATGAGATATATTTTTAGAATATGATTATTTAAAAAAATAATATAAAATTTATAATTATATATATTGAATGTTTATTAGAGTTTTTTAAACTTCCATAACTTTGATTCTTGAGTTTAGTTTCTTAAATTTTTATAACATTTGAGTTTTTTAAGTGATTTTTAATATTTTTTATAAATAATTTATTTATCTTGTGTTTGATGAATGAAATTTTTTTAATAAAAAAGTATCAAATTCTTTTTTAAGATTTATTATGAATATCTAAGTTATTATTGATTAGAAGAGCATGGATGTGGTGTGATGGTAGTTTTAAATGCTACTCAAAATAGTTTTTTTAACTAAATTTTAGCTAGAGAAAAAAAAAAAAAAACATGAAAGCGAATGTTCTTATCCCGCGAGACAAAGGCGCGAGCTATCTCGTTGGAGATTGGCTTTCGGAACTTTGTGGAAAAAGTATCATTCGACTTTTCTAGCAACCTAAACGTGTGGAGACCACCGCTCTCTTTAACGGTCTCACCCTCTCCCCATCCCAAACCAAATCACAGCCTCTGTCCAGTTCCAGCTTCCGTTGCTGATAAGGATTCAAATCCGCCCGTCAAAGTGTTTTCACTTTCCTTTCTGTTCATCTTTAACTCATCAAGAAGCCAAGCGTGCTAAAAAAAGAAAATGAAGCTCTCCCTCAATCTTCAAGATGACCACCAAATCCAAAACCCTCTCTTGAAGGCCAAACTACCCATTTCAATACTCAATCAACCTTTCACTTCTATCCTCACTACCACCACAACAAAGTCCATTTCTGACCTCACTCTTGCTCTCTCTACGAACTTCCCTTCAGGCCCTTCTCTCAAGCTTACCTACACTCCATCCACAACAACAGCCATTTCTCCTTTCTCTCTTTCTCTTAAATCAGGCTTAGGCCTTTTTGGTTCTCCACACGATTCCCCTCTTGTTTTCTCTGCTCATTTCTCTCTCCCCAGTTCAAGCTCCAACTTGATTTTACCTTCTTTCTCTCTCCAATTTAAGCCACAATTTGGCCATTTCTCACTCCACAAGAGAACCACCACTCCATCTTCAAACCCCAACTACGATCTTAATTGTGGGTCCCAAACCACAAATAGGCCCCATTTGGAATCTGGGTCACCTTTGAAATCTGAACCTGGAAATGGGTTTGCCTCTGCTGGGTCATCAGGTTGGCAAGAATTGAAATTAGAGCCATGTAACGGTAAAGGGAAAGAGGGGTTTGTGAGTCATAATTACATTGATGATGCTTATGGAATTGGGTTTTCTCCGGAGAGGCAATTGGTGTGGGAATATGGAAAGAAGAGAGGGCTTTTTAGTGGATTTGGCGTAAAGGCAAAAACAGCGTTGCCATTAACTGAAAGGGTATCGATGAATTTGAGGTGGGCTGTGAATTTTCCTGGTGAGTTGGGAATAAAAATGCCCTACTTGATAGTGAATAAGATTGGGATTGAGAAGGTTGAGGAGTTAAAGGAAGTAAAGAAGGAAAAAAGCAATGAGGGTAATTCGGGAGATTTAGAGTTGTTGAAAGGAATGTGCTTTTGGATGAAAAGGGATTTGGAGGTGTTAGAGGCTGACAATAGGGCGATGAAGCACTATTTAGAGAATATGAGACTGGGAGTTTTGGCGAGGAATTCGCGCAAAGAGATCAATGGTCTTGTTAAGAGAGTGGAGCCAGCTTCAAGTGGTAATCTTAGTGGGTTTGAGCAGTGGAGGAGCAACAAAAATGATGGAGAAGGAAATGGGCAAAGAGAAGAATTGAAGAAGCCTGCAAAGAAGGTGTCTGACTTGGAAAGTGAGTTGCAAAAGGCTATTAAAGCTGCTTCCTCTTAACCAGGTTTGAAATGCCCACAATATATGACCTCTAGTTTGGGCTTGAATGTATATATTAATTGAGCTTTCAGTTTTATGTAAACTATGCCACGACCAGCTTGGGTGAGGATTTAAAATGGGTGGTATAGCGGGCTTTATTATAGTAGCTTAGGGTTTTGGTTTCAAATCATTGCCAACCCGTTATATTAAAAAGTAGGGATTGATGATAAATATTTGTATTTCTTCGAACACAAAATGGTTCAATTGATCAAGAAATTCAAAGAAACTTCTGCATTTATGATTGCTTTATTTTGGTAGCTCTTTGAGCTATTTTCATCCTTTCTAGTGTTAAATTTTTAGATCTGCGTTTGGTACTTCCAATAGAGTTAACATATTTTTAACTTGTTTTTGATGGAATTTTCAGTTTGTTTTTCAGTATATAGAATAACCCATTATATGACACCTAAAATGGCCAGATGTTTATTTATCTGCTAAAGTGTAGGCTAAAAAACTTCATTTCAAGGAAAGAAAAGGTAGCAGTGTGTGTGAACAATTTACTCCAATCTGTGTGTAGCTGTATGATAGTTACATGTGAATAATGGAGCTTATTGGCTGATATTTGCCAATCAAATTATGAAATATTTGATTCAGTTCTCACCACTTTAGCAATGCTTACAGGTTTTGCTGGAAAGTGAATGATGTATTAGAAATTTGTACTTTCTTCAGAAGATATCAGGGATGTCTTGTATGTCTTAGCTCCTCGTTTCCTTGTTTTTGCTTTTCTTTTTCTCCAATGGCTTATATCAATAAATGGTTTGCTACTATTTGAATGATATCAGGTTTGTGTCTTGTAAGTTTGGAGTATGTGCAAAAAACCGATTAGCTATTAACCTAGAGGATGTAAAGGTAGCTTGATCATCGCTTGACAACAACTCCTAAATACCATGTGATTTTGAGATTATTTGCCCTAAATTTATTTGTTGATAAGTAAAGTGACAAGTGTTTGCATATGGGAAGAAAAGGTCATTACTATAGCTCTCTCTCTTTTCATGGTCTGTCACGATTAAGATAACTAGTTTTAGTCTTGTTCAGTGAAATTCATCTTGAAGACCAGTTGCCTCAGTTACCCTATAGATCTTTCTGAATTGTTGAGACCCTATAGATCTTTCTGAATTGTTGAGACTATAGTATTTGGCTCCATACCCACTGATTTTGAATCCTTGCTTGATTTCTGAGCACAAGTGTTCTAAAGAGCCTGGTAATGGACTACCTACCTTCCATTAAAACCAGATGTTTTTCACAAGCTGATATGTTAATATTTCTAATTCATTTGCCACAAAATCAATTCCAAGCTCTGTTTCTTACGTTGTGATGGCCAGAAAAGGTTTCGTGTTCTTGTTTGTTAAGAGAATTTGCATGAGATCACCATAGAATGTGTGGATCCAGTTGCTCCAGTGTACTTAGATTGGCAGGTTCTTTCAGTGTGCACGGTATTATTGCTCTTCGAAAATCAGCATGTATCCATTTTTACTGAGCGTTACCAAGTAAAATGGTGAGACTTATTTGGATTATGTGCACGCATGCATTTTATGACTCCCCTTGCATTTTGGAAGTCATTCAGCTAAATATTGATCATCAAGGTTCCCTGGTTTTCTTTTCAAGGTTTTTATGCTTTGGTGAAAATGAATTGCTGGTTTGGGCGTTGATATAAGGTGCTGGACTAGCTCTTGTTGAAGCACAGTTACCCACAACAACTGGATTTGGAGGGAATAGGATAACATTACCGGGCATGACTTTCACCTAATCGGTCAATTGGCAGCATGAAGGTGTCCTACAAAACAATCTTTCTGTGTCTTCAGGGATTTGTGAATACCATTAATAAGCCACTCACTCCACAGGAGATGCCCTGACGTTGAATGAGCAAGCCAATCAGTTGGCGGAGACTGATATAAATCTACTTTATGTGCTGTATAGTTCTTGAACTATAGCAAGACATGTGTGCTGATATTGCAGGGATCAAGATGATGATTTTGGACTTGGAAGGCCTTTTCTACCATAAAATCTTCGGTAGATTTTAATAGCTTCAGAATGAAGATATGCATAGCTATGTTGCATGTGATGTATTCATTAGCTGTAGGCATTTCTAATGAACAAATTATTCAATCTCTGTCTCCTTCAACTAAGAGGAATCATATGATGGAACTTGAACCACCGTTTTAACTCCTCCGTAGGGAGTCATGCATTACCTAACAGGTTCTGCGCTTCATTCGGGGTGCCTGGAACGGGGTTGAGGTACGTAATATATGGTCAGTGTAGAACAATTTCATCGATGCCTGGTATTTGTAGCCAATCCAACCTTTTTTGTTCATCAAGCCATCATGAAAAGCCCAATCCTCATTGAGTTTTTTGGCAGCTCAATCAATATCCATGCTATATTGCTTGGACATTGACAGTTCAATTAAGGTTATAGTGCTCAACACTCGTTAGAGAAAGTTGCTGCTGTCTAGATCATAATTTATTGCCAGTCAATCCACTTGGTTGTGAAAATTAAACAATTTAGAAACCCAAAACCTCCAGGCCATCCGTTTGCATTTTGTTTTGGAATATGTTATCATTTCATAAATGAATGGAAATATTAGAGAATATTAGAATTGTAATAAAAGGGCTACAGTGGTGCACGGATCATGACATTTCTGCTCTTATCCTAGACCTGGTCTTGTCTGGTCTGGTCTACAATGCTGGGGATTCGAGAGCTTACCTAACCTCGGACGGAGACTGCAGGTAAGCATAGGATGGTTTAGTAGAAAGCCCAAAACTTTGTACTATATATAAAAAAAGAAGACAATAAATCAAGAAATAAAGAATGAATGCTATGTCTTTTGCATTAGTTGAACCGATGATCAGTGATCAGAGAAATCTCATGTGATGTCTGTTCCTGGAGTACAAGCAAAGCAAATGGAGTGAGCAATGTCAAGATCAACATCATCAGCTGGAAGTTCAAGTGCAAGTGCAAGAGAAGGCACAGGAAAATCAATAGTGGCTGATCAAATTTCACATGCTGTACAATCCACCTCCAATCTCCTTCACCTCATTCAACTACCTTTCCTTCCCATGTACCTCCCTTCCTACCATGCTCATTAAGATTCTTCATGCTTATTGTATTCTTTTTTTTAATTATCTTCTTCTTGCATCTTTTGCACTCTTCATCTTCTCCGTGTTAGTGAGTTAGAAGTCACGGGGTTTGATTTTGAGACAGGATGTGGAAATAAAATGATGTTGATGAAAGTTGGCCAAGCGGGTTTGTTCAGTTTTGTATTAAACAGTCAGTTTTTGGTTATGCTCATATAGGACTATTTAGTAAAAAACTGATAGCATAGTGGATTTGTATTAAGCTATGTGATTATGAAGAAAAAGATGTAATGGGATTTTAATCTCTGATCATTAGTGTGTTTTTGTTAGGAATTATATGTGAGCATTGGTGGAACAAGCTTTTATAGACAAGCCAAATACTGCATCTTTTTAGGCTTTCTGCGCTGAGAGGAAATGGGCGCAAAGGAAAAACGTATAGGATTGCTTGTGTGCACTCGAAAAATGTTGAGGGGATGAGAAGGGTCCTTGGCACTTGACTCTGCTTAGCACTTTCAGAATTCTGCTTCATGGAATCAGAGAAAAGGTTTAGGATGAACTTTAAGAGACTGTAACTCAATCTGTATTTTGCTGCTCGTTTTTGGTGGCCTTGTAAGGGAAAGAGTGGAAACACCGAAGCAGACTTGAGCTAAAGATATAAATACCTGTAACATAATTTGCAAAAAGAAAGATTAACCATTGACATATGCATGCAGCCCTCTTTCTCAAATTTAGTACATGATAGCTGTAGTTGCAAATTGCGTATATAAATTTGGGAGTCAGCAAAGATAATCTCACGTTATTTAATTGTTGATGTTTGTTGTATGGGTTTATGCACAAGCTTACATCTCTTTTGTCATTTGCAGGCAAGCTGACAAAGCTACCAAGGAGCCTTCTGGCAAAAGCCTCTACGATCAAGAACAACAACCAAATTTTACATTACTGATCAGCTGAATGGACGGACCATTTACTTCTATGCTTAACCGATGACTGCTCCGAATGTATACAACCGGTAGCATCATCTCTCTCTCTCAGGAATCTCTAGGAATCTGAGTCATCAAGTTACCCCAAGCTCATGAAGCACGCTTCTGACTCAAAAAGTATGGCATTAGCCTGCATGATTTTTCCTTGAAAGGTCTAGCAGGACGTCTATTTTGTCGCGGTTGATTTTGCTCTCCCTTCCGAGCAGAGGAGTGCAGACTGCTAGTAGCATGGCACTTGAAGCAATCCTTCTGTATTCATGCTTCCTTGTTTTTAATGCGACAATGCAGGCCAAAATCCATGTATGCATCCCAGGAGACCATCATCATCATCGTACGGAGCCACGCGGATGGAAAAACATGCGCCTCCAGATGAGTCCCGGGCCTGTCTTCGCTTTGGGGGCGCGCGCGCGTGGTTTTTTTTTTTTAATATAATTTTTAAAGATTTAATCTTATTTAAAATATAATAATTGATATTTAAATATCGTGGGATTGAATGGCGTGTGGAGCATGCAAAGGGCATCCAATTACCGAACCCACTAAGGAAGAATTTGCGAATATTTTCCACAGGTCAAAGAAATTGAAGAGAATCCCAGAAGCGCTCGCTGCCTCGTATTCCAACCGACCACAGCAAGCGTTCACACACGTTAGTAGGGTAGACTAGAGAGTCCCTAGAGCTGCCACTTGGATCTGGTCCCCACCACACACGTGGCGGCAGTATACCACTAGAAATAGCATCAATCAGCCCCTTTTCCCGTTCTTTTTGACTCCCAAAAACCCGAATCACTCAATCCTCATCCGGCAACCTAACGAATCCGAATCATTTAATTTTAATCACCTCTTTCTACTAATAACAGATTAAGGGCTGATTAATTATAATGATGGTTTTTTTTTTGTATTTTTTTTAAATAGGTATTTTTTTAAATTAAGCTAATGTACTAATATAAAAAATATTTTTTAAAATAAAAATATTTTAAAATCTTCCTTAAAAAAATATATTCTTAAAACAGAAACAGAACTACAAGTCTCCTCGAAGTAGGTCCTTTGCAGGAGGTCTACTATAAAAACAAAGCAAATACTAAAGGAGGTCAAGAGAACGCTGGAGGGTGAAGGGTGAGAAAGAAACACCTCCACCGTCTCCTCCTCTTTGGATTTATTTCACCGTTCTCTCTACCTCATCGTGTGTTTGGCATCAGTCTTGTCTACTCAAATTATTTAGTAATAAGTAAAAGTTACGCCAATCCTCAACCCTAAATTTCGAGAAGAAAAAAAATGGCGTCTTCATTGGGCATGCAATCGTCTCCTTCACGAACGGCGTCGTTTTTGAAGCCCTCTTCGTCTTTGTCTCGTTGCTGTTCTAGACAGACAAGTTTGAGTTTCAATGGCGCTCGCACCCGAATTTCCTCTACAAACACCATTGTAAGCTAGAATAGAATCAAGTCGTAATAATAATAAAATCTTTCTTTTGTTTTCCTTTTTTACGCCTTTTTTTTCCCGTGGACTCGAAGTTTTTTGCGTGCTTGGTAAAACTAATGAGACAGAGACACGCACGCATAGTTAGAGACATACTATTGAAATTGATAATGGTATGTTGTTTTTAATACTATTTTATTTGTGTTTCCACGTTATTTATTTATTTTTTATTTTTTAACCTGTTTCTTTTTCCTTATTTAATAATTGAATTTGGGTTCTTAATAGAACAAACCTGATTTCTTCGAAGCATTTGAGGATGGTTTTGATGAATATGTTTGATTATGGTTGTATTCGTGAATTTTACTTTATTTTGTTTTGGTGTCGAAGGTTATAAATATATAAAGGATAATTTTTTAGCTACATAAAACTCAAATTTATTTCTTTTTGCTTTTTTTCTTACTGCAAACGGAGGGCCAGGGGATGGGAAGTAAATTCTGTGTTATGGTGGTAGCTGTGCACGTATAGTGTCTTTGTGGAAGAAGAAAAAGGAGTTGTGTTTGTTGCTTACTGATTCCAAGTTATTTGTTGTGCCAGAAATGCGATATTTCTGAACCATTGAATTTTGGAAACGGGAAGCCTACTATTCCTGTCCTTAACGACCAGAACTTGCCCAAGTTCTTCGAATCTACCCGAGTGGATAAAACTGTTAACAGAAATGATACGAGGTTGAAATTGTTTTCTGGCACAGCAAATCCTGCTCTCTCTCAGGTAAGGGTTTAGTTCTTGATAGCTGTATACAAACGAGTTATGTTTATATTGCTCTATCATCATGATTTTGCTCCTCGTGTGATAAATTCAACTGGTGGAATATTAAGACTTTGCTTGTGCAAAAATCTCGTCATGTTATAAACTCAAATGGATGTTGCTCTTCATGCTGAAATCTTGTAATGTGTTAATTTGATTCAGTTCCTCATGTGTGAAGCTGTCATTTTCCTCGTTGCCTTTGATGAAAAGCTTATTCTCCAGCATCAAATTGGGATTGTTTTTGGTGGTATTTCATGCATCGTTCTAGTTAAATACTCTGACAAACTCATAACTATATTTCTGAACTAACGTGGTTTTCTATATGATTGGAATTCTGCTATCTGTTAACGGTCGCCTTTCATCCCTAGGAAGTTGCTTGGTATATGGGCCTAGAACTGGCAAAGATAGACATAAAGCGATTTGCTGATGGTGAGATATACGTTCAGTTGCAAGAGAGTGTTAGAGGATGCGATGTTTTTCTGCTGCAGCCCACCTGTCCTCAGGCAAATGAGAATCTCATGGAACTTCTGATCATGATAGATGCTTGTCGGAGAGCATCAGCCAAGAACATCACTGCTGTGATCCCATACTTTGGATATGCCAGAGCTGATCGAAAGGCAAGTTTTATGGCTGGGTTTGCCTAAAGAGTAATGTTTACAACTATTACTGGGGGATTCTTGCAAAAGCTTGGTCATGGAAATTAAATATTTGCCAGGTGTCTATTTAAGTGTTTGCACCAGTCATGCATCAACCATATTAGATGAACAAGAATTTCAATATCCTTTTCTTCCAGAAGAAAAGATTGATGCTAGATAAGTTGTCTGGCATATAGAATGGAAAATCATTATGTCAAGGATGAGCCTAGCTTTTATCATCTGTTTAATGTTTGTGCTCTATTTCAATACAGTTTGATTTGGTGGCAGGCAGCTCTTGGTATGATTGGTGCCTTTAATTGTTTTATCATGACTGTTTAAGATATTAATATATGATCTTCTCCTGTTGTATATTTACTGTTTTCTTTCTTTCTTTCTTTTCTTTTTATTTGCAGACTCAAGGTCGTGAATCCATTGCAGCCAAACTTGTCGCAAACCTTATCACAGAAGCGGGTGCAAACCGCATTCTTGCATGTGATCTTCATTCTGGGCAGTCTATGGGTTACTTTGATATTCCCGTGGACCATGTGTATGGCCAGGTAATTACTCTGCAGGTTTTAGTTGTTGATCATTGCTCATCCAGATTTTTACTGATTTCTTTCATGTTGCTTTTGTGATTCTAGCCTGTGATTCTTGATTATCTTGCAAGCAAGACAATTTGTTCTAGTGATTTGGTAGTGGTTTCGCCTGATGTTGGTGGAGTTGCAAGAGCACGGGCTTTTGCCAAAAAACTGTCAGATGCTCCTTTAGCTATAGTGGATAAAAGGCGTCATGGACACAATGTTGCTGAGGTAATCTCCTAACCACATCACTATCACTGCTGAGCTGACAGTATTTTCTTTATTTATAACTTGATTACTGCACTATGCTATCAGGTAAGCTGTTCGCTTTTTTACACATCCAAATGATGTTTTTAACTTTGTTATCTCACTAGAAAGATTATGTATGAATTCTGTTACTTTGCTTACTAGCTACCACATATTTTCACTGCATGTACATGTTTCTCTGGTAAGTGCTAATTTCATATAAGCAGATATTCAGTTTGCTGTATTGTAGATGTTTGGTGTAATGATTGGTTTTGGGGGGGGGGGGGGGGTGTTTCCTTGCTTCATTTTTTTGGTTTATTATCTACTTCACAAGACTGCCTAATCTGATACTGCAGGTTATGAACCTTATTGGTGATGTAAAAGGAAAGGTTGCAGTTATGGTGGATGACATGATTGACACTGCTGGTGAGTAATCTTGATTTCAAATTCTAAACCAAGACAAGGGAAAATTGAAATTTTACTTGGCATATGATTTGTTGACTTTTCAGAGAGAGTTTTTGTTAGATGATTATATCCAATTCCTTTTATAATTTATTAATATATGACAAAAAAATGGGTCATGCACTGTAGGTACAATTGCAAAAGGAGCAGCTCTTTTACATGAAGAGGGGGCCAGGGAAGTTTATGCATGCTGTACTCATGCTGTTTTTAGGTACTCATCTCCTTTACAATATCTGATTAACTTTTTTGATGTGTGTGTGTAAATAATTTCTACTTTTCCCATGTATAATTGATTTGATTTCTTGGATTAGCTGGAGACTCTTGAACGTATCATCAACATAAATTTTAATCACTTATCAAGTACAAACATGTTTTCAAGATCCACTAGATAGGAGGTACTGGTAGTTCAATGTCCAAAGTGAAATGTTAAAGACAGCAGTGGTTTTGTCCTTCTTCCTTTTCTTCGTTCCTAATAGCATATTTTTTCAAGCTGTCAACTCGAAATATAACTTTTTGATTTTTCAGTTCAAAGTTCTGAATTTTTATGGACTTAGCATCCTGTATTAAAAAAAAAAATCACAGAAAGATTTTACAACGTGGTTTCCTGTATGGATCATAGTTGCGGTTCTCTTGTATGATTTCGTTAGAGTGTTGAATATCCACTGAATAAGTATTCTGCCCAAGCATAAAAAATTATGATAATAGAGAAGCGAGATAAGTAATTGTTAGTACAAGAGCTTTAGACTTCCTCTTGGAAACTTGTAACTTCAACTCTCGATCTACATTAACCATTTTATTCTTGTCATTGTTTACATTTTTACCCCTTTTCTGGGAAGCCCCCCTGCAATTGAGAGGTTGTCCAGTGGCCTATTTCAAGAGGTTATCATTACAAACACAATTCCAGTGGCGGAGAAGAACTACTTTCCCCAGTTGACTGTGCTTTCTGTCGCAAATCTGTTGGGCGAGACAATTTGGCGTGTTCATGATGACTGTTCCGTGAGTAGCATTTTTCAATAACATAGGAATATCCAATGGCGGTAGATCCTTTTAGTTCACACATGGATTCCTAGCCAGATGGCGAAGGCAGAGATTGTAGGTTTAAATATCTCGAAGTAGAAGAAAATCAATGCCTGGGGCTTCTTCATCTTTTCCCCCACCCAGTAACATGTTTCTTTCGTTGGATTCCTATTAGGCTGGATCCGTTGAATATTGCTATCTGCTATTGTCTGCTTCTATACTCTACGCCAGGGACTTGTCCTTGACTTGGCTTCGGGTATTTATAATATTTGCTGGCAAAATTTCAATTGTCTTACAAATGAACCTCTACAGCAGTCTCATTTAATAATACAAAGATTTTACCCAATTCCTGTTTTTAGCCTTCTATCATTGATTTGGATATTGCTTGCACTCTTTGTATGAATGTGTGAAAGTAGAAATTGTTGGCTTGCTTCTCTTTAAGGGCCTTGTTCATGTCAGCCGTGAGTTTATAAAAAGAATGGATAATTCCCGGGGCTTCTACAAAGAAATTTTTAGATAAGCAACAAAGCCTGTTCTTGGCTTCTAGCTTCATGGATGTTCTTTATACGCAAAATTAAGGACCTGGAACAAAAAGATGAACACTGTTCATGGATGTTATTTGTATGCAGCATTTAATATATTTTAATCCTTATTATATGATAGGTTATACATATCTAACTGAGTTTTTATTATTTGATGAGAAATGCATATATAAAATTGAATTTGATCTTGATATTTTTCTTTTGAAAAAAAATACATTAAAAGAACTTGTGATGGAAAAACATTGTAGCTTCGTATTCAAAGTCATTGTTCACTTAAGTAGTTTAACTATGGTTTTGCTTTTTCATCAAAAAAAAAAAAACACTATTTACTAAGAACATTAAAGTCTTTTCACATTACCTTTTAATTATTATCAAATTAATTGAGGATAAATAAGTTTTTTTTTCCATTATCTATCGAAGATAAATTTCTTTTCATTGGAATTGTACAATAAAATGATTAAAATATTCTTGAAAGAAAAATAAAATCTCAAGGTATGTTTTTGTATTTATCACAATGTTTTTTCATTATTATAATGCTAGATAAGAAGAAATTTGATACTTGATCCATGAAACTTTCCATTTAATTCTGTGAGAAAATAAAGATCAAGGAGGAGCATCTACCATTTGATGCATTTCCACAAGTGACAATTTGAGGTTAGAAGCAGTGAATAGAGGCCCAAAGACAGATGAATGATGAGATATACATTGTAAGATGATGTAGGAGCAAGACAGTGAGAATCAAATAAAGAAATTGAAAAAGGGATCGAAGAAGGAGCAACACAAGGAGCTCCACAATTAAAAGATGAAGGTACGAAGATAAGAATGGGAATGTAAATCCATGAAGGATCTGAATGTATACTTCCCATGATATAGGTAAATTTAATTTTTTTTTTAAAGATTAATATGGGTATTTAAATTAGTTTGTGAATACTTTAATTATTTTTATAGAGTCTAAAATTAATAATTATGTAAATTTTAAATGATTTGAAAGAAATTAAACTTATAATTATTAAGAAATAAATTTAAAAACTAACCAATTAAATTATTATTTAGAATCAGGTAATTTAACTTTATAGTTAAAGAAGGCTTGGGCAAGGAGACATGATTCAGGTTGTTGGTGATGGAGCAAATGCTGATTAAATAAAGTCTCTAATACCATAAAAGAGAAAAATTATAATGTTCTTTTTTTTTGTTTAATTTGAAAACAATGAAAAACTTATACTAAAAACTATTAAAAAAAAACCTTTAAAATGTGTTTTAAAAGTAATTTTTTAGTTTTATAAATAAAAAATATAAAAAATTCCATTTCCTTTTTTTTTTTTGAAATTCTCGGTTTGATCATCCCTATTCTATTCTATCATGGATATAAACAAATAGAATTTTCTTTTTCTTTTTTCTTGCTTTTTACCGGTTTTATTGGGTGACTATACATACAATTTAGTCACGTGTTTTCACGTGACGTGATAAATTAGGGTTTCGCCTTGTTTTCTTTTCTGCTTCTTCCGCCGTTTGGTGTATCTATAAATATCCTCGCTATCCCCCCTCAAAATCCCATTGCTCCTCGCTGCCTGTTTCTCTCTGTACCAACACTCTCATTAGCTCACGTCAATTGGATTTCTTAATTTCTTTGCAGGTTCTCTCCCCCCAGAGATCTGCGTTTCTATACTCTGATGTTATGTTTTAGTGTTAAAACTTATGCTGTGATGAAATTCTGTGTTCCAGAGACGGTCTCAGATGAGGTCGTCTTTGACGGTTACACAACCCTCTAAGAAGTTCTGAGCTTACTCTTTTGTGTGTGTGTATTTGTGTGCGTGGGTGTTTGGTTTCTTGATGATAGAAAGCGAGGTGACGATAGAAATTCATGTCTGTCAATCCACTGACTAAGTAACTGTGTGATGTTACTATGAATCCCGACAGGTTCTGATCGCTTTCTATCTTGGAAAGTCTTGTTTGGTTTTTATTTTCTTGTATAGAAGGGTTTTATGTCTTGGGGCGTATGATGAATCTCATGTTTTAATGGGTAATTTGCGTCTGAATTTTTGTTGATGCTCTATCACCTTGGAGACCTGATGCCCTTTTCTGAACTTTCCTTTATTTTTTTTTCCTATACCTTTTGAACTCTTTATCTTTCTTTTAATTTTTACGATGCTTTGTTGAATCGGCGTCGGTTAATGCGAGTCCCTGTCCAGTGGCTTTGCACTGGTTTGATTGCTAGATTTACGTATGCAATGGTGTTGATCTCTGCTCCTACCTTTCTGTGTTGATGTCTTCGCCATCATGATATGTTTTTTTGCTCTTGCAATATTTTTACCAACATTTTTGGACATGGGTTGCATCAGGCTTTTCATTACGATTTAAGGTTGCTCCCAGTTTATAAACATGAACTTGAAAGTCAACTCAACTTATGTCAACGATGATGAAAGCTATAGGTGTATACCTTTGTTAGTATTTTGTACCTTTATGAAAATGGGTATTTTTTTAAAGTTCGCTCAGTTAAGACTTGGGATTTTGTGTTACATGAGCATGCTCTGTTACTACGGGTAGCCAGAGAGAGGGATGGAACTCCATTAACAGAACCTCTTATACGGGCAGATGACGAATCTTGTGTTTTAATGGGTAATTTGCATCTGAATTTCGTTGATGCTTCAACACCTTGAGGACTGATGCCCTTCTTTACCACCTTGTTTGGGTCCATTTGCCGTATCAGATATTGGTTAAAATAATGCATATCTATTTTCAAGAAGTGTTTAGGGCAATTTCAAGAAGTGCAAATAAAACCTCATAAGCGATCATGTTAGAGAAACCAAAATGTATAATGGATTCTTGCTTTCAGTTTGAAGAGGTAAGAGAAGAAGATGGTTTTAAAGAGAAAGGAACAGAGGATGATGATTTCAATATTCAAAACAAGAAGACAACATGATGAATAATCAAAACTCGTACTTGGCTTGGCGGTAAAAGAATTCTTTACTGGTGTTATTCATGTGGTGTTTCATATGTGTTCTGAGTTTCCAGGTTATTTAGTAAATCATAGGAATTGAATTAATTATGGAGTGTCCAACTGGTTCTGACACTCTACGTAAATTAAAAAAAACTTGTACTTAACAAGACCTGTCTATTATTCTCACTTCTTTTGGTTGGGTTTCTCTTCAAAAAAGTGACTGGAGTTTTGAAGGCACAATTAACAAGTGAAGGAAAAAAAAAAGACCGAAGGAGAAGGGGATCTCTATATGCTAAACAATTTTACTGTTGTTATGATCCTGAGATTTAATCACTCATAAGAACGTGATTCATTGTGCCAAGAAGCACTATTTAATGTCCATATTATCTTCATACTGAGATTTTTTTGATCATTAAAAATGATTAAACTAGATAATGTAAAGATGTAATCATCCAGTTTTTTTTTGAAATTCCAAAGAAATCTGTCCATGTTTCTTTTTCTTGCCGGTTATGTGGTTATTTTGTAGGAACACTATATCCTTTTTCATGTTGGAGCTTCGATGAATCTCTTAATACGGAATTTTGGAATGCATAAATCCTGAAAATATCCTGACGAGAAGCAAGCCTGTACCGTTTGTAACTTTACTGTAAACATATCTCACGGTACACCAGACGTTCTTACAACGCAACTCTTCAATTTAGGGTTGAGAATGCAAAAGATTCGTCATATAAACACAACACTTGTAAAGCAGTATTTGGAGATGGATAGCCACCGCAAGAAAAATGGAGAAGGGGATTGAAAATGAGGTCTCAGGTTAAGGATCTTCCTTGTTGAGCAAGATGTTTGCCGTTGTTGTTTTACTGAAAGAACTTTCTGGCTTTTAGAACTGAGAATAGAATGAAAAGCTGGGAAGTCTAGAGGCCGCAAGCTGCCATGTCTACACTGGAAAGGCATGGTTTCAAAATAAAATTCTTGTTCAAGACTATTTCACTCCCCCAATTTCATGTCATCCAATAAGCTTTTGCCATCAAGTTTGCTTGTAATAACAAGCCTAAGGTATTCCTCATTTGTTATGCTCCTGAATTTCGCCCCCTTCTCCTTGACAAGATCTGGCAAAGGTCCTACCATGGCATCCAAAATTGGACTGTGGAATGCTGCAATTGAAAGTCTCTTTTTCTGGGTTCACAACAGCTCTGTGCTCTATGCTCTTATATTCCCCATTGCTCATTATCTGCTATAAAATGACCATTCAGAAAGCAAAATACTCATGTACATAACATGGGAACAGCACAAATATATGCTATCTTACCTCAATGATGTCACCAACATTGACAATGAAGGCACCTGGAATGGGTTTAATTGGCAACCATTTACCATTCTTCTTGATTTGCAATCCCTGCACTTCATTAACTTGAAGTAACAAGGTCAATCCAGTTGCATCAGAGTGTGGTGTGAGACCCATCACCTTGTTTGCCTGCATACAAGGTGGATAATAATTCATTCTTATCCCTTGAACATCTTTATACAGGTTTGCAAGCTCCTCTGGATCAACTCCCAAATTCACGGCCAAAGATCTCAGCAGAGATAGAGCAACTCTTTGAAGTTCTGACGAGTACTTGTCCAACGTTGTTCTTACATATTCATGCCACCAGATCGTCACTCCATTAGTCACTTCATATCCAATATATCAGGCATTCAATATGCTATTTTTTTTGCTTTATTTAAGCTAAATATGTATGTGGATTCAAGATGTACCTGAAAGAAGTGGGATTGGCTGGCCAAAATCTCATGTTTCTCTGGGAGCTGGGATTTGGAAGAAGGAAAAGCATGTCAACCCAGTCAAGCTTTTGCTCCTCGGAAATAACAAAAGCTTGACCATAACCTTCAATGTTGTTTGCTGTCTGAGCACATGCCATCTTCTCCTCTAGAGGCAGCATGAAGAACTCTCGTAGGTCTCTCTTCATATTCTCTATGGCTTCTCCAAGTACCCCATGATTGATCAGCTGCTTTAACCATAACAGTAACTTTCATCAAACCGGGTCAACCTTCATAAGCATCATCAAAACTAAATGACAGCGAAATGAACCTGTAGTGAATAAGATTAAACAGAATCGGAAGGCTTTGTACCAGGAAGAAGCCCCATTCCTTGCATGCCAAATGAAGTTTAGCCAATTCATCTTGCTGACCTAGTTGATCAGCTACAAGCTTGCTCATATCAATCACCGGAATATGGAGAGACTTATCAATGGAAACTTCATCGAATTGGAGTTCAGGTCTGATATACCTGGATGGTACATCCTTCAAGTTCTTGGAAGCAAGTGCTTGCACATTCTCAACAGGAAGAGAACCGCCCAAGTCCTTTCTTCTATCCACCTCAGGCTCCATTTCTCTACGCTAAAATTACACTTTCCAAATAATCCTTCTATATAGTCTATAGACACAGAAAGTTAATAATTAAATATAACATTGAAAAAATCCACTGCTTACTTAGGAATTATGCAAACGGCATGATATGCCAATCATATTTGTTAAAAGATTCAATTATTTATGCTCTTGATCAAAACAAACATGAAAGAACAATTCCTTGGTGTTATAAAATGGCATGACTTAACAATTATCTATGGCAATTTTCATCCGCATATAACACTTTTGACTCTGATTTATGAGAGGAAGCATTGGATGTACTTACATATTATTTATAAAAACTAGTGTATCAATGCCCGAAATAGACAAGAAAATACGGAGAATTCATGCTAGTGGATGTGGGATGCATTTGTTTCTTTGTATCCAAACTGTACAAGTTCGGCAATTTTGTAACCATTCAAGTTGCCTTCATTATCGAGACTGCTCTTCTCATGTTCATGGCAGCATCTGATAGTGTATTAAAAAAAATAAAAATAAAATTCCCAAGCCGTTTGTGCTGAGCCCGAACAGGCAGAAGTCTTGGATACTTGGGCCAGCCCCAAATAGCCGAACACTACAGCCAGAAATCTGATTCGACTCACCTTAGTGTATCTAACACCGTGCACCTCTCCACCGAGCCCCACAAACTAATGACGATCACCAATTTTTTTTTTTGTTTATCAATTCTATTTTTTTTTAACTTACTATAAAATCGCTTTCCATCATTGTTTTATTTATTATGAGACGCTTATAACTCTACGCTATCACAAGATATCTACTGCAATTTATAAATATCTTTGGTCACTAGTTAAAGCAGTGAAGACAAGCAAGTTCAAATCATTCAAGAACTTCATGCAAAAACATGTAAGAACTAAAAATTTCTATCAAAATTAAAATACTTGAAACAAACATGTTCATGTACTTGAACTGTTATATATGTTTAAAATGAATTATTATTTTTTATTTAAAACGAGCTCACTATCATTCAATTCTGTCAAAACACAATTACAACCTTATTATATAATAAATAACAAAATTACAGCATTTCTTTGAACATACAAAATCATTCTCAATGTAATGAAAATCATCTTTCTTTACAATCAACATCGAAACCTGTTTGGTTTCCTCAAGCTTAAGTAAATGTAAAAACTAATACAGGACATTGTTTTGTTCCACAAAATGCTCTGATCTGGAGCGGAGTAAACATATTAAAATGAAGGTGATGGATATACTTGTAATTAACACGCAAAGCATAGAGAGATAGGGTAAGTATACCTACATTCGTTATACTAATAGTTTTATTTTTCTTATTACAACCTTTGAAATAAAACTCAACATCGTTAATCTTCATTTGAGTAGATTTAATCTACGCCATGTTCTTGAATTTATTGTTTTCTGTTTTATCATCCAGTCAACTATCATTTTTTTTCATTAAACACATTTGATTGTCATTATTACGAATCATATGAAAAATCTTATCAACTAGGCATTCAATAATTAATTTCAAATAATTAAGATTCAAGCTTTGAGTTAATCACATTCCTTTATTTATTTACTATAATGAAATCTTCCTAACTAACCATCTTTCTATTACTTACCATAAATCCTTCAAACCATTGTTCATATCTTCTTTCCACGTATATGGAAGCTATCTCCCCCCATTGATTTACTAGAATAAGGTTTAACTTGAAATACTTCGTGTATTTTCTGATCCAACTCGTAGGACTATCTCCTTGAGAGGTTGTGAATTCCATTTTTGGCAAAGGTGTGGCATGACCTCCTTTATGTCCTTCCCAAGAATTAGATCCTTTCAATCTAGTGTTATTTCTCGGAAATGGTAAGATTCCTTCTGCAATTGGACCAATTCTTCCGTTAGAGTTATGATTCATCATTTCTTCTTTCTCAGCTTCTTGATTAGTAAATATGGTTTGCAGTGCAGTGATTAATGAATCCAACTGTGTTTTGAATTATTCATTCTTCTTGAACTGTTCCTCCCATTGTTTCTGATTCTAGAAGGAATCCTCATGTCTTTGTTCTAGCTATTCTTGGAATTCTTCATGAATTCTTTGCACTCGTTCTTCCAATCTCTTTCCATGTTCTTCCGATGCTCTGACTCTCTACCATTGTTGACAGAGAATGCTACGAATTAAGTTGCTGGTGGATCTTTAGAGACTCCGATACCAACTTGTTAAGACCACAACCACAATTACTTAGAAATGCAGAAGAGAGATTGAAGAGAATGGAAAAGAAAAATAAGAAGAGAAGAAGATTATTTGTAGACTGTTTAATTGATTACTTGACTCCAAGCAATGAAATTCAGCAACTTTATACATGAGATTTTCCCTCCAACTAATTGCTAACTACCACTAACTAACTCTCTAATACTGTCCTGGAATCCCAATTAACCACGTGCTTGATCTTCTTGTTTGTTCTTCTGCTGAAGTTGCTTGCTGCTGAATGCTTGTTGAGACTGGAGCTACAAGTAACGGTTGTCAAATCTAGCTGGAGTTTTGAAATCAACCGGAGCCAATTGATTATCTTTTCCTGATTTTGGACATATGGACCGGAGCATTCTTCGAAAGGGAGTTACATCTCTTGTATTTATCATAATGTTCTTCAGCGTTCTCATCATGTATTTGTTGCCTAAAGCTTAAGCATCTTGCCTTCCCCATTGTGTGGCTGCCTCATGCACAAGCACAATATGTTATTCGAGAATTCATTTCTAGTAGAATTTATAGAGATTTGTTTTTAGTACTAAATTTCTTGAAAGTTACAGCACCATTTTGAGGCAGGGAGCAACATGTATATGTTGCCTGATAATCTCTCCGTAGGTATATATGTACGTCGGGGGTTGATTAATATTGTTAAGCTATGTATATCTTTAAAAAATATTTTTATTAAGTTATTTTACATGTTTATATATGTACTGAGTTCCATCACAGATCCCTTAAGAAGATTACTTTGATACTAATTGATAATTTTTAAGGAATTAAAAAAAAAAGAAATTAAAAAACTACAAAGAGAAGAATATTAAAATGCAGCTGACAAGGGATAATTGAATGCATTATTTGATTAAAATCTTTACAATTAAATAGAGAAAAAGAAAATGAAATGCTAACTAATAGCCATAAATACAAATCATGATATGATATGCTAATAAACTAGCAACTCCTAAAGACGCAACTTTATTTGCTAGAAACATAAAATCTAAAGCTAATAAAAAAGAAATATCGCGTGGACTTGTGGCAATCATGAAGCAATCCTCAACATGCTATCAAAATAAAATAGAAAGGAAGAGAGAAACACATGAATAAAAAAATAAAAAAAATTGCGAGAACAACTTTCGTCATGTATTAATCACAGAAATTTAGATATCCACAGACCGTGACTCCAAAATTTCTATGCAAGACGCAGACGCCTAGTTGTTAAAGTTAAGATACAATACCAATGAACCATACAAAGAACATATATTTTGAAGGTTTAATTCCAAAGAAGCGAGAACAACTTTCGTCATGTATTAATCACAGAAATTTAGATATCCACAGACCGTGACTCCAAAATTTCTATGCAAGACGCAGAGAACGCCTAGTTGTTAAAGTTAAGATACAATACCAATGAACCATACAAAGAACATATATTTTGAAGGTTTAATTCCAAAGAAGCGAGAGACACGCTGCTACGTCTGTTACAACTAAAATTCATAACAAATGACTCCCTAGTCCTGCCTTTATCTCCAAAAAATTCGAAAAAAGCTCGTGTTTCTTGCATATATAAAATAGGCCTATGTCCAAGGAAATGGAAGAGCATTTCTATCTTCAGCTTGTTAGAGTGATCAGCGATTCCCTGCTGGAAAGAATATGACAACAAAATCAGCATACCCTCGTAGGAAAACAAAAACCCAGCAAGATCCATGGTTAGGCCTGCATTTAAATCAGTACTAATTGTGACCCCAAATTCATATTTTGTGCATAAGGTAGCTAACTTTATTTGAGTCTAGATCGTCGCATTCATCACCTGGTCGTTAATAAGTATTCATGTAGTCCAATCTAACCTACAAATCAGTCTAGATTTTTACCTTTTATCCGCTAAGTTTCTAATTCCCACATCAGTCGAGGAATATCTCATGATGCACGGCCGCACTATTGACAGTGAGAGCTTTCTTCAGCTTCCGATGATCCAAGACTTCGACTTCAACTAAGAACATTGAACTGACTGGCCGATGATCTGAGAGCCTTAATTCTGACCGCTTGTAAGAAAGTTGTTTTATACCTTTTCCTAACCAAAGTATTCGATCACACCTGCATATGATGCCAAGTACATAATTATGTGACCAAGACCATTCAAATGTTCGATTCTATGATTTACTTCTCTAACATCCAAACTACGAGAACAAGAGCTGACTTTTACCAGAAATCTTGGATTTCTTCCTACCAATCTCTTTTTCCTAACTGTGGTTAAAGAAAAAAAAAAGAGGCAAACTGTTATTTCCATATAACCTGTACTTACCATGCCGGAGATCTCTTCTTCTCCCCTTCTTTGGGGTTCTCCCCAACATATGTATCAGAGTTTATTTCATATTTGTAAGTTGGCGGAAAGTTTATCGCTCCCTCTTTCCATCCTTCAAATACACGCCCACTGCAGAGTTCTTTGCTTAGCTGCCACACAAGATGAATCTGTTAACAGCTCCACCAGAAAACAAGCAAGATGATGCTTAGAAGAAAACAGAAAGCATTATTTGCAGAAAGGGCAAGTCATTATACTACTCACGTATGAGAAAGCTATTACTTCTGAAGGACAAATCAATGTGTTAAGAAGTCATTTCTAACATGTTGATCACAGTTGGTAAAAATCTATCCAGAATACTTAACCAACTAAAATACCACACAGGTCTCCTTCAAAGATAAGCCCTTTTATTGTACTTCTTTTAGAACATTCATGGCTAAAGATCCAGGAGTTCCTGAAGCAATAGTTTCCTCCAATGATTTGGTGATTTTTGTGGTTGTTATAGCAAGGATGAAAGGTATATATGTTCTGTGTGATCCACGTTATATCTAGATAATCTGTCCTTGGCTCCTAGCTAGTACAACATGCTTATCAGGACAAAATTTGATCGTTTATGAGTCTCACCTGATCACTATTGATAAGTTCATCCCATTGCTTCATAGCAACAAGTTTCCTTACTTCTGTGTCCAACATATTGAGACGATAATTCAAATCGCCAAACCAGAATATCTGACTGTGTGCAGAAGCATCCGATTATAAATTTCAATGAACAGGTACATTAAATAGAACGATCACATGAGGAAAAGGAATATTTAACACATCTAGCCATGATCATAAATCAAAACATCTTTGTTATCATATCATGATTTTTGAAAAGTTTACGCTGAAACAACTAACGTGCATTTTTATTCTGGCAAGTAAATGTCGTTGTACGCACAAAAGGATAGGAAGAAAAAGCAAGAATAGCACGTTGCTTATACTTGTATTAGATGAGAAATGTGCAAGAAACAGCATTCTTGTTTAGTTCAGTTATTATTCTCCTGGAACTAGGTTTTCTCAATGACATCGCTCTTAATTTGAAAAAAAAACAAAACATAAACATTGATTTCCTAGGTTACTCCAACCACTTTAATTCCCTAGACAAATCATGAAAAAATATTAAGCACGAGGATGGAGCTCAAGACTCAAGTCATCATATTTTAATAAGCTAGGAAAGAAAATCCCTGAGAAGATAAGACGCCGCCTGCTGTGAATATCCACACACAGCATTCAGACATGCATAACACAAATTCATTCATGGGATGAATAGGCAAACAGATGCTTGGTGCTGTAGCAATTCAGTATTCTATGCTGCAGTATATCATGTGGAAATACTATAAAGAAGCAAAGTCATGAAACATAGTGAATATTGAAGTTCAATTTCAAAAGGTTTCATACTCATGGGATGGAATTGTCTGAGCTTGACTGGTGTCCGAGATAGATGAGAAACGAGTGCGTCGAATAATTTCACAGACATCAGCATTACGCCTTTGTTCAGCCCCTTCTTTCTGACCTGAGGTCAGATGGGAACAAACAAAGCAAAGCCTTGACTGGAAAAAAGACATGCTAACAGAAACAGATCCCTGCATCAGCAGTAGCCTCTAATAAGATCCTGGTAAAGCGAAGGCAAGCATGTTCAACCATGATCAACGCGCATGTTATCTTCTTTACGTTCTATTCAATATTCTTCAGCATGAAGCCATCACACCGGCATTATATCACATTATGGAGGACCTTATCTCATCCCATTTAAAATACAAAAAGTAACAATGTATAAAACATTTGTTCACTATTTTAGAAAAATTAAGACAGCAGCCTCCATCGCATGACAGGATCACGAGATGTCTTTCACTGCCACAACTACTGCATTCACAACTATCTTGTTATAAAAATTACAACACTGCTTTATTATTTCTCTTTCCATTTTGTGGTCCATGTGTATATCAACTTAAGTTTCACAAAAATATCTGCACCAAAAAGTCTAAATACTTCATATAAATGCATGTAGAAATGCAATTTCTTTGTCAACTATCATGCTGAACAAAAAAATGGAAGAGCAGGGAGTACCTTGTTTCCCATAAAGCCCATAAGACCTACTCCAACAGGAGAGACCTCCAAGTTGTTTATATGCCTCCTCAATCTCTTACGCACCCAAATTGATACATATATTCCTACCATTTGCTTGCTAATAATTCGCACATACTTCGGGCGCGGATCGTCATTATCTTTGATGATTTCACTGTAAAATTGTCCGCTTGTTACTTCTAAGAAAGTGTCATCCTCTGCTTCAGATAACCAATCAGAGACCTCGGAGAATGAATCAATAACCTCAGGAACTTCTGGGACTTCAGGAACCTCATGCCTCTGCTCCTGCACCAACCACATTGAGCCTAAATTTCCAGAACTCTGGTGAGATCTTTTTAGTCCACTCCTGTTCAATGCAATATGCTGAGGACTAAATAATGAGGGATTCTCTGACCCATTGAAACCTATTCTTGCAGAACTGCTAGACACTCTCCGTAACTTGGAATTGGAAGAGATAACTTGTGGGGTCGCAGCCAATGAATGTTCAGGCCAGTCTAATCTACTATAACAATCAATGCCATATACTCTCTTCAAGTGTAAATTATTTCCAATACCAATAGCTTTGCCAAATTCAAGTACGTCAGATTCACAACCATCAGCAGCTTCAATATATTCCTCATTCATCACCTCTAATGGTAGAGAATCAACCTCATCGGCAAGTTCATCGGCAACAGAAGAAGTTCTTAATACTGGTGAGGGTGGGGCACTAAAACATTTGTGTTTGCTTTCAGCTTGGTGAGATTTGTTCAGAGTCCTTCTAATGATTGCCTCCCATTTTGGAATTGGTCTGCTGCTCTCTGCTCCCAGTACATTCCCAGCATTCAAAGGGACCACCTCCTGGAAACTGTTCGAGGAAAAAATAAACAGAACGCTAAAATCTCTACCTGTTGTATAAAGAATCAAAGCACACTGGCGCATCCAAGAGTTTCGTTCAAGTGATAAAATGACTCTCAGATCATAGGTGCGCTAACAATGTATTCCCTTAACGCACCAATTTAAACCGTTGAAAACTTAAAGAATGATTATTAGCAGCAGTCATCTAGCATTTGACGGTACATGAGTAGATATAAGCAAGGACATAGAATTTTGAGAAGAACAGCAGCAGTCATCTAGTATTTGATGGTAAGTCGGGAGATACAAGCAAGCACATAGGGTTTGAATCGAGCACTGCTTCTTTAAGGGTGACTAAACATTCCAATTCAGTATGAAATTCTGGTCTTTGTTATGGACACATTTGATCTTCCAAGACATGTTAGGAGTGGATGACTGCTTTGAGGGAGTTGTTTCTAAAACTGAACTTTCTGGACCCAAGCAGCCAGGGCCTGGTATTTACTAGGACGACATTTTTGGATAATTTTGATCGAGGAAGTGATCAGGCGTGGACCCAGGTGTGAACCTGTCCTCTGATGTCATCCACACACTGAGTGTCAGAAAACAATCTGCTGTTTGGTGTTATGTGAGATCTAAAAAGTAATATTATATTACTTTTTAACATTAAAAAATAACAAATTCCAAGAAAAAAAAAACATTATGGGTTACAACCATAATTGTTTTTGTAATGTTTTTCATGAACATGCTCTAGAAACAAATAACAAATGACAACAAAAATGCTGCTTGGATGGCAGAAGATCCTCTTAAAACTTTAGATTCCCAATCAGCTTTTAGTCTAGGGTGCATATTTGACTAATAAATGTCTAATTCTTGGTGGACCGGATCATAATAACATATAAGCTTCAATAGTTGCACTTCAAATCTTACATAGAAGCAATCGCAAATATAAACAAGTTGGGTACATGATGTAAGAGACTTTTTTAATATATAGCTTTATATTATTAATTGTAATTTTTAATTTGATTGTTATTAAAATTTTAATAAAAAATTCTAGATTTTTTGTTTCTAATAAAATATAATTTCATAACGATAAAAAACTGGTAAGGCTTTTTAATAATGCTTAAAGATTATTATTGAAGATTTGTTATATATTCTATTTAGATTGAATTTTTTTCTTTTATTTAGTTGAGATCTTTTCCTTTTCCAACTTTGTTTAGGATTTTTTTCCTAGTGTATTTAGTACTTCATTACTCTTTCTTTATTTTTGGATTTCCTTGTTGGTGTAGGTAAAGTTTTACATTTATTTAAAATGTTGTAAATTTTTTATAGAAATAGATTACCTGAAAATAAAAATATTCAATAATAAAATTTTAAATTAGATTTCTAGTGATCCATTTTTGATAAAATTCTATATTTTTGTGATTGTTTTTTTTTTTTTGTGTTGCTTTCATTTGTATCAGTTAATAACAAAGTCCAATGATTCCACATTATTGTTTGTTGTGTGCTGCAATTCTAGGCTATTTTATTTGCTGTGTGCTACTATATAGACATTTCTAGTAGATGTTACAAAGCATAATGTGTTTAGGTAAAAAGAGATAAGGAGGTTCAACTCAGAAGAGAAATTTTTAGAAGCTTGTGATAAAAAAGAAGTTATAGAATTAAAAAGAGATGTTAAGAAAGTGATGTTAGAAGAAATGGAGAGATATTGCAAAAGAAACCTACTAGTACAGCTGAGAAGTCCAAGAAATCATGAAAAAAGTGATCATAAATCCATGATCCATTTTGAGAACATGTTTTAGAGGTACAAGAATAAAAAATAGTTTTTTGATTATGATGAATAGATGTTAAAACCAGGTGTTGTGATGAATCTAATTTCTTAGTAGATTAGAATCAACAATCAAATCTCAATGAGGGTGATAAAAAAGATGTTGAAAAAGAATACTTAAATGCAAAGTTTATAGTTTACAATGTCAATGAAAAGAGAACTAAATAGATATGCTTGGAGAGGTGATTTTTTATGAATCATATTATGAAGAAGGATGTGCCTCACATATGCTTTAGAAAAATTTTAGAATTGATAGGGTGAAAATTAATATTTTTAGACTTTAGATAAAAGTTGTATATCAAATATCCAAAAGTTTAGTGGAGAAATCATCATATATCTTGTTGGTGTTGATATAAAAAATCAAGGGGTGTTTGTCACTATGGTTAAGCTAGAGCTTAAAAAAATGCTACAAAAGTTTTTGCATATGGTTTTTAATGTGACATTAAGAATGAATTTGTTGCTGGGAAGATGAACATGTTGCTAATGTTTCTAATGAAAACTAAGCATGTAAAAGGTTGATTTTTTTTTTATTAGATAACCATGTGATCGGGATAAAATCAATTTAAACTTAAGAATGAGTTTTTACCAACTCGAGAAGAGTAATGCAAAAGATTTTTTCTTTTTAATTCATAACTTTATGCTATTAAGTATAATTTTTTATTTAATTGTTGAATCGGGATAAAAATTATCTAGGAATTATTTTAGAGGTTTTATTTTCTATATAATTAAAATTTAATAATAATCGAAGATCAGAAAAACTTTTCGATGTTACTTAGAAGTTACAATTAAAGATTTATTATATTTTATTATTTGATTTAAGATTTTTTTTATTTAGTTTAGAATTTTTTATTATTTTATTATTTTTGTTTTATTTTTTTCTTTATTTTCAGATTTACTTGTTGATTTAGATAATAAAAGCAGAATACCTAAAAAAAATTTCAATAATAAAATTTTAAATTAGAATTGGTGTATATACTAATGTTGTGATATACCGCACATGGAAATTCTTATAATATATCCAGTCATCAAAATAAGAAAACTAGGTAACGAAATACTTACCCAATTATGTACATATCTGCTGGTTCTTCTGTACAAAGCCAACAATCAATATCAAGATCCTCGTTCGGGAGCCTTCCAGCGACATTCCAAGTACCTATTGTCACCCTGCAATAACCAAATGTTCAAGCTGTCTTCTTAAGAATCAAAACCTTTTAGTCTATTTTTCGAAGAACAAGCAGATAAATTCCAAACCTCACATCCTTTGTATTTATGTATTGAGCACGCAGAGTTTCAGATTTCCCTCGCCTATGTCCTGATGAATAGCCATTAGAAGGTGCACCTGTATAAATTAAAAACTATCTTTCCATAATCATCAAGTCCACAAGGAAGCATGAGATACACAACTATATTAATATGTAAAGCAGCATAACGGAGAAGAGGGCTGCATAATTGCTAAAGGCTTCGAATTACAAGCCGGCAGAGCTCAAATTTCAATTTCTGACGCCCTTTACAAACACCTCGAGAAGCTTAGTCTTTTGCAAGTATGGAGACCTCAGAAGCTTACTCTTGTGGGGCTCAAGTCTCTGAAACAATCTTAATAAAGAGGGGAATTGGTGACATGCAAAAGGATTAAGCGATACATACAACAGACTCAAATGCTTTTGAGCTTTGAATGCATTGAACATGGAAAAAACAGGTTTAATAACAGATACAAAACAGATTATTGCCTGAAATTTGACTCTGAAACACAGATTGGTTCCCCCGCATCCTATGTGCACGATCCTCATTCACATTAACTCTGTCATCTTTAACAGAGGAAGCTGTATGAAAATTGACAGGACATGATCAAGCACAGAAAATAACTAAGAAAGACCATCACAAGTAAACACTTAAAAACCATACCATCATCTTCACTCTCAGTTTCTGTGTATTCATCTTCACTAAAATCATTAACCTTGTGCTTTATGTTCAACCATTTCTTCATCACAAGTGAAGGCCAGAAAGCCTGCAATCAAATGCAGCTCTCCAAAATAAACAGCATGCAGGCCATCTAAAGAAAGAAAGAAGAAGAAGAAGAATTACAAGCAGTACCAAGTCAAGGAGCAATTAAGCATACCTCAGCACGCTTTCCTCTCCCGGTCCTCATCCTGAATCAAGAAGAACTATTTTCAGTTGAGGGTCTATAAACAATTTATATAGCAGACTTTCAAATCAGAGCAAGCCCCTCAGAAGGGAAGCAGGACCGAACGTGGGCTTGTCAACATCCTAGGAGATAAGTGTTCGAATAATTAAGAGACTATAGAGGCCATTACAGAACTACAAGACCTAAGGGTATGCTTTTTGTGATGCCAAACTCAAAGAAAGATTGATACTGGGAGCAAACAGAAAGGACAGAAAAGTTATGGACATATTTAATAGTCATCCACAACCTCAACTTGATAAAAAAGAGAATAATTCACTGGTCCAGCAATATTACGTCGTAAAATCTTCTGATACGAAAGCATCCCAGCCAGGTGCGGAACAGGAGGAGGCAAGCAGGCCCCGGACCCCTGTAAAATATTTTAATTTTTTATTTAGTATTTAAATATGGAATAGTATGATATTTTTATTTTAAATAAATTAGCTTTTTAATAATATATCTCGTTATATTAATTGTGGCCTGTCCTCTTAAATGCTATCAGCTACGCCCTTGATCCCAGCACATGATATTATAGAAATTTCAACCTTTCTTAAATCAAGTTCTATGAAAATTAATCAAAATGTCACTTTCTCCCTGACAACCCTACACTCCTAAAAATATTCTTAAAATCAATGGACGGTACAGCCATTACAATAAGAAACGTACTGGCAAGGAGGCCGCGAAGTTGACAGTTAAGCACAGCAGTAAACTAAAAAATAATAAGAACATGAACAACAATGAATTCCAAAGCCACACGCGCGCGCGCGCACACACACTGTGCCTAAAATGTTAAATTAACCCCCCAACCTAATCAAACCTGGAGGATTTTCGACTGGGCACTTACCATCATGCAAATTACTAATTCTTATATCATATCGAAAAATCCAAGTCAAGGTGAACCGACTGCAGTAAGCCCTGGCCCACATCAATATAATACACCCATAAACCAGACATTTACTTAGCTAATTTAGACCAGTAACAATGATTTTACGTTCAGAAGACAAATTAGTCTTATGTAAGCAGATACATAAACAAAACTGAGCATACCCTCGCACCAGTAAAAAACAGCTTCATACATGCAAATATTTAAATAACCAAAAGTGGGATTGACACTACAATTAATGTAGGGTTTAAATCAACAGATTATCGACGAGTAGGTTTTTTTTATATATAAAAAAAACAGATTACATTCGAAGGACAGCTGTGATTCATTGGTAGGACGGTGGTATATATATCTATAATATGTGCTTGTGTAGTGTGTAAGAAAAATGACCCTTGAACTGATGCAGAACGGACAACAGAAGATGGATTAAGCGCACTATATGTGAAGGGGAAGCCCTCTCCCATACTGTTTTTCAACTATTAAATTTAAGAGCCCATCTGTTTTCTGCTATTCCTATTTATTTATTTTCAAGGCCGTGCGTGCATGTAATTAGGGAGTCTATCAGTGTTTTAGTTGAAGTCGACAGCCCTCGCATCACTGATAAGGGAAAAATCCAGATTTTATATCAAGTCAAAACGTAGTGTTTGATCAAAGTTCCCAAATACATACGTAATAGTTAGATTACATAAGGCGAAGAAATACATAGGAAGTTGATGATCAAAGTTACCATGACAGCCTTTTGCTTGTTTAAAACTTAGAATTTGAAAGATTGCAGCCATGTATAAAGACGAGCAAAATGAGAAAGGGGATGGGAGGCAAATTTTTCCTTTTTAGAGAAAATCATTATTATCAATTGCATGCCAATGGGATCCTTGCTTTTTTACCTGCTGAACTTGGGTATGCGGACGCGTGTACGGTAGCCTGTACCGTTGATGGCAGGTGCCATTTCTGGATCTAGAGTTGCTGGACGCAGCAAGAACATTAGGAAGACTACCATGGATATCCACAAGATGGAGCTTGTCGGCACTGACATTGATTGGACATTCCGGTAACAAGGTCATTCCTCCGTAGGAGGTTTTTTTTTTTTTTTTTTCTTATATAAAAAATTACTATAATAATTTTTTTTTTTTAAAAATCACATACTCTAAAAGGTGTTTAGAAAAAATACATATTTTGACGAGTCGCTAGCGAATTGAATACGAATCCAAATGAACTAAAACTCCAGCCCCCATTTGTCTTCTCCTCCTCCTCCCCTGCATGCATCTTGACCATATATTATTCACTTTGGTTTCTATGAGAACATTAAGTTTCATTGCATACATTTTGACCATATATTTTGTGATACTTAAATTAAAAAGCAAATTTAATTTATATATAAAAAATAATTTATTCTTTTTACTACTTTCTTATACTATTTTTTTTGGAAAAAGAATACTATTTTTTTTTAATTTAAAGTAAAAGATTTGAAGAAGGGGCTTTTTTTAATAAAAAATAGATACTTTCTATTTTTTATTATGATGTTTTTCTAGGATTTCTTTTCTATTTGAAGGGAATATCTTTCATAGTTTATTTATTTTTATTCAAATGATTAGGGCTTTCTAGTTTTTTTTACAGTATAAAGGATTGTAATATAATTTTGGCAAGTAGAGGTATAAATAAATAAATAATTGAATATTTTGATTATCTTCCCATACTTATGATTTTTTTTTCTATCTTTAAGGATTTTGATTCATAACAAATCTTTTATCCTTCAATTTCACATGCGTCAATACTGATACAAGAGCAATTTTACAAAGTTAAATATTGTCTTCAAAATTTTATTTATTTTTATTTAGTTTAGTAATCCCTATATTAACTCTACAATTATGTCTTAGGTTCTTTTTTATTTTTAAGAAACACCTAGAACTAGTATAAATAGGGTTGTTTGGTTTGTATTTTTAGTAGATGAATAAATAAAATTATGTATGTTGATGTCTGTCTACAGTTATGGGTTTGTTTGGTCTTTGAGGGTTTTAAAATGTAACGTGAGGTATTTGAGGGTTTTGTCTTGAAATAAACATGTGAATATTTGAAGCTATTGCCGTGTGACAAGCACTTTATGTCTTTGAGGGTTTTAATGACTTGTAACAAAACAAGTTATCATTTACTTCCTAGCTTTATAGAATGGTATTAAAGTACAACAGTCCTTTATGGTTTTTGTTGTCTCCTATTGAATCACCATGGTTGGAGGTGATAGATGAAGTGTTCATAATGAAGAACAATTTTTGACTAAAAAGGCTTGACTTGAAGGATGATATGTTGAACATTTTCACGGACAATTTAACCTCGACGATAGGTTCGTTTCAACTCAAGAAGACTATTGCAAAAGCAATTTTTTAACATTTAATATTAATTTTATAATTTTATTTTTATCCTATTTAGTGTTTGTTTTTATAAAATAAAATTTAGCGATCATAAATATGCTATGTGAAGGACTTAAAGAATATAAATATATGTTGTTTAAAAATGTATGAAATACTCTATGCATATAAAATTTGTTATGACATTGCACTCGAGGCAAGCCTAATAGATTTTAAATAGGGCAAGCTTGACTCCCGTGTTTTAGCTCGTCAAGAACACGAATTAAGTCGGAGCCATAAGAAATCAATGACAGCCTTGGCATGACCACATCAAAGCTCACCTCAGCTCGCGCCCTTGCAATCCCAGTCAAGGGCGCAGGTTTATCTTCTTAATTATATTTAAGAAAATAGTTTTTCCTAGATGTCAATTTTCAAATTCATAATCATGAAGTCAAGGGATCTAATTAATTAAGAAAAAGTTAACATTGATTTGGTCCAAAAAGTGGAAACATTAATTTTTTATTGTACTATTCAGATCATGGATTGTTTATACATATTTTGCAAACCAAAAATAATATATTATATATGTTCGTTTATTATTTTATTTTAAATTCGTTCCAATATTGTATGTCTGCGCCCCCAATTCCTAGAATTCTAGCTTTTATGTTACAAACCAAACTTTTTTAATCATTAGACCTACCATTTGAAATTCCGCGTAACATAATTTTATGAAAATATTCTTATAGAAGAGTTCATTTTATAACACATTAGTGTTTTAAAAAAGGTGCAGCTCGCATACCCTCCGCTATAGAAATTTTTTTTATTTTAAATAATAAGATGAAAATAACAACGGCATTATAAGAAATAAAATAAAATAAATTTTTTTATTATATATATATAATTTATTTACCAACTAAATTCAAATTAAATATTATAATTAAATTCTATTAAAAATTAGTTCCAAACAACAATGTGTTAAGAGTGTGGATATGCATTGAAATTGATTTAGACTAGGCTGTGGTGGGGAAAGTGTGGATCACTGGTGTAAAGTCGAGTATGAAGGTTTGCATATCATTTGTGGGAAGTGTGGTTGCTATGACTACCGTGGGGGGAGGAATTGCACTATTGAGATGAATGGAAAAAATAAAAAATAAAAAATAAAAAATGGCTCATGGACAATAGCCCTGCCAGCGAATGAGAATTTGGGTTCATAGACAATTATTTTCTTTATTTATTTTCTTTTAATCTTTCATAAATAAAATTTTATTGAAGTAATAAGAGAAAATATGATCAAAACCCTAATATTTAAAACACTGATATTATAAAATATGTTGTCATATAAAAATATATATTTTATTATATATATATATATTTATTCGATATAATACACTACACAAAAGTTATTGTATGTTACTCTAGTTATATACATAAAAGATATGACTACTATTTGTGTATGCCTTTCAATTATTTACAACTTATTCTTCAACTTGATATTAGAGCTGAAAATATCTAAACAAATTCTTCTCTCTCTAATTGGCATAATCTCCCCTTTATTGCAAAAGGAATTTGTTGTAAATGTTTTTCCTCTAAAAAAATAACATCTTTCTTCCTATTCCCTTTTCCTGCCTTAGTTTTAAAATATTACGTGTGCTGCAAACATTTTCTTTTCATCAACTATCAATAGCTAATTTTGACTCTTTTTATAGAGACTCTACTGTAGATTTTTCTTTTTCAGCTTCACCAATGGATTCCTTTGCTGCTACTACAGCTAGCATCAATGTTAACTTGACCTTTCCTACCTCATCCTTTTTTGTAGCCTTTGTTTCTGCTAGTATGTCTGTCTTTACAAACAATACAGCTTTATCTATCTTTTTAACTCCTGTCACACCATTAGTCATCATGCATTTTTCCAACACACAATACATCATCAATCTCAAACTTACCAACATAAATTATCTATTTTAACATATGAAGATGAAACCATATTTGATTGGTTAAGGTGTTTTTTCCTTTATTGATGGTTTAATGATGTATCCTTCTCTATACAATGATGTTTGTGTCATTTTACCTGCATTCAATTCTGGTTTTTCCCTTGCCTTTTTGATATGAAAACAACAAGATCAACTCATCCTCAGCATATTCATTTCCTCTCTGTCCACAGATGTTTTTCAACTTGTGGTGGATTGTCCAACCTTTGCTAGTATGTGGAGCATGTTAGAACATGCCTTTGTGTCTCCATTAAACTCTCAAATCATGCAATTGTATGACTGCCTTTAAGACCTTCATTAAGGTGATGATATTGTCACCATTTATTTGCAAAAGGCTAAGGGATTATTTGATGAGCTAGCTGTCATAGGCCTTCCCATCTCCCTCACTAACTTCAATTTATATGTGTCTTAGGGCCTTCATAATAAATTTTGTTACTTTGTTATTAGTCTATCTAAAAAATATGATCATCTACCATATTCACAGATATATAGTCATTTATCTACTCATGAGTTTTTACACAGGAGCTCCTTTAATCCATTTTTTACGATTACACCATTACTATCAACACCTGTGCAGCCTCCCTCTGCCTTCGTTGTCCAACATTTGTTTTCTGGGTTTAATGGTAGTTATTCATCTTCTAATGGGACAGGGACAAATAAAATAGGTAGAGGAATATATGCTTCCCAACTCAGTATGGTGCTCAGCGGTTTCCAGTAGTAACATTGTGGGCATTGATAATAAAATCACCTAGATTAGGAGGAGAGCAAAAGAAGTAATGTTGGTCAGTGGCATCGACAAATTAAGTGTCAACTTTGCAATATATATTTGGGCACTCCGCATAGCAATGCTTCTAGCTTGTGTATCATGGTAATCAGGCCTTCGCTAACCTCTCATTTAGTAAAGCATCCACAATAAATTTTGTCACTTGGTTTCCTGACACCGGTCCAAATCAACATGTTACTCTAGATATTGCTAGTATGACACATGGAGAACATTATCTCTGTAATGATTAATTGCATGTTAGTGATGATAAGAAACTTGTCATATCTAATATAGCCTATAATATTTTACGTAACTTTAAACGAGTTTTTACATTGTCTAATTTCTTATATGTTCTAAATTTTTTTTTAAGAAAACTCTTATCTGTTCAACAATTCTTCTATGAGAATTATCTTATTTGAATTTCACTCTCCTATTTTTTATATTATAGATCTCATCATCAAGAAGGTTCTTCTTTCTGATCAGAATAAAGATGACTTTTACATCTTTTTAGAGTCTTTTACGACATACCCCAAACTTTTATGTTTGTTAGTTTATCCACCTCTACTGATATTTGACATTGTTGATTTGGTCATCCAAGCTCATGGGTTTTTAGTTTATTAGTATCAAATAAAAAGGTCACTTGTATGTCTCATCCTTTAAATTTTCAGTGTTAGCATGTCCGTTAAGAAAATCATTGCATTTGTCATTAGGACTTATAGGTCACAAAACTATGCTTCTTTTGAACTTGTTTTTAGTGATGTTTAGAGCCTTGCTCCTATTTTATTTTCTAATGGTTTTTATTATTTTGTGATCTTTGTAGATGGGTAAACCAAATTTATTTGGTTTTATCCTCTTAATGCCAAATCTGATGTGTTTAATGTGTTTCATTAATTTCAAGTTTTGGTTGAACGACAATGCTCTTACAAAATAACATCAATACAAACTAACTGAGGTGGTGAATATCATAAATTAAATTTCTTTTTCAAAACTATTAGTATTCACCATCGCATCATATGTCCATATAAACATGAACAAAATGGTGTTGTTGAGCATCATCACCGTCATGTTGTCGAAACTAGTCTTACCCTTTTTGGTCATTACAAGACACCTACAAACTTCTGGAATTATGTATTTGAAACCTCTATCTATTTTATTAATTGTATGCCGATATTGGTCTTATAGAACAAATCCCTATTTGAAACTATGTTTCATCAACCACCTGATTGTAGTTTCCTACGTACTTTTAGATGTCTTTGCTTTTTGTTTCTCTGACCATTTAATGCTTACAAGTTAGACTATCATTCTACTCCTTGTGTGCTTTTAGGTTATAATTTATGTCATCTAGGTTATCATTGTCTTGATTTGTCTTCTAATAGTATTTATATCTCCTGTCATGTCCGCTTTCATGAAAATTCCTTTCCATTTATTGAGTCTGCTTATATCCCTACTGCGACCAATTCTAACCCATAGTTGGCTCCTTTTTCCTACCTTCCTACCTTAACATCTTTCTATAATCCAACCTACCATAAACATCAACCCTCCTCCCACACAACTCAGTCCCCTTACCACTATTTACAACTATGTCTTTTGATCATTTTGCAGGTTCAGGTTCTGCTGCTATGGATATCATAGCTACTAACTCTTTTTTTTCATGTTGTCACCAACATCTCTTTTATCGATTCCTACATCTCCTTCACAGGACCTTGCATGGTTATTACCGTGCTTAGATCTCTTTATTGATTTTTCTAGCTACTAGCTTCTTGAATCCATCCTATAGTGCTATATCCTCGCCAGTATAAGTCTGTCACAATGAGCTTAGTGTCTGCCTCTTTACTACCTTCCATCTCACGGGTAACCTATTCCTTTACTAACAAACCTATGTCTTTTAGTGAAGCTAACCATTTTTTATGTTAATATTTTGTTATGAAATCTAAGGTTAAAACTTTAAATGCCAATGGTACTTGGGTCTTGGTTCCATATGAACCTTCTATGAATGTTGTTAGTTGCTAATGGGTTTACAAAATTAAACATTGAGTTGATGGCACTGTTGAACACTACAAAATATGCTTGGTTGTCTGAGGATTCATTTAATAAAAAGGTATCAACTACTAAAAAAATCTTTAGTCTAGTTGTCAAACCGACTACTATCCATCTAGTCCTCGCCATTGCTGTCTCTAATTGTTAGTAGATTCACCAACTTAATGTTTATAATGTCTTTTGACAGATTCACCAACTTAATGGTCATGAATGCCTTTCTTAATGGTTCATTTCAGGAGGTTATTTATATGCAACAATCTATGGTATTTGTTGACCCTATCTTACCAACTTATATGTTCACCTTTATAATTCTCTATATGGTTTAAAACAAGTCCCGCAAGCTTGGTACAAACAATTAAGTAACTTTGATTGGCCTCTGCACTTTAAAGGTTCATGCTTTTTTATTCATTCTGAAAGTGAGTTGTGATATCTATTATTTGCTTGTCTATATGGATGACATTTTACTCACTAGTAGTAACTTCATTTTGATTCAATGCTTTATTACCCTATTGAGTTTAGAATTCAAACTCCAAGATCTAGGTTCTTTTTACTATTTCTTGGGGATTACGTTCACTCCTATTAGTGTAGGTCTCATGCTTAATCAACATAAATATGCTTTTAACATCTTGAGTCGTGCTGGTATGTTAACCTGCAAGCCTATTAATACACATGTTTCTCCCTTTAAGAGTAGCCTCCTAACTAGTGAGCCATTCTCGGACTCCATTTATTTTTGAAAAATTATTGGTGCCCTTCAATATCTCACATTTACTAGACTTGATATATATTATTCTATCAATAAGGTTTGTTAGTTTATGTATGTCCTTATTAAGAGTTACTAGATAATTGTTAAACGTATACTACAATACTTAAAAGGTACATCTTCCTTCGGTCTTCACCTTACTCTTGATTCCTCATTATCCCTTCATGGTTTTACTGATGTTGATTGGGTGGGAAACATCGATGATCGAAGGTCTATAGATGGCTACATTTTCTTTCTCGACACCACTCTCATTTTATGGAAATCTAGCAAGCAATGTGCATTATTGCTCACTCCTCTACTAAAGTACAATATAAGGCATTAGCTGATTATATTGCTAAGATTCTTTTGCTTTGTTATCTTCTAATAGATTTGTTGTTCTCCTATTTTTGTTACCGCCATTTGGTGTGATAATTTGGATGCTATATATTTGTCTATTAATCCTATTTTTCATGTATGCATAAAATATATCAAGGCTGATTATCATTTTGTTCGTAATCGAGTGGCTAAAAAGGAAATACAGATTTGCTTTATCTCTTTCAAAGACCAATTAGCTGATGTTCTTACTCAACCGCTTCCCCACTCTATTTTTGCTTCTTTATGGTCCAATCTTCATATAGTCCCCCCACCTTTACCTTGAGAGGGTGTATTGTGGAATGTGTTGTAATATATGAAATATTGTACTTTCCTGTATATATTCATCCTGTGTAATACACTATATAGTAACTATTATATGTTGCCTTAGTCATATATACAAAAGAGGTAGCTATTGATTATATATGCCCTTTAATAAATTACAGCTTATGCTTCAAGTACTGAATCATTAAAGTCATTATAGGTTCTTCATAAACAATACCTTTATCCCTATCTTCTCTATCTCTAGGCATCTAGAAAATAGTAGAATTGAGTTTATAAGATAGGGCACCTAATACAAAGTTATTATCATATTGGGACTTATAAAGGATATTATAAGTGTCATGTCATTGCATCCATTAGCTTTTTATAATCAATTCATAGTTTTGTAATAGGTGTAAGTTTGATCAAATATGGATATATCTCTAAGCACTTCTTTACTAAGGTCTCATTTAAACCTTTTTAAAATCTATTTGAGGTTATTGTCTTATCCTTTCTAATTAGGCACCTCATCTAATACTTATTAAACTATATCATATATTTATTGACAAGTTTATCTCATTATCTCAAGTTATACAATTGTTCTAATAATTTTTTTTTATAATAACAAGGTAAAAACTGTCTTGTAACTTGGTTTTCATTTCAACTCAGTCGGGAGATTGATCTCTCCTACCTAAAGATTCTCTTGCACTTTTCTAATAAAGTTGAGTGTTGCCACTAAATTTCATCATTGCAAATCTTACCTTTACATTCTCATGCAGATCACGGATCAACTATCAACATTCCAATCCGTGAATTATGAAACTAAGTGGAGTTGGCTAATTAAATTAAAGGGGCAGGAGAAAGTGAAGTTTTTCACTTGGCTAGCCTTCCATAATACATTGCCATCTAAGCTTCTTTATAATCGTGGGCTAGTAAGTAGTCCGGTCTGCAGTAGGTGTAACCAACGTGACGGAGAAGGCTTTCACTGTCTAAAAAAATGCATGATGTCGAGGAAAGCATGGAGTGATGTTGGCTTGGATATATTGACTGTGATTCTCTGGCAGGTTGGATTATACAGCTAGGAGGAAATGAGGAAGGTTTGCTTTTCATGTCCACGATATGGTGGATTTGGCGCCACCGCAATATCCTAGCATTTGGTGAGGCTTATAAATGGATGGGACCAGTGGTTGCTTTCCAATATCTATCGTATGGTGGAAGACATGAGACAGGCATGGCACGGGGCTGATGTTTCGTATATTACTTTCAGAATGGTTTCTCGGAGCAGGCTGGAGGAGGACACTGATATACTTAATGTTCATGCTACTTCTGGGTAATCCAGGTAGAGTGGGGATATCGGGGGCCTAATCAGGTCTTCAGACAGTTTTTATTACTGGTTTCACGGTTTGCTGGCTTCGAAGCTAATTTAATGCCTGAATTGTTGGCTTTGAAGAATGGAATTTGTCTTGCTGGGGACATGGGTTTCAGAAATTAAGGTGCTACGCAATTCTGATTCCACGGAAGCTATCAGATTGGTTTTGGTCTGTCGATTTTTGTAAATATAAAGCAATTATTTTGGATATCAGGCGTCTCTTGGATAGTATTTGGGAAGTTACTTTAGAGCATTAACTTAGAGAGGCTAATGCAAGTGTAGATTACATGGGTAAGCTTGCAGGTAATGGTACAATTGATCTGATGACGTGGGAGACTCTTCCTCTAATAATGAGATGAGGCATCTCTCCAAAAAAAAGATGGTACTGTTTAAAAATAATATAAATTATATTTAAAAATTTAAATTTAAAATTATTAAATTAAAATAATTTTTTATTATGATATTAAAATTTCAATAATTAAGCAATTATAAAGTAAAATTTTATTATTTTTATTTATTTAATAAAAGTTAAATATAAAATAATATAATTTTATATAAATTTTAAACCCAAAAGTTCTTTTACATGATCTCTCCACTACCACTACGAATCCTTAAGAAATATAATAAGAATTGTTCCATATTTTACTAAAGTCATAAATATATTAGGTTCTATTTGTTTGCTGGAAAATAGTTTTTTTTGAAAAATAAATTCTAAAAAAGTAAATTATTTTTTAATATTTGGTAATGTAATGAAAAATAAGTTGGAAAACAGTTTTCAATATTTTGTTATGTCATGAAAAATAAGTTGAAAAATAACTTATTAATATTTTATTTTTTTCAAGTTTATTAAAATAATAAGGAACAAATTTTATAAATTAAATAGTTGAATGAAAATGAAATTTTAAAAAATATATAATTTTATAAATTATTTAAAATAAAATAAATAATAATCAAAATAATAAAGATCAAATATAAAAAAATAAAAAAATAAATGATAAAAATAATAATAATCAACATTTCATAAATTATTTCAAATAAAATAAGTAACAATCAAAAGAATGAGTATTAAATTTGATAGATAATGTTTTTTAATAAAAAGTGATAAGAAAAAAAAAATAGCAATTATAAAAATAAGGACCAAAGTTAATATAAAAATTAAATTTTAAGAGATGAAATTAAAAAAATAAATATTCAAAACAAAATGTATATAGTAATCAAAAGTTTAAGGATCAAATTTGATATAATTAATAAATAATGATATTTTTAAATTTTTCACAACTTCAAAAAATGTTTTCTGCTTAAATTTTTAAGAACAATACTTTTCTAGAAACTAAACCAAATTTTTCTTTGATTGAAAAATATTTTTCATTAACCAACTTTTCTAATAACAAACAAGTATAAGAAAGTTTGAAAAGTGATTTTTTAAAATTCACTTTCTGGAAATACAGCAAAAAAAACACTTTCCTGAAAATCAAACCAATTTTTTTTTATTGAAAAGTATTTTTCATTGACCAAAAAGTGTTTTTGTTGTCTGGAAAATATTTTCCGTTGACTAACTTTTTTAATAGAAAACAAATACAGAAAAATTTAAAAAGTGATTTTCTAAAAAATATTTTTTAGAAAACAAACATGGCTTTATTATTAATTTTACTGATAAAAAAATTAAAACCTTTTAGATGGGGATTAAAAACATGACAATAAATATCAAAAATAAGTATTAAAAAATGAACGTTTAAATAGTATTTGAGGGATAATATATTATGAAAATATTAGTGTAATTTTTTTATTTTATTTTTATTTTTTTATCAATTTTTCTTTTGTATTTTTTCACACTAATTTGAATTTAAGCTTCTTGATTAATTTTATTTTGAAATTTCATGGATTTTAATTTGAAAAATTAATCGAGTACATTTATGTATATTTACTAGGAATTTTTTCTTCTTTATCAATCCTTTAAATTAATATTTTAAAACATAAAAAGAAACATCGTTTAATTGAACTAGAAATCAAACATAAAAAGAGTGTCATCTAGCGCTGTAAGCATAAGTACCGCTACTAATCTTTAAAGAAAGGGAATGGAGAAATAGAGGAAAAAAATGAACGTGCCACCGGTAATACAGCTTTTTGGCACTAAAACATTGGAGTCCACTACACAAGCACACAGCAATGGTCATCAGCTCGAGGTCTCAAAGGCCGGCACAACCAGTGAACATTCAGCATCAAACCATGAAAAAGATAAAGAGGCTAGAGATGGAGTGCCCACTAGCCAACTTGACCAACACCTTCCTGGCTATGTCCTTTGCGCTCTGCAGATGACAGCTGACAAGAATTGCAAATGAAGATGCAAGCTAAGCAAACCCTAAATGTTTCATTTTCTTGACTTTCTGTCCCTTCCCAAGTCAATTTACCGTAATGTGACTCGTCTTCCAATTTCGTATCGCCACCGCCCCTTTTGCTACGTTGCATTCTTCTCTCCAACCACCGATGAACAAAAATATTCTCCTATGATAACGATAAATTTGTCACGTATTTGTTCTGTCAACTCGGACAGACGAGTTACTGGTTAACGTGTTTAAGTTGTTGTTGTGTTTAAGATTTGGATATTGTTTATAATTTAAAATGTTTTTTATTTAAATATATATTATAATGATATTTTTTTTAATTATTTTTAATATCATTACTAAAAATAATATGAAAATATAATAATAATAATTTTTAGTAAAAAAATTAAAATATAAAAGAACACTAATTCCTAAATAGATGAACTTCAATTCTATTCTATTTTTTTGAGTTTGGAAGTTTTTATTTTTATTTTTCCTAGAAGTCTATGACCTGGTAATAACCTCTCTTTGTTTTTTCAAGCTCGAAAGTTTGATTCTGCAAGATCTCCCTCCATTAAAAAGAGAAGTTGCCACCTTACTAAATTCATTGAAGACCAGAGAATTATACTTTGAGAGGGGAGGGATTCATGAACCTAACAAGGAGTTGTAGATGTTTTGTCATGGCGGTGTGTGGCATAACAATCACAAGAGAAAACAAGTTTGCATTACCAACGCCATCACCAACCATCGTGGGGCACAAGAACCCAAAAGATAAGGAAAAAACAAGAACAATCATATCCTGCATTAAAACCCGAACGATTTGTCCTTCTCAATTACAGAAAAAAAAACAAGAAAAGAAGAAGACAAATCCCAGTTTGCGATCACTTGCTGTCACGTGTTTCGACCACAAAGATAGGGTGGTGCTGGACAGAATAGCTAGATCGGGAGGGTGATGGAAGAACCATAACCAACGCTGAAAATGACATCCACCATGGATCACACGCCTAGAGGCAATGAATGTAGATGTGTCTTTACTAACGTTTGACAATATTAATGAGTTGAGAAAATTTTAATCTTAATAAAAACAAATAATTATTTTCACTCGATCAATGAAATTGTCTGCATGGGTCCATATGGACCATGTCAATGATATAAGTTTTCCATCTGTCTTCTGATGTTGAGAATCCATGTCAGTATGCAAGGAGTTCATGTCAAAACAACTAAAATTCTTTAAAAGAACTTCTTTATGCCCTCTTTTTTTATTTTTTTATTTTTAAAATTCTTTGATTCTGAAATTATATAATGATTAGATCTGAGGGTGTGGCTATGAAGAAGACCCATGTTGGATCAGGCCTTGGTTCCATTTCCGAGACTTAGCCCAAGGGCTTTCTTGTTTAGAATTCGAAGTAGTCGTTTGCTTTGTTGATCAGCTGTCCTTAAACTATGGTAAAATCTTATCCATATAGAATACAACCCTCTTTTACAAATAATAACAAAATTATAAAAATATGAACATACAGGTTGCCTGGAAAGTGAAAATCTACATAATCGTAAACGAAGGGAGATTAAATTCAAAATCATCCCTTGCTTTTGGATATGCTAATGACCAGGCGTGAACCTGTTATCTCAAACTCCTTGCTCGTTCATATAGACGCCACATTTTCAACCTCTCAAGCCTATCAGCTACTTGTGGATTTTCATTGATGGAAAAGTGGGGAGGGTTAAGATCCTATTTACAATGGTATTTGCTTAATTTTAACCGCGTTATACTAAGTTGCTATATCATCGTTCTAGTGGTATACTACTAATGCTCTCTGTATTTTTTTGGCATTCAGGGGTACACCTTTGAATCACCTATTTCTTGTTTTGACTGCCTCCTCTTTATCTCGGCTTTTTGGCTGAAACATTTAATTTTTTTTTAATATATTATTTTACGCTTGACTGATAAAAATAAAAAAGATAGGACAAAAATATTAAATAATGAAACGAATAAAAAAACTTCATACAAAAATTAAATTTTTTATTAGTTATAATTCTAAATCAAGATGTGTGGGCTTGAATATAAATTCATTCCTATAAAGAAATCCATGTGAAACAAGAAACCCTTTAATATTTAAATTAATAAGTGCATGAGAAAATTTAAAAAAAAAATTAAGCAAGGAATTATTGAGTATACCAATAAGCAACCTCTTGTGTTTATCTAATCATCCAATATATGTATAAGCATTGGTCACGTCAGTTCAAATTGAGACATAAAGAAGAGATGTATCATAATTCATTACTAGAAATGTTTTTGGTAATCTATTCTTTCTTTACCTTATTTTCTTCTCCCATTTCTCTCCTCTTACCTCTTCCCGTGATAGTTGACCCTTGTTTCCTACCATTGGATCTTTATGATTTAACAAATGTTTAGCTGTAATTCATTTGGAAAACACTTGTATGTTCCATACATGGGACATACACGAACAACAAGTTCCAGGCCATTAATTGCTAGGAAGGTTAGATATATTTAGCTATTTGATCCAAGGCCTAAATGAAGAGGATGTTATTGTTTTCTTGAATACAAAATTATACATTATCATTTGCCCCTCCCAGTCCTTTAAATATATGTATTTGAAAGAATTAACTAACAAAAGTAAAGGAAGAAACTATTTACTTATTTTGTATAGATTATACTATCTTTTTTTCTCGTGAATTCATTAGAAACTTCACATAATTTTTATCGATGTTTGAAAATGGATGGAAAAGTTTTGTAAGAAGTCAAAGAGACTAGAAAAGGATTCCAAATCTTTTTGAAGATAAATGATTATAGAGACTTGAAGAAAGATCCCTGACCTTTTTGGAGATTTTGGAGACATATTTAACAGAGATACCATGATCTTGTCGTGAAGATTTTTTTATAAAGACACATTTAAAGATATAAAGATTTTAATGGAGATTTTTGTTAGAGACATTAGAGAAATGAAGAAAAACTATTGTTTTTTAATTAAAAAATTCAAAAGATAAAGATACAATTCTTTAAGATAATTATAAGATGATCTTATCTTAGGTAGCTTATTGAAGGTGTAGATTGATTTCCTTTCATACTCTGGTTTTCTATTTTTTCATGAACTACTAGAGGTAATTTATAATGATCAATCTTTCTATCTTTTTCTCTAGGCATGATGTTAGTGTTATCCTTGTCGCACCCTTGTGGTGGAGTAGTAACTTTAGATTGATTTTCAGGATTTTTTATTTATTTATGAATAAAGGAGTTGTTATCTAGTATTTTGATCACTAGATGATTAATACTTAAAAATGTATTTTTATCAAGATTTTATATTATCATATTGTACTAAAAGTATCATTAAATTCATTAACTTAAGCATGTTTTATAATAACAAGTTTGATAATATAAGATGACTTTAATTTATGGTAAATGCTCGTTTTAAATTCATATATATCTCACAATTCAAAGGATTGATTCATGTGATTAAATATTGAAAGTGAAAAGACAAAGAGAAGGCCAAGTTTAGAAAAGAGATGTCAGTTCAATCCAAACTAGAATACTATTTGGTTATTGGGTCATATCTGAAGCTGTAGAACTTGGATTTGAGTCTGCTTTATATGGATGGAAAGCTAAGATATAGGCCTAAAACTTTCATATGGAATTCAAGAATAAAAAAAGTCGTTTTCAAGTTCAAATTGTAGCAACAACAGAGAAATTGAAATCTGTCCTGCAACGCAAACACTGTTCAGTGTTTAACCCATATCTCAAGTTCTAGAAATCTAAATGACCTTCTTCTTTTTTTTATTGAAAATATGAGATAATTTTCTAGAACTTTCATGAAGATAATCTGTTCAATTTTTTATGTTAGTAATAATGTTTTATTCAAACAAGAAGATAAGGATTGTCATCAAGCCAAGATGTGGCCACCCACTTAATAATTAGTAAGCAAATCAATAGTTTTAGATTTTGATTTATAAAAAAAGGCATTTGTCATACATTTAGGTATCTTGGTTTTTATATCAAGATCATATTTATGATCTTTTTCTTTATATTTTTGTAATGCTTAAGTTTTGCTTTCATTTTCTTTCCTCTACTTTACCTAGTTAACTTATATCTTATTTATATTCTTATCTTATGTATTTATATTTCTTTCTTTAATTATGTTTAATTAAGTTTGTTATATCAATGTAAAAAGGTTACACTAATGATGTATGAATAAGTATAATATAAACTTAAATGGACTTTAATGTTTGGTACTAACCTGTTTTATATTTATTATCTTATTGTTAAATGATTAATCTAAATGTATGTTATATAACCTTTGGTACAACAAATATTTGACACTTTTATAACCCAACTATATGGTATAATCGACACCTATGTTATGAAAGGAACTTGATTTGTTGTTACTTAAGTTATAATCATGAATACCTAATAATATTTATAAGTATTAACATTGTTCAAATAAGATAACTAATGTAATCATGCTAACGATTTATAATCCTATTAGAACCTTTGAGTATTGTTTATAGTTGAGTAATAAAAAGAGTTTATATTATACTTGTTTGAAATACCATTAATGGATCCTCTAACCTTGTCAATTATTTTATTCTTATATTAATTTTACATCTCAAATTCTTTTTTAACTCATCATCATCATCATTTATAATTTGTATAGTTCACTTCTCTATGTTTTAACTTCAGTCTTGCTGGGTTATTTATTACTTCGACACTCCTACACTTGAAAAAAGACATTAATCTTTTAGTTGTGTCACTAGAAACCTTAAGTTATCTTTTAGAGATTTTAAGGTAAAGGACTGATTGCATAAAGAAAAAGTATTAACAATCCTAGTACACCTTACATAAGGTAAATTGCTTGGTGTTTGGTTTGTTTTATAATTGCTATGATGTTAGTGTTTTCTAATTTCATTAGTTTTTCTAGATTTGATTCAAACTAAATTTATTAAAAAAAAATCTAAAGAGATTCCATATGCTTTAAAAGCTTATTTTTCCTTAGTATTTTTTGCAACTCGTAAATCGCAAGGAGGAGAGATAAAAATTTAGAAATCTAAGGAAATTTGGGGCACTTTAAAAATCTATTTTTGCCTTAGTGTTTCATATTCTCATGAATTGTAAATCGTGAAGTAAAAAATTGAAATGTCCTCGATTGTAATCAAGGCTTCTTTCAAGAATATGTGATGACTTATTATTCCTAAAATATTATTTTGGATATTTATTTTATCCAAATATTAACAGCAAGTAATAACAAGTTATTCTCAATAATATTTTGGATATGTATCCCTTTGAAATTTCTTTATCTAAACATTTACTGTGAATAATAAATGAATTCCCCCTAAAATAAAATTTTTTATTTTTTGAAATATTGGCCAATACCCTTTAGAGTTTTATAAACATATTATAAAATATAAAAATACAAAAAAATAATTTTTGTTGTGTTTAAGAAATACTTGCGAAAATATATTTTTAAAACTTCTTATATTTTTTATATAAAAAGAAAAACATTCAAAACATATTAGAGTATTGGCTGTATGCAACATGCAAAAAAAAAATATTTCTTTGCAACAAAATATCTAGTACTTAAGCATAAATGATAAAGCATTGCATGCTTCTTCTTTTTTTAACAAACACTTTAGTACCTAAGTATAAATGATAAGTCATGCTTATACAAGAATGATGCATTCACATGCCAAGACACTCAAGAGAGAAAATGCATTTAAAGAGACCCGGCTACTATTCAAGTTAATTATATTTCAATTGACCAGTACAAACACAAACAATAATGCATACAAAAAGGTGAAGAGAACAGACTTAGTGGAAGAAGAAGGAGTTGCAACGCTGTTTAAGGCTTGTTGGCTAACCAATCAGTATTGCCATCTGTTCTAGCTCTTTCCCCATATTCTCTGTTTGTCTCTTAAGTTTTAACATCTGCAATCTTTATCCTTCTCTCTCTACCGGTTATCTCCACTTTTTTCTCCCTTGTTCTGTAAATTTTATTTGCAGAAAATGGAGCAACCCGGAAGGCAGTCCCTACTTCTTTTCTTGTTTCTCTCTTTTTTTTCATCTTTTTTTCCTCTATTTCTTCTACTTTTTTTTTTATCTCTTCCACTACATGCCTTTTCGATCTCATAGTAATTCCAAAAATAAAGGGAAGAAACTCCTTCTGTTCTTTTTGTTTTCTTTCTCTCCTACTGCCTACATCTTTTGTGTTTTTTTTTTCTGGTCTTTCTTTTCTCCTTCTTTTTCTTTTTGCTAGGTCATTAAAGGGGGCTTATATATAGTCTAATATATCTCTATTTAGAAAAGATTCAATGCATTAATTCTAAGATGCAAATCCCTACTGATTTGCAGTAAAAAATGCAAAAAAAAAACTAAAATATTTTTATTCCTACTATGATTTCAGCAAATAGTTTTAGTGATAAAAAGGGTAGTACAACTCCTTTCTTTCCATCTATAACTAGGACCATAAAGCACCAGCTACTTCCTTTAAAACGAGGTAATAAAAACGTGGTCTGCAGCTCTCCAATCAAGTAAGAGAAACATGGAAACCAAACAGATAAAAGGAAATGAAAGAAAAAAAAATAAGGATAGTAGTGCAGATAAAAACGTGGTTCTTCAATTTCTTCCTCTGGTAAAATTTTTTCTAATTTTATCTTAAATCAACTTTCTTATTTTAGAATCTTTTCCATTTGGTCTTAGTCCAAAAAAGGGTTTTAAATTGGCCAACAATTGGTCTTCAAACTTTCAGCATCTTATAATTATATCATTGCAAACTCCTGCAAAAATCATTCTCGTGGCAAGAATCCCTACTTTCACACTAGATATTCAAACGAGAATATTTAAAGCTTCTAATATTGAAATCAAGCGATTTAAAAGTCAATTTATTTACATATCCAAAACTACAACTTTGATGAAGGATTCAAAGTGAGATAAAATCATTTTAGAGAATAGAATATGACAATAATCTAGTTAGTCTAAAAAAATCTCCTAATCTAATTCAAAAACTGATAATGTCGAGCATTCTGATATGATTTAGAGTATAATCTAAGAATAAATCAATAAAATTTATGATGGAAATAGAGTTTTTAGTATAAAACTTTGATCAGGATCCTTCTAGCGGGAGAATTCTTTGCTTTCACATTAGATATTCAAATAGAAATATTATATGCTTTTGATATCAAAATTAAGTGATTCTAAAGTTTCAAATTCATCTACACTTCTAGAGTTACAACATTCTTGAATGATAAAAAATGAGTAAATTCATTTTGAATAACATAATTGCAACCAAACTCGACTAGAAATCTTCTTGCAGCAAGATTCTATGTTTTCACGCTATATTTTAAATAGGAATGTTCTGAGTTTCTAATATTAAAATCAAGCAATTCAAAATCTCAAATTCATCTACATGTCCTAGACTATAATTTTAATGAGGATTCAAAGTAAAATAAAATCTTTTTAGATAATAGAATTTAGCAGGAATCTGGTTGGTCAAAAAGATTCTTGATATAACAATGCCAAGCACACAAATCTAACCGAGAGTCTGCCCTAAAAACAATGATCCCTAGGACCTAATAAAGGTGTTTGTCAATTTTTCAACATGTCATGAGTGACAGAATATAACTAAGATGGTCAGTTATTATACGAAACCAAGACAGAATCAAAGCTTAAGTTGAAACAAAAAATTAAGACAGCAACAAAATTAGTTTTTTTTAATGCAAATTTTGAAGGATTTATAAGAAGACTCCTTATCAGCCTAAAAAACTGGATGCTTTTGGCAACAAAAGAGAGGATAAAAAGAATAAAAAATAGGTCAAAAAAAGGTTTGAAAAAAAATTTTCATTAGTTTTTGTCAATTTTCCATCAAACATAAGCTACACTCCTACACTTGGTTCAAAAAGGGTACACACTGTCTTCAACAAATAGGATCCAAAAATGAGTAACAACAATCCTCATGGCTATAATGAAGGAGATAAAACTTATAGTTTCTTGTGTTTGCACCATTTTTCATGAGAGAAGAATAATGTACAATTTCCTTCTCTTAATAAGAGCTAGTACTTGAGTATTTAAAAAGAGTTCAGGGAATTTCAAGTGGTAAAAAATGTCATTTGGTGCTTCTTTTTGGATATTTTTATGAGAGACTAGGGAAACTTTACTTATAAGTGGAAATAAAGGTGTTCATGACTTATTTAACATTGGGAAGATTTTTGTTAAAAAGACCATATAACCTTTCCCCATAAAAAATAGTTATAGAGTCCATTAATCATAGTTTATATGGTTTTGGGTTTAAAAAGTATTTTCATGTTGAGTATTTTTTTATTGAACCTTTACAGATAAGCCTCAATGCTTTTATTTCTCACTATATGGTAACAAAGAGCTCTATGGTAATCTTTCTAGCTAAAATGCTTGTATTGAAATAAGAGATAAGTTTGAAGCTAAGATTAAGAAAATAAAAGATAAAGTTAGGCTTTAAGTTATAGTACCATGATCGTGAAGATCCACAAAACATTGTTAAAAGAGCTTTGCACATAACATAATTGTTTTTAATGACAAGCTTTTGGATGCTTCTCATATTTTGTATATGCTCCCAAGTGTATGTTAGTCCTTTATATATGTCTAAGCTAGCCTTTATAGAGACACAATCTTTGAAGTGTTAAGTTTTTAATATTTTATGACAAAGTAAAGATTCTCCTATTTAGTGGGGATTATGTTCAAAAGCTTGTAGAGTTATAAAACACATTTCATGCACATGTCTTTCTTTATGAGAGGTGTATAAGTGAGAATTATATGAAGATCGATGATAACTAGATTCTTATTTAAGATGAGTTGTAAAAGAATGATGGTTATAACTTATTTTAATTTTAAAAGTATTTGTGTTATTCACTTGCATGTTATTTTTCTCCATCTTTTCATGGAACTAAAACCATCTTTACAAATTTATTGGTGCAAGTATAGGAATTTAATGTTATATGGGAAGAAAAGTGTGAACATGCAATTGCACAACGACAATAACATCATTGGCATTTTTATATAATGAGAGAGTTACTGAAAACCCAAGGTATCTAGAGTCCTTATGGTAAGGAGGTCAGTTACTTGTTGATATCCTGAAGTTTTATCAGCTATAAAAATTTTTTTATGATGATAGATAAAGGTATGAAAAAGAATAAACTAGCTTTTGTTCAATTTTCCATAATAAGCAATAGTAATGTAGTAAGAAAATTGAACATATAAATTAAGTTTTCCATGGGTTACAATCTGGGCCCAAGATATGTGGGCTTGAATATTGGTGTGGTGGCTAAGCTTATATATTTTCTTGAAATAAAAAAAATCTCTCATAAAAAAAAAGCTTTCTAATACTTAAGTCAATAGTTGTATAAAAGAATTGAAAGAAAGTGTAAACAAAGAATTATTGAGTATGAGAACTTATAACCTCTTGTGTTTACTTAGTTACCTAAAATATTTATAGACCTTGATCATATTAAATGACCTTAAGAAGTGGATAGTTTCACTATAATTTATTAGTAAAAATGTTAATGCCCACTATAAGTTGTAGCATTTGGCCCTTTATTGGTAAAGAGATTGGTGATTGTTAGTAAAGAGATTGGTGATTGTTAGTAACAAATTGCCTACAAATAATAGGTGGTTGAGAAAATAGATGTTTAATTTGCATAGAATTTAATGACTGTCTATCATTAGCTATATAATATGGTCTCAACTTTGTATAAAAGTTTATGCTCGAAAAGAAAATGTTAATAAAAACATATAAAATTTTATGTGCACAATGCTATTTTAGACTTACAAGGGATTGAAAAAAAAATTATTTAGGGGTGTGCCTGTGGTGACAAAGAAAGAAAAAATGTGTGATAGAAAAGGTGTGGGAAAATGTGTGAGTGAGAGAGAGAAATATGAGAGAGATAAGGAGAGAAAAAAAAAGAGATGGAGAAACTTATGATACTAGTGATGATTCTGACATACATCAATTCTTTCAAAAGTGATAAATTTTACATTACATGAGCCCTAAGAAATATGAACAAATAGAGACACGCCTTCTCCTTTTGCTTTTCCAAAGTCGTTTCTTTTTTACATGGCACCATAACATAATATTAAAGCCAAATTTGTTACAGACCAGCATCTTTGAGTTGTCAAAGCTTATAAACATAATTTTTTTTGTACTAATATTTCCACCTTAAAAATTTCATACTTAATCCACCTCTCGATGGTTAAACTAAGCAGTTTCAGTCCTGATATTCTCAACATCTCTATTCCTTGAAAATAACACACCTTGTATCTATAAATCATCCAAACTGAAAAAAATTGCTAAAAAGTCAAAGCATTCAATGATAAATATATATAGTGATGAGTGGTGGGAAACCAAAATATTGAATTGGAAAACAAAAATTTTTATCTGCAATATTAATTAAAAATTGAGTGCAAAAAAGAGAAGAAAAATTATGAAAATATCAGGATCATAAGATCAATAAGAACTAATAAATCTTGTTCATCGTTTAGTCATTAATTACTACAGTTCATGAAACTATTCAAGCATATTAAATATCCATTTGGCGACATGTTTGGTTGACCACCTCTTTTAATTAGCTTATCCACAAACCTTAGAGATTTAATGCAAGTGAGAAATCAGATCATGAATTTGCTAAAAGGTCAAATGATTCAATTTAAATATTTAATTCTCTTTACGAGTCATCACATGGATAAAGCATATTACAAAGTTCTTGAATCAAATTAAATATTAATTTCATGAACATCCTCTCTTTTCATTCAAAAACTTCATTTCTAGTCCTTAAAATTTACTTTTTCACATTATTTAGTCTTTTTTAGGATTTCATGTTTCAATGCAATATATTGATTCTTGAAGTTTATAGAAAAAAGAGAAAGTCATAGAAGACGAGAAAAAAAAGCTATCAGATGGCCAATTTTTAGCCATAAAAACAACGATTTTAATGTTTCTGTATTATTACACCATTAGTGTAACATTTTCATTTTAACATAATAAACTTAGCTAAACATAATAAAGAAAACAAACATAAATAAATAAGAAGAGAACATAATTATGTAAGTATAGTAAAGGAAATAAAAGGTATAAATAATAGATTAATAAAAGCAAAACTTTAGCATTATAAAAATATAAAGAAAAAGAATAAGAACATGATCTTGATCTAAAAACCAAGATGCCTAAATGCATGGAAAATGCCTTTTTTAAAAGGCTAAAATTTAAAACTATTAATTTGTTGATTACTTGTTGAGTGGGTAGCCACATCTTAACTAGTAACAATTTTTATCTTCTTGTCTGAATAAAATATTATTCCTCATATCAGAATTTGAATAGATTTTTTTATAAAAGTTCTAGGAAATTGTCTTGGCATTCCAACAAAAAAAAATGAGGTCATTTGGACTTCTAAAACTCAAGATATGGACTAAATACTAAACAATATCTAGGTTGTAGTACATATTCAAACTTCTCTTTTAATGCTAAGATTTGGACTTTCAAATGGCAAAATTAAGTTTTGGATAATGTATGAATATTTTAGGCCTATATTTTAACTTTCTAGCTATATAAATCAAACTGAAATCCAAGATCTATGACTCTAAATATGACCTAATGACTGAACAGTGTTCCAGTTTTGATTGAACCGGTATCTCTTTTCTAAACTTAACCCTCTCTTTTTCTTTTTAATTTCAGTAGTTAAACTTATCAATTAATTCTTTTATTTATGTGATAGGCCTGCATTAAAATGAACATTTACCATAAATTAAAAGTATCTTATATTTATTAGATATATTATTATAAAACATACTCTAGTTAAGGAGTTATTGATATTTCAAATGTAAAATAATGATATAAAACCCTAATAAAAATATATTTTTAAGTACTAATCATAATACATGTGAGAAATCAGATCATGAATTTGCTACAAGGTCAAATTATTCAATTTAAATATTTGATTCGTTACACGTCATCACATGCATAAAATATATTACAAAGTTGTTGAATCAAATTAAATATTAATTTCATGAACATCCTCTCTTTTTTACATGCAAAAAAACTTCATTTATTCCCTAAAATTTACTTTTATACATTATTTGGTTCTTTTTTAGGTTTTTACGTTTTGATGCAATATATTAATTGTTGACGTTTATAGGGAAAAAAAGAGAGAGAGAAAGTCACAGAAGATGAGAAAAAAAAGCTATCAGATGGTCAATTTTTGGCCATAAAAACAATGATTGTAATGTTTATGAATTTAACTTTAAAATAAAAAAAACGACGAAGGTGGTTTCTATCTTCATTAATGTTGAAAAAAAAAAAGGATTGAAGCTTGTGAAAGCTCTTTTTATTTAATTTGATTTTGAGTTTATATATTAATTATAATGTGTTTTAATATTTACTCATGTAAAGAAAATATTTATTTTGTTATTCTGCTATTTCTTGTTGTAAACTTTTTATATATTTTTTATTAAATTTATTTTTTATTTTTTAATATATTCACATCAAAACTATCAATTCATTATTTTTTATCATTAAAACTTTATTTTTAAGATCATGATGAATTTTATATAAAGAAATAATACTTATAATAAAAAAGAGATTTTGTTTTCAAGAAAAGAACATATGAATAAGGGAAAGAGGTTTTGAATGTGTGTGGATTTCTTTTTTTTCCCCTCTTAAATCATTAAAGTTTTTTCAAGTATTTATTTTAATTGCTTTTATTTTTATGCAACAAACAACATAGCTAAAAAAGATTAAAAAAATTTACTAAATAATTATATTTTATGAAGACTTTAAATCATTATTTCCCTTGTCAAAATTTATTTTTACTGTCACATTCTAAAAGGTAATGGAACCAATATATATATTGAAACATTACGCCAATAAAAACAATTATGTTGATTTAAAATATAAAAATTATTTTTTAAAAAATATAATAAGTAAATAAAAAATAATTTTCATTTTTTATAAAAGTAAAAGATTATAAGAATTAATTTTTAACTTATAAAATAAAAATATATTAAAAAATTTTGTTTAAAACATTGCGTAACTCTCATATTTTTTTATTTTTTAATTTATTTTTAAATAAAAAACAATTATATCACACACTAAAAAACATCATAGATAAAAAACAAAAACAAAAAATAATTCCCGGTTCATAAAACTGTTTCCCTCGACCAGTGCTAGTTCACTAAAAAATTTGTGGCTCCGTTTGCTTGCAGGAAAATTGTTTTATTCTGTAAAGTGAATTCCTGTAAAGTAATTAATTTTTCGATGTGTTATAAAAATGAACTAGAAAATATTTTTCAGTATTTGGTTATTTTATAAAAAATAAACTAGAAAATAACTTATTAATGTTTTATTTTTATCAAGTTTAGAAAATAATGAAGAACAAATCTTACAAATTAAAAAGTTGATGAGAATGAAATTGAAAAAACAAATCATAAATTATCTCAAAAAAATAAATAATAATAAAAAAAATAAAGATAAAATCTAAAAAAATAAAGAAATTAAAATAATAATAATTAACATTTCATAAAGTATTTCAAATAAAATAAGTAATAATCAAAAGAATAAGGACCAAATTTAATAGATAAATAATTTTAATAAAAAAATAATTGGTGAAAAGTAAATAACAATTATAAAAATGAGGACAAAAATTAATATAAAAATTAAATTTTAAAAAATAATATTCAAAAATAAATATTCAAAACAAAGTATATATTGCAATTAAAAATTTGAGAATCAAATTTAATACAATCAGCAAATAATGATATTTTTAAATTTTTACAACTTCTGGAAAGTTTTTTCCACCTAAAATTTTCAAGAAAACATATTCCTGAAAATCAAGCTAAATTATTCTTTGACTAGAAAGTATTTTTCGTTAATCAACTTTATTAATGGCAAACAAACACAGCAAAAAAAAATAAAAAAACTAAGTTAAATTTATTTATTAAAAAATATTTTCGTTGATTAAAAAATATTTTTTATTAATCTGAAAGTATTTTTTATTGATTGAAAAATATTTTTTATTAATTAATTATTTTAATAAAAATAATTTTCTAGAAAACAAAGTATGAAGTTTTTCTTACTTCCAGGTGAACACTACTACCGCTGGAGCGTCCCTTCTGTATGTTAATTTTTTTGGACGGGCTAGCATATACTTAGAAACTTATTGGTTTGTATGTTCTGTTCTTCTTTTGCATTTTGCGTGTTCAAACCCAAAAAGGATTTAGTAACCCAAACAATTTATACTTGAAAATCAACGGTTAGGTACCGAAGGAAACTTTTGAGGCTGGAGTCGTGGATAAAGGGGAGTGAATCCAAAAGGAGAAGGCAAGTGGAAACCTCTATTTTTTTATTTTATTTTTATTTTTTCCCCGTAGATGAAGTGTTTGCTTGCTTCGACTCATTTTCCGCCTTTGATTCGTTGCTTGCTTCAAACTAATGAATCATCACATGACCTTTATACGTTGCATGATTGCATGCACTAATATTTTTGCCAACAAATCAAAAATAAATAAAAATAAATAAACAGTATTATATTTAGTATTTAAAAATGTATTTTTGTTAATAAATTAAAAAAAAATAAAAAAATAAACAAGTCTATCCCAAACACATCCTGAGCCAACGTTCATTATATTATTTTATTTTATTTTGTTTTTGTTTTTGGTTTGGGTTTAAAATGCTCTTATGCTTTTTGTTATCAGCAATTTATGCTTTCTTGATGGCTTGGAGACAGCCAAATTTAATTGGATTATGAGGAAGTGTGAATAGACGTGGATGGATCCAATTTAACTGAAAAGTATTACCACTTTCCATTACTATATTCTAAAATCATTGAAAAGGATACAATTTTTCTTGAGCAAAAGCCAAGCATCAAAGTTCATTGTACATTCCTCCTCGTCAAATTTTGTGTGGCCTCATTGCCACAGGGACAGATACTTCCCCAAATGACTTGACAACTTCGCTTTCTTTTCTTTTGTTGCCTAGATGGCGCACTAAACAACTAGCCTTTTTTTGTTTTTTTCTTGGGGTGGGTAGGTTACAACATATTTCACTATGATAAAATAAATTAAAATAATTTTTTAAATTTATTTTTTAATTGATTGAAGTTAATTTATTAAAATCAGCATTCAAATTATAAATTTTATTGAATTTAATAATTTTTTAATTTTTTTATTTGATTATATAACAATAAAAATAAATACTTGTAAAATTAAGTGTTATCCAAATACTTTGGTATTCTCTTAAGATCATGATAATCTCTAATAAAAAATTAAAAAATATTTTAAAAATTAATTAAAAATCAATTATAAAGAATGAAATTAAGGAATGAAAAAACCAGCAAAAACATAATACTAAAAAATAAATAAATAAATTTGAGAGCATGTAGGCTTGGGTGGCCAACGCGCATGCTTAAACCTTTAAGACAAACCCCAAGTTCATAGGCTTGCTAACCAAACCCGCATGGTCACTATTATTTTTTTTATTTACCTATCTTTTATTAAAAAAAGAAGGAGCAGCGTAAAATATATTATTTGATGTGGCAGATGGCTTGCTTTCTATCTATCCAAAATTTAACCTTCATAATGATTGCTAAAAAATCAAGAGAGGGAGCTTTTCTTGTATATTTAAAATCTATTTTTATTTTATTTTCACCTAAAAAATACTTTATAAATACCTTTAGATTATGCAAAAAATAATTTATCAATTAAAAAACCTATTAATACAAAATTAAATTAGGATTTTTTGCTCTCAAGCCCTATCTACTTTTTAAAAAAAATGCTTAAAAACACATCAATAAGACCACCTCATCGAATGGAACTTGTAAACAAGAATATAAGTTTTTTTTTTTGAAATGTGCTTAAACCAATAAATTTATCTCTCTTTTATAGTGTTCAAAAAAAAATTATCTCTCTTTTATAGTGTTCATGAAATGTTTTCTCTTCTCTTTCAATTTCAGGGATTAAAATGTTTAGAAAATGAACTTTGGGGTTAAAATTAATATAAATTATAAAAACTGCAAAGAAAGAAAAAGAAAAATAGATGGACTAAACATAACTTTTCAAACAAATGTAAGATTGGCCATTAGTTTTGTCTTTATTTTTCTTAATAAATATTAAGAAATTGGTTCTTAATTTAGACAGAAAACTGCAATTAAAAATAATTTGAGGACGAAATTAAAAAAAATTATGATAGTGTTGTAATTGTAATTGTAATGTAATGTAATGTAATGTAACGGTAACGGTCAAGTCTTAAATGGCATATATGGCTACCTTGCTGCTGGCAGCATAGAGAATCGAGCAAAATTATAGCCACTAAGAATTGGAAAAATCCCTTTTTGGTGATGTCAAGAGCTGGATTGTTGTGAACAAGCACCAGAAAGAATCTTTTGTTGTTGTCGTTTAGTATTAGCAACAAGGAAAAGTCATTGGCCGATAGAAACTAGCTACCACTATAAATTGGACTGCATTTATAGCCACCCGTTCTTCAGAGAACCGGTTGTGATCTCAGAGAGAATAAGCAAGGAAAGTTTGAAGAAAACGGCAGTAGCAATATGAAAGGTGAATTATCAGAGGAAACTTTGGTGCAGGCACCTGCAAGTGCAGTATGGAGTGCATACCGCGGACTTGAGCTTGGAAGGCTGGTCGATAAATTACTAGGCCATGTTGCAGGCAAGGTAGAGGTAATAGAAGGAGATGGAGGTGTTGGTACCATTGTTAAACTTACTTTTCCAGGTATCTCGATTATACATTTGATTTAAGTTGCTAATATGGAAATGGATTTTTTTCCCTTAAATTTCTTCTTCTTTTGTCAATTCGTTTACGAAACTAGAACACCGAGATTCTGAATATTGACAGTATCGATGATCCTGCCAGGAACTTCTGGTGGCTACATGAAGGAAATATTCAGGATTATGGACGATGAAAAGCGAGTGAAAGAAACGGAAATGATAGAGGGAGGATACATAGATCTTGGCTTTGATGTTTATCGCGTTCGCTTGGAGATCATTGAGAAAGATGCTGAATCAACCATTATCAGATCCACCGTGAAGTATGAGTTCGATGACACAAAAACTGAGCTAGCTTCTCTTGTCACCATCAAGCCACTGCAAACCATGGCTGAAGAAATTGGGAAGTATGTCAGTGAGAAGAAATACGATGCGTAGAATCTCTGATTTATTTCAAGACATGTTGACTTTGTTTCTTGTACTAATAAAAGAGACATGTTATTGTGCGCACGAATGAACATGTCAAAGGATGTTGCTTTGTTTTCACAGATTCGCTGCCAGTCCAAAAACAGTCATTATGCATACCAAAAGCACCGAAAAACCTGTGCTCGTAAATTTCGATGCCCATCGCTATAGAAACAACCGCAAAGCCTCCGCATCTCCTGCACAAGAAGTAGAATGAACTAGATCAGACCTGCGCGGATTCGATCATTTTTTTTAATTATAAAATTAAATATTCAAGTGTTGCTAATATATTTTTTAATTAAAAAATTTAATCATAAACTTAAAATATAATAATTTTATATAAAATATATTGAATGATATTTTTTTAATATTAATACAAAGATATATTTAATGATATATTTTTTTTAACTATTAATATTACAACATATTGAATCAACTTAAGTTAATTTATTAAATATATAACTTGAGTAAATCTATAACTCGAGTAATAAAATTGTGATATCCCTATAAAAAATAAATCAAAATAAATTATAAAAGTCAATTTCTAAACAATTTAAAGTTAAAAAAAGAATTTTTAAAAAAAATTAAAAAGAGAACAACAAAACTATCCAAGTCAGGTTAAGGTTAATCTATCAAATCCATAATCTAGGTCATGAGATTGTAATAACTTCATAGGAAAAAAAATATAAAGTCTAATTTCTAACCAACCTAATGTTAAATAAAAAATAAAGAAAAAAATCAATTAAAAAATAACAAAAAAAAAACTTAGTCAATTTGGGCTAACATATTAATCCTATAACCTGAATCATAAAATTAGAATAACTTTATAGAAAAAAATTTAATAAAATTAAAAAGGTTTACTTTCAACAAATTCAATGTTGAAAGCTAAAGTCAAGAAAAAAATCTAGGAGATTAGGATAAATTTATAAAAAAGCAAATTAAAAACAATTACAAAACCCAATATTTCTCAAACAATGTGATATTATTATATAAATTGAAAAAAAAAGATAATTGAGTTGTTAGAAGGTTAAATTGAGAAAAATAATTCAATTAAAAAAAACAAATCTAATCATCTTAGATCAACTTGTCAAACATGTGATTTAAGTTATGAGATAAAAATAATACCATAAGAAATATATTTTTTAAATTAAAAAGGACTCCAAAAATAAATTCAATTAGAAAAAAAAAAGTCTAAAGAAACAACTCAAATTAACTTGGTTTAACATGTTAAATTTATAATTTAAGTCATGAGATTGTATAAATTTATAAAAAAGTAATAAATAAAATATAAAGCTTCATTTCCATAATATATATATATATATGATATTGAATATTGTTGAAATCAAGAAAAAAAATTCAAGAAACTAGCATGGAACTCAATAGTAAAAAAAATGTGAAGTAAAATTTTTAAAATAATGTAATATTAAAAAAATTAAAAAGAAAAACTCAAATAACAAAAGAAAAAAAATTATTACAACGAATAATACGAATAATATTCATGGGTAGCCACATTCTTTATTGTTTTGTTAATTAATATTGATTTAAAAAAAAAACAAACAAACAAACAAATCACTAGACAAACATTCATCAGCGTTAATGGCAGGGGGTTTGGAGATTGGACAATCATGGGCTCTCACTGTCATGAATAGCATGATTTGTAATACATTTAGCCGGCTGCTAAGGCTGAACCTAAAATGAAGAACAGAAGCGGTTGCTCATGATAAATATAACATTAAATTAAACGAAGAAGCCAAATCTGAAAATGAGTTTGATTGAAAATAGGAAGCATCACGTGCAAAATGATTGTGACATTACATTTTTAAACGAACTTCACAATGCTTACCAACTTATTGAAAATGATGTTTGTTTTTAGTGGTGACATTACCACAAAAAACACAATAACATTAACAAAAATATAAATTTAATATTGTTCTTATTATTCTGTTTTATTATTATTATTATTATTATTATTATTATTATTATTATTATTATTATGAAGAGTAGTACTTCATAATAAACACAAAAATAAAAGCAAAAATAAACCCCATTAATATTATTAATATAAATATGGGCCGAAACGAGGAAAATACCAGAACCTCTTTCTTCATCCTAATTCATGAGGCAACATGCTCATTCAACTAGCCTAGGATGAAGATTCACAAGGAGACAAAAAATTAAGGTTTTCCTTTTCTTTTCTTTTTTGTTGCAGTGTTTAAATTTTTTTAAATTCTTTTTTTTTGTCTTGTTATAAATTTTTTAAGACTTCATGGAATTGTTTGTTTTTGTGTTTCAAAAATATTTTTTAAAAATTTAAAATTTAAATTTTTTATTTACTTCAAATATATTTTTAGTATTTTCAAATCATTTTAATATATTAATATTAAAAATAATTTTAAAAAATTATTGACATATATTTTAACATGAAAAATTATTTAAAAAAAATGCAACTCAAACAAATCTTTATAAAAAACATCATCAGAACAGAACAAAACAAAACAAAGCTGACCTTTTTGAATTTTTTTGAAGGACAAGTAATAGATACAGAGGAGAACCGACAAGAAATTTAGAATAAAAAGGGATGGTATTATTTGACATTTTTAATTATATATTTTACATTTAACTTATGTAGAGTATATATATAGCTATATAACAAGCTACATAAGACAATCTAATAAAAGAAATTATAAAAAATACTTGATTATCTTTTTTTTATTAGATAACTGAAATATTTTTTGTTGGTGAATTAAGAATATTAACCTTGATCATTTTCCTATGCAAATTAGAGAATATCCCATCATGAATGAAAAGTATAAGGAAATACATTTTTTAAATATTTACCCATAAACTACTTAAAGTCATCAGTGTTGCCGTTTCCATTACTTGTATTCTCGATGAAAAGAACCTCGATTCCGTAGCACTTAAACCTCAAAGTTTTATGCTTTGTGTATTTTTCCTTAGATAAACCATCAAACGTAGTCCAAATCTCCAAGTTGAATATAACAGTCAACGTGTCATCGCTCCTCTCATAAGCTAATACATTTAAAACCTCTCTGCTATGTGCCTTAGCCAATTCTTCCTTTCTCGATTTGCTCAAAAATCGAATGCCCATAGTTAATTTTGAATCATAGCCAACAGATTCGGTCCCTACCCTGGTTATATCCTTATCATTGGTTGATAACTTAGCATGAATCACATTACTTGTGTTTGGCTCCATGGAAAAAGGCTGGGAAAAACCTGAAGCAAGCGTGCTAAATGGGTCGTAGTAATCAACATTAGAGTACTTCTGCACAAAGGCGTGTATTTGATGGAAGTGTATTTTCATTTTCTCCTCAGAGTTTCGAACTGTTATATTAGCTTCCCAGTTGGCCGAGAAGCCAGGATAGGATGGATTAAAGTCTGAGACAGAAAAGCTGTCAATGTGAAAATCAGGATATATAGCCCTTAACGCATGTTTCTTGATGAAGTTCGTCCACAACGTAGTTACAAATAGGAGAGATGAGAAGAGGAGGAGGAGGCACGGCATATAGATCCTATCCGTTGCTGAAGATTATTTTTCTTTCAATGCACGGTAAGCTGATTGTCCTACAGGATATCCCATCGTAGGTGGATAAACCACGGCTTGTGTTGGAGGAGAGCCCCAATCTTGAACACCTTGGGATTGGGAGGACATGGTTGTCGGAAGATGTCGAACACCTTCTGGTGGAGGAGAGTCCCGAAATTGAACAGTGCGTTGGGAAGCCATGGTTGCCTGAAATGGCTTTATGGTGGAGGAATTAAAATGCCGATCTTGAACTCGTTTGGAATCCATGGTTTACGAGAGGATAGGAGGAGGAGGATATTGTAAGGGCTGCACATTCTTGGTTGTCGGGGGTAACCAACAAACAAGAGGTCTTTGCGTTGGTTAAGATTTGACAACTCAAAGTAAAATTCAAGCGGTAAAATGGGATTTGGCTCCCTACCTCAATTGAACTGTCACTTCTGTTTCTGTGCTTTATTTGTTCTTTTAAACAGGCAAAGCCCGCCGCTTCTCTGTCTCTCTATTAAAAAAACAAAAAACGGGGGCAAAGTTTATAATATGTTTTTTCGTAGCATATAGCAGAACATTGCTTTGACTCAATTCCTTTATTCAAATATAATTGAAAAGGCAAAAGTAAGCAGCGGTGAAGAGGACAAATAAATTGCTGGAGGAGGTCTTGCCTTAAAATTAGATAGCAATGGTGAAGAATTCTCTTATTCCACCGCGTCTTGCTTAATTTGGATGGCACGTAACATCTTTCACACGATGCAATAAGGGGCTGAGATCGACTACGAATGCAGGAGGGTTTTTTTTTAATATATAAAAAATATAGATGTTTATAGTTAGTTTTTTGTTTTTACTTTTTAATCTTTACTTTACATTATTATAATTTTCGTAGGTTTTTTTTAATAGTTATCCTAGTCTATTCTATTTATTCAATATTACTAGTTTTTTTTATTGTAATATTCTTTTTACAAGTGAGATATGAACAATTAAAATTAAATATTTTACAAAAAAATTATAATTATTTTATTTTTAGTCTTCAAGAGTTTTGAGCAGTAATAAATCTTGTTATCATTTATTTCTATCAATATTAGTTGGTATCAGAACTTAATATATAATTCTTAAGGATTTTGACTAAAAATCTAATGCAATACTAGCTTTAACATCAAGAAATTAATTAGAGATTTTATTAAGTAAAGTTAGAGATTTGAAGAAAAGAAATTTAATGATACAGTTAATAGATTTCTTTAAGTTACATTGGCAAAAAGGTTCGATAAGGTTCAAACATCATTGTTTCTTCTCTGTTTCTTCTCATGTACTAAAGAAATTACTTTTGTAAAGTAATCAGAAATTATCTCAATGCTCCTTGTTTGGTTTTTCAAAGTCTTCTCTCAAGGCACCTTTTTTGCTCTTTCGATCAACACTATTGTAAGTTAAAACTACCCATGCCTCCTTTGAAGTTTTTGCTGAAGTTATCATTTTAAGTGCAGCTTCATTAAGCCCTTGATAAATTGTGGATATGGCTTTGTTTGTCTTTGTTTCTAGATTCTCTTGTAACTTCCGCATTGCTCAGGGATACCTCTTTTCTTGTTGATTCTAGTTCAATACTGAATTCCTACCAAATCCCATAGTTCTTGCGATTTCAGAAGAGTCATGCATTATATACACCACAAATCATAATTTTGTTTTGTGAGGCAAGGAATTTGTGAATCGGAGTTCTATTGTTGTTGGAAATCATTGTTACACTCAATATCAAATTATTGAAAATAAATACAAGTAAAAAACAATGAGCCTCACTCAGTCATTGTCACAAGCAAAAGGTAAAAGAGACTACGAAGGTTTACTTTTGTTATTGACCTCATATATTTTCAATGACAGTCCACACGCTTTTATATAGATTTCTTATGGGACTTTTGGTACTATCTCTTTTCCAAACCTAATAGCAACTTAAATGCTACGCTTGACTGAATTATTATGGGTCAGTTTCCATAAACACTAATTATATTGTTCTTGGTTTTCCACAAAACAAGTTTGGTATTCAACATTTTCATCATTTTTCTACTTTAGTTTCAAAGATAGATGGATTTAAAAAAAAAACATACAAAAACAAAATGCTACCAATGATAAAACTTACATATTCAGCTAGAAACAGGCTTGAAACCATTGGCATGATCGATGATAAGATGATGTGCTTTGTGATATCCCATTTTCATCCTTTTTTCTATCCAAATATTTCTTTCTTTCTTCCTTCCTTTTTCTCTCATTTAAGTTTTCTAAATCATGATTTATAAAAGCATCTCAATTTAATTTCCGATTTCCTTAACTAATTAATAATTATGGATTTTTTTATTTTTATTTTTTTACTTGAAAGGATATTGAGTTTCGGAAGAACTCAAATAGAGCCGATTGGCTTTTGTTTGCAGCTACAAGTATATCTAGCAAGAATAAAAAGTTATGTACGAATTCTCGTTTAATTTTTTAGTGTTGTACTTAAATGCGATTTCATTTTTCTTTTCACCCAAAAAGAAAAAAACAAAGAGGCTTTGTTTCGCTTAAACTAATAGCAAATATGTTTATTAATTGAAAATAAAATTATTTTTTAATATATGTTTTCTATTAGTGCAATTTCAAGAAAATTTCAAACATAAAAAAATTGTTTTTATATCCATTTTTAATTATTTTAATTGCAAACCAAATCCCTAATTTATTTTTCTATTATTATGAAAAATCGGTTTTCAATAATAATGTTTTCTTACGTTAATGTTTTATAAAGAAATGTATTTAGAATAACCAAGTGACCATCATAATTCATAAATGATGTGAGATGCAGATGCATATTGATAAGTTGAAGCTCAAGAAGAAATCTAAAAGAGTCAAACTATTTTTTTCTTTTACAAAAACAAGGATAAATTTTTATTTGATTTTTAAATTAGGCTAAAGTTTGACTAGCATATTTTACTGATGTGGAACGTATTGTAAATATATTTATGGATTAGATAAATAAGATCAATTATAATAAAAAAAAATCCACAAAAAAGTCTAGACACATTAGATATGAAGCTTGACAAAAACAATGATAATATAAAATATAATTTTCAAATTAGATTCAAATTTAAAGAATGTATTGGATGATTTTTTATGTGCTCCACCTCCATTAGGTATTTTTTTATATTTTTTATATTTTCTAGTTAATTTTAGATTTTTTTCTTTCTACTTTTATATATTATTTCTCTACAGTGTTTAGGGATATATTCATGGGGTTTGAGACTTGAGAGCCCTAACTTTCACTATATGTTTTTTTTTTTAATTTCCGAAGACAGATTTATTAGAATTAACCTCATTTATTATGCATTTATTTTTAAGAGTTAATTACACCGATGACCTTTGGTTCTTGAAGCTTTACATTTTGATCATTTTAACCCTTATGTCCCTCAAACTTTCCGTATTCTTAAAATATGATTCCTTCATCCACTTTAATGCATAAATGTCGCAGCTTATGGTATCCTAATGAACCCGATGTAGTTGGAACCTTATATCCCTCATTGTGGGCTTATATGCAGCCAAAACTAGCAACACAGTGCAATTGCTGAAGTAAAAGAGAGAATAGATTGATTTCATTTACGGTAGGAAAGTTCGAGAATGAGATTGTTTGTGATTTCGTTTCTATGTATACTATATATTTATTATTAGGGAGATCTTGGTATTTTGACCGAAAAATCAAGTATAATAGGTTTAAAAATAAGTATGATGTAGAAAATGATGGAAAAATTTACATGCTTTATTGTCATCAAAGTATGGGGATTAATTATTCTATTGTTAGGGCCAAAAAAATTGAGATAAATAAAACAAAGATCAAGGCTATTAAAAAATGGCACACATCAAAGACTATAAGTGAGATAAGATATTTTTATGGTTTAATAGTTTTTATAAAAGATTAGTAAAAAAAATCAGCACTCTAGCTACACCTTTAACTAAAATTATAAATAAAATGGCATGATTTAAATGGGATGATGATCAAGAAAATACTTTTAACTTGTTAAAAAAAGATTGATTTTGGTCTCATTTTTTGCTTTATTTAACTTTACAAAATTAATGATAATGCCTACAAGAAGAATTACCTATTACATTTAATATATATGAACTTTGTTTGTTTGATGGAGGTGATGATTTAAAAGAAATTCCTTTCAAGAAGAAAATAAATGATATGATTCTAGTTTTTACATTAAGAGATCCATTAGAGATTCTATTAGGTCAGTCACGAAACTTAAAGCAAATAGATTTAATAAAACAATTAATGAACATTTAAATGGACTTTAAGAGAATTTAAAGAATAAAGAATAAGAATTAATTAATTTGATTTATACTTTAGATGGGCAAGTAGAGGATTTTCTAGTCATTATAAAATATATACACACACAGTATAAGAACATTTAAATGTCTTAGTTTTGGTGTTTCATTATTGTTTTGACCTGCAACATTTAAGGCATTTAAGGGTTATTTGGGTTAAGTTTTATTTTATTATTTTAGTTATTTTAGGTTTTTAATGTATTATAACATATTTTTTAAATTTTGGTTTATTTAGTTACATTAAGATTAGCTTTCTACTATATAAATAATTTGTTAACATTATTTTAATATTGTTTGTTTATTTTATTTTTTTTGTGTAATTGAATGATTCTTATATTTAATTTTTAATTAAACTTGTAAGCTATTTAAAGGATTGATCAACTTCATTATAATTTATACTTTTTATTCATGTCTCAAACCTCAAATTAGTAATATAAAAATCAATTCCATAATAAAATCTTGCAGGACCTGTATTATATCATAATGATGATAGTACTTAGTTATTATGTATTATTGAATAACTATAATTAGAGGAGGCTACATAACATGATATGTTTATATATAAAAGGACAAAAAAATATACAAATTATATAAAACAAACTAAACTAAACAAAAAAAACCCGACTAGTTAATCCTCACTTTACCTGCCGCTCCTCTTATTTTTTCACTCAATTAGTTGTTCATCTTTTTTCTTACTTAGTCACTTGCATCTCTCAATTGTTTATATTTGTCAATTTTCTAGCAATGAAATAACTAAGAATATATGTATTCTAAGAATAAACAGGATTCAAATATTCATTATCTATATCCTAAGAGGAAAAAAAAAAAAAGAGGCAAAGCAAATCCTATAGTACCTTTGCTGAATCAAATGTCTTTTTTGAGGCGAAACTTTTGACTGAATTTCTAAGGAAAGTATTTTACGCAAATCGGTTATATGGTCATTGGCTTTGACAATACAATCATTGAACGATTCAAATCATATTTGTTGACTATTACAGGGACTATATCATCAAATAGCATAATTCATAAATGATGTGGGATGCATATTGATAAGTTGAAGCTAAGGAATAAATCTAAATGAGTCAAACTATTATTATTTTTTTTCAAAAACAAGAATAATATTTTATCTGATTTTTAAATTAGGTTAAATTTTAACCAACATATTTTACAAATGGAGAATGAATTGCAGATAAATTTATGGATCAAATAGACAAGATAAACTCTGAAAAGAAATTCATAAAAAAATCTAAACACATTAAATATAAAACCTAACAATAAAAATGATAATATAAAATATAATTGTTGGTTGGGGTTTAGATTTGATAAGAATCTATAAGATGAGTTACTATGTGCACCCACTCCATAAGCTATTTTTTATGTTTGTTTATTATTCAATTTTTTTAATAAAAAAACATATATATATTTTTTTTTTCATTCCTCTAAAGTGGTTAAGGATATATTCTTAGGACTTAAGAGCCCTAGCTTTCACTATGCGTTGCGTCACTGACAAGCCTAGTTCCTTACGAAGTTGGCAGGCAAGCCTTGGCCAAGATCAGAATTCTGCCCAAAATAAATTTAAAAGAAACTATTTCAGAAATATCTTTTGTTTATTATGTTATTTCTAGATTTATTTCTTAATTAAGTTTCAGGATTTTATTTTATTTAGTTTTACTAGCAAGTCATTTTAACTACTATCTAAATTATTTTTATGCTGTTACTTTCAGGAGATTAACAAGTTAATTATTGATAACTAGGGTTTAACAAATCAGAATTTTCTTCTATAACTTGAAGAATTTTAATTTAATATATATATATTCCCTTCCACGGAAGACAATTGAGATTTTCTCCACTAGCTAGTTATATCTCTCTGTTTTTTTTTTTTTAATTTCCGAAGACAGGTTTATTAGAATAACCTCATTTATTATGCATTTATTTTTAAGAGTTAAATTACACCTATGACCTACGGTTCTTGAAGCTTTAAATTTTGGTCATGGCAACCCTTATGTCCCTCAAACTTTCTGTACGCGTAAAATATGATTCCTTCATCCACTTTAATGCACAAAAGTGGCAGCTTGTGGTATTATGTCCCTCATGCATATGTAACTCAAATTGAAAGCGTAAGGTTTTATGCTGTCCATCATTGAAGTCTGAAACACTAGGACCATATAATGTAATTAACCTTAATCATCGATTAAAACCAGCAAATGGGACACGTTTTGGATCATTAATTGTATTGGATTGACATAATTATATGGGGTAGGATTGACATAAAATAAAAATGCTAAAATCAATAAAAAATTACAAGAACAAAACTTCCAGTATTGTGGGATTACAATTAGATCTCACTTTAAGATTATGATTCAACAAGCCATATGTATTCTTGGAATTTTTTCTCATCACTCATCCTAAAAAGGTCTTTTTCCTTATGATCCGTCCCAGAATAGACATGGGACAGCAATGAAAATGTAAATGCCTGATGTTTGTAATACGCTGTCGGGCATAAAACCAGTTACAATTGGGTGCAATCAGTCGACTTAAAAGACACAGACTTTCCTAGAATGTCATAGCCTATCAAGAAGTTCATTTGTGCAACGTTACCGAAGATTGCACCAGATTGAGTTGAGTTAAAGGCTAAGCATAAGACATCATCTGAAATTAAAATAAAGGTATTTAAAGTCTGGAGCACCACATCTGCACCATTGAAATGTGCAGTGATTACGGGAACCTTTAGATCAGGAGTAGGGCGATAACAATGACTCAGTAATCCACTTGCGTCTTGGGTGCGTTCCCCATTAATAACTGCATTTTCAACCTCTGTAGCAAATTCCGTGAAGAAATTTACTGGAAATAACGTCAAGGAAGTACCTGAATCGATGATGATGTTGCCCTCACTGCCTCCGAATGAAGAACCTCCGAATTCTATTTTCTTATCCCCTACACTCATGGCTTCTAGTGTTAGATAGTAAAAGGTATCTGGAGTTTTAGAGATTAATGGGGTTGATAGGACTCCAGAACCGGAAACCACAGCATTTCTTCCAAAATGTAATTTGCTCGAGTTTCCTGCAGATTCGGAGGAAAATGGCACCAGACAGTACGAGAATTTGCCACCAACAGAGGACCCCATTTGAGAAACAAGGGACAATGGACCACCTCCAAGGCCAATAATACCTGAATCTTTCTTATCAAAGATTCCATTATTTCGACGCCCACAGCCAATGACAGTTTTAGGAAAATACACTGGACCGCCATTTGTCGAAGGCAAAGTGACTGTATCAACAGCAAGATTTCCATTGGTAAAGGACCGATCACCATAATAATACGAGTATTGGCAAAGCTGTTCGGAGGAGCAGGAACTACTCTCGCCTAGGTTTTGGCATTGCCTTGTGTCACAAGAGAGGTCTCTATATGTCTTAGAGGATTTTGGGTCAAAAAAAGGAGCAATTTGCTTGTAACACTTGTCGCATGGCGTGCACTGTGTCCATATAAGGTCACTGCCCGTATCTGCTATAGCCAGGATCTCAAAAGGCGGAGTCCCGAGGGATAAACTCATGAGATATTCACCTCCATTAGCTATAATCTCAGATTCAAATTCTTTTGAAGAGACCGTAGCAGCAGTTCTCTGAAAATGGTGGACTCGACTAACGGATCGGCGCATAGCTTTGTTCAAACGTTGGAGGTGAGTTTGTTGAGAGTTGTAAAGGGGGGACTTTGGTGAATCACGTTGGACTAGTTCCATAGTAAATCCAGCATTGTGGGCACATATGCAGCCAAAACTAGCAACACAGAGTGAAATTGCTGAAGCAAAAGAGAGAACAGATTGAAAAGTTGCCATGGCTATCAGACTAGAGAGATAGAGATGATTAAATGTTTCAAGGGTTGGGCTGCATATGTAACAAGTTGGAATTCATGATTGCAAAGATCACAAATAAACGGAGAATCAATATTGATAGTTATGAATTGTACGATGATCCATATAAAATTAATTTGCCTTCCATTTAATCCGGATGCGTGTAAGGGATTATTTTCTTTTTCCTCTTGAATCATTTGGCGCGTGTACGTGTAACCATTGATGCGTGGATTCTCATTAATACTTTGGAGATGCATGGATTATCTCTTTAGTTTCTTACGACTGTTCAGTAACATTTATTGATTTGGGTTTTCTGTTATCTATCTATTTTATATTATAAACGATAGTATATATGTTCTTATACATACTACTTATTTATTCTACCGTCATTTGATTAATGCGTTTTTTTTTTTTTCAATCAAGTAATTCTACATAATAAAAGTTGTTCTCGTCATGTTAATAAATGAAAGGCGACAGCAGAGAGAAATCAAAGATTATTAAAAAAAAACTTCGAATAAAAAAATAATAATACAATATGTTATTTTTATCTTAATCAAATGAAAAGTCATATTATAATCTTTCTTTTAAGATTTATATATATTCCCCATATTTTTGTAGAATATAATCTCTTAAATTGTTTAAAAACTTTTCTTAATAAAAAAAAAAGGTTTAATTATATTCATGTGTTACACTTTGGGGGGAGACATCTCAACAAACTAAAAGGAAAAAAACAATCCCTACCTAATTTATGATAATTAAGAAATATAAATTGTCTTCAAAAATTCTAAACAAGAAGTTGGTTATGCAAAACAAAAAATTAAAATAAACTTGAAATATCATATCTAAAATAAATTGCTTCGTGTTTGTTTTTATGATATATATATATATTGCATACATGTTATTTGTTCGCTTGTAATGGTGTATGTGTTTATTATTTATGATAAAAACTACTAAATCTTAATGATAATATGAGTCTATAAACAATGCTCAATCCTCATTTTCAAAACATAGATATTGAACCTAAAAGAATGGTGAATAATAAATTAGAACATAAGTTAATTTCTTGGAATATATTTAAAATAAGCTTGAAGGCCTATACGCACACTCAATAAATTTTAAGGAATTGTGTTGATTTATCCCAAGTTCACTTTATGTATCAAAAGAGTTATATATTATATTCACACACACATATAAAGTTATGTGTGTGTGTATTTGCTTACTTTTTATATAACATTCAATTAAAAAAATATAATTAGGTTTTATAATTTTTATGCCAACCCTAGGTTACAAAAAAATACACATCAATGAAAAAAACAAGGATACAAAAATCCATTATGTTTTATAATTTTTATGCCAACTCTAGATTACAAAAAAATACATATCAATGAAAAAAACAAGGATACAAAAGTCCATGATGAAACGGCTTGCATTTTCTGATGGCAAGGCTTGGAATTTTCTTATTGCACGGCTAAAACTTTCTAAGAGAAGGGTTTGAACTTCTTAGTGGTAAGGATTAATTTGAGGGCTTGAACTTAAAACTTTCTGATTATAGGGATGGAACTATATGATAACAAAGTTTGAACTTCTCTATGACAAGGCTTGGATTTTCTAATGATAGAGTTTAAAATTTCCGGATGGCAAGGCTGAAACTCATATAGCAGCAACTTATGTTAACTTTATTTGTGAGTTTACCTCTTGAAATTAATGAGAAACACAATCCTCCCTTGCATCTTTGAATATCTTTGGTTTTAGAAATATCAAGAACCAGGCACTGGTTTTCTTGAATTATAAGTAACCCTAATAGTCATCTCATATTCTCTACTTTTAATCATTGACTAAGTATTGTTCATGTATTATTTTAGTTTAAACCACATTAATTATACTTGTCATTGTCTTCAAATGTAGTTTGAGGATTTTTTTTGTTCATTATTGCTGATTTTTCATCATCACTGTGAATAATTTTTCATTTTAGTTTGTAATGGAGTTCATCAAATAATCATTTGGCTATTGTGATCGCAATTGGTCTCTTTAAAATAAAATGGCCACAGTTGATCTAGTTATGTTTATTTTTGTCAATGGCTATTATAAAGTACATATGCATCATCATTATTTTCTTTTCCAAAGATTCAATGAATGAAAAAAAAATTGTAAAATATTTTTTTTCAAAGTACCTTTCTTGTTTTAGAACCATGTTGCAAATTTTAATAATTTTATTCATAGAGGTCTAATTATTGAAATGAAATCATTGATATATAAATATCAAAGTATTTTCATTTAATAGACAAGTCGACTTTTTTTGTTAAAAGTCTAGAATATGTCATTCAAGTGTCATGATGTAATTTTAAAAATTTATGTTAGTATATGAGAAAATAGGTTTGTGAAGAAAGGTTATCTCTTATTTCTAGCTTCTTCTATTTTTATAAATGTCTATGAATTCTGTGATAAACAAAAACTATTTTCTAAAGAAAACATTGGATTTCAAATTAAAGGAGAGTTTTGCTTTATTAATTTTTTATCATAAAATATAATATGTAGAATACAAATTAGTCATGAATTTACTTGAAAAACATCTCTCTTCCCTTTTTAAAGACTAGAACTTATTAACATGAACAATTTTTTATTAGAAAAATGGCTTATAAAGGCACGTAATATGGGCTAAAGTCATGTCTAAAAAGAATGAGTCAAACATAAGTCTTGAATAGAGTCCAAGGTTGAAAAGTACACAAACTATTTTTTGTTAATCATAAAGGGCTTATAAAAACATGTAATACGGATTAAAGTTTTGTCTATGAAAAAATGAGTTATACATGAGTTTTAAATGGTGTTCAAAAGTGAAAAGGTTAACAAAATTTATTTTATTTTTTAATAGGAAAGGCTTATACATGTTGTGATGACTTCAAAAATTAGTTATAATAGTTACTCATATTTTATGATTTTGTAGTTACATTTTCTTGAGAAAATGGTTTAATTTTCTCAGTAAATAAAAGGCATTTTTAGTTCTAAATTGGAATATAATGGTATTCTTGTAAATATTTTAAATGATTTTTTCAAAAAAATTTGTTGTGCCAATAAAAATATGAAATGTTATGCAATTTATAAACCATGGAATATAAATTGTAATTTTCAAAACATGGAGGCAAAGTAAAAAAAAAAGCAGCTAAACTATAAAGAGTAGGGTAATTTTTACTTATAAAAAATCTAATTGAGATCAAGCAAACATGGTAAAACCAGAGACAAAACATTATGGATTAGAATAATATTTTGCTTTCTTCTTCTTTTTTTGTTCTTTAAACATTTTCTATTATAGTCAAAGAACCTTTTTTTGTTATACATGTCCTACATTGCATCAATTGAGACTTGCGCATGATGATTTGTTATAACTATCTCACTGTAGAGTTCATATGGTGTCAGAAAAAGCCTCAATGCTAAGTTGTTGTGTAATTTAGACAAACAAAAATTTGATTTTGTTGCTAAAAAATTAAACAAGGACAAAATTTGAAACTAAAGTAAGGAGGAACCTTTTTTTTTTTTAATGTTCATGAGATAGTTTTTTAGAAATTTTCTCCCTAAAGTTTTTTAATTTTTTACTTTTTATTCTTATCTATTGAAGATTTAGTGTTTCAATTTAATACATCATTTGTTTTGTGCCTTAGTCCTTGGAATTATTTGGGAGAGAGTCACCAAAAATATTGAAGGAAAGAAAAGGTGATTGATTGGTTGGTCAAATTCTAGAGAAAAGAAAACAAAAATTAAATTTGGTGTTAAAGTGTTCCTATTGCTCAGAGAAGTGTTATTAAATATTAAAGTGTTCTTAAGCTTCAATGTCACTAGAAAAAATAGATTAAGTTACAAGAAATCTTTTCTATTTAATTTTGTATTTTTTTATTAATTTAAGGGTTTCAAAGTGACACGACAAAGAGATTGATGTCTTCTCCCAAGTGCAGGAGTGTCGAAGTAATAAATAACCCGGCAAGACCGGGGTCGAACCACAGGGAGGTTATTGTACAAATTATAAATAACAACAATTCCACAACAACAATAATAACAATAACAACAATAATAATAATAATAATAGTACTAGTAGTGGTAGTAGTAGTAGTAATAATAACAACAATAATAAAGAGAAAGAAGAAGATGAGAACTTTGAGATGAAATATTAAAGCAAGGATTAAACAATGATAATAACAAATGTCAAGGTTAGAGGTTCCACTAATGGTATTTCAAACAAGTATAGTATAAACTCTTATTATTCAATTGGAAACCACACATAAAGGAGGTTCCAATCAGATTATAGATTGTTAACATGATTACATTAGTCATCTTATTCAATTAATGCTAATACTTGTAAATTTCGTCAAGCATTCATGATTATAACTTATGTTAACAACAAATCAAGTTCCTTTCATAGCTCAGGTGTCGGTTATACCATACAGTATGGGCTATGAAAGTGCCAAGCATTTGTTGTACCAATTGTTATACAACATAAATCAAGATTAATCATTTAACAAGCAAAGTATTAAAGAGTGAACAAGATAACAAATATAAAACATGTTAGTATTAAACATTAAAGTCCATATTAAGTTTATACCATACTTATTCTTACACCATTAGTGTAACCTTTTCACCTTGACATAATTAACTTAGCTAGACATAATGAAAGAAAGAAAAATAGATAAACAAAATAAGAACATAAAAGTTAACTAAGGAAAGGAAAGGAAATGAAAGGCATAAACTTGATATTAATGAAAACAAAGCATAAAGAATACAAAGAGAGAAAACAAGAGCATGATCTTGATCTGGACACCAAGATGCCTAAATGCATGGCAAATGCCTCCTTTTATAGGCCAAAATTGGGAACTATTGATTTGATGACTAATTGATGAGTAGATGGCCAACCCTTGACTTGGTGACAATCCTTATCTTCTCTTGTCTGCCCAAAACGTCATTGATGACGTCAAAATTAGAGCCACTTGAAAACATGAAAGTTCTAGGCAATTGTCTCAGCTTTCTTGTGTAAAAAATTCAGCTCATTTCGACTTCTAGAACTCCAGATATGGCCAAAATACTGAACAGTGCTCGGGCTGGAGGACAGATTCGGGCTTCTTTGTTGTTGCAATAATTTGGACTTGAAAATGGCCTTTTTAGATCTTGGGCTCCATATGAAAGTTGTAGGCCTATGTCTTACCTTTCCATCCATATAAAGTAGACCTAAATCTGAGATCTATAGCTCCAGATATGACCCAATTACCGAACAGTGTTCCGGTTTGGATTGCACCGACATCTCTTTTCTAAGTTTGATCATCTCTTTGCCTTTGCAATTGAAGTTCTTAAAGTCATCAATCAATCCTTTCATTTATGTGATAGGCCTGCATTTAAAATGGACATTTACCACAAATTAAAGGTATCTTATATTATTAGATAGATTATTATAAAACGTACTTTAGTTAAGGAGTTATTGATACTTTAAGTGCAAAATGATGATATAAAACCATGATAAAAATACACTTTTGAGTATTAATCACAAAGTGAGCAATTGGCTTACTAAAGTATAAGGGTATTCATTAGGTGTTTTTAGATAAAAACAAATATTATAAATAAGTTTTCAGTCCAAAAACATGAGACCTAGCTTTTTAATCACCTCTCTGGTGTCTGAAATATAGACCTAGCTTCATTTTTATTAGCTTTATTTTAAAAGAAAAATAGGTGGGTGATTTGTTAAAAAAAAAAAAGAAGAATAAAAAGGGTTAGGCACGTTAATTTGGCCTTGCAAACCCGCTCATGCCTAGCCTTCTCTATTTTGGATCAATAGTTGAACCACTCAACTCTAAACCAATCAGCGAGCATTACCAGATAATCTAATAGAGATATCAATTAGGCATATTAAAATATCTCTAACTAAAAGAATACAAGAGAAATGGATTGAGTTGATTTTGAATATTTAAGTTAACAAGTTGTAAATATACCAAACTAAATTTGTATGTATTATTTGAGTCATATTTGAAGTTACGGAAAAAGTTTTGATATGATTCTAGTTAGAATGGAAACTAGACATCTCAATATTTTTAACCATATATGGTAGACTCCATAATGCGTTCATATAAGAGAGAGCATTTTTTATATTGGATAAAATTTTAGAGTCAAACGAACATCAAAAAGGGCTTGTTATAAGATCTAGAAGCTATTATGATGGAATTGCATTAATTTAACTTATCATTCTTTTTTATTTTATTTAGAAATTTTTTTATTTTTTCGGTATTATTTAGGATATTTTACCTAGTATATATAGGGTTATTTAGCTTGTAGGGTTTTAAAAAAAAATAGAGAGATAAATTGATTTATGCATAAATACAACTTATGAGAAACAGTTTGTTTTTACAAGCTCCACTTGTTTGCAAGAAAGTTTTTTTTTTTTTTAAAGTGAATTCTAGAGAAAGTAAATTTTAGGAAAGTGAATTCCGTGAAAAATAAATTCCTAAAAAGTAAAGTATTTTCTAATATTTGATAATGTTATAGAAAATAAACTAAAAAACATTTTCCAGTGTTTGGTTATGTTATGGAAAATAAAGTGGAAAATAATTTATTAATATTTTATTTTTCTCAAATTTATTAAAATAATAAGGAATAAATCTAACAAATTAAAAGGTTGAATAATAATGAAATTGAAAAAAAATCATAAATTATCTCAAATAAAATAAATAATAATCAAAATAATAAAGATCAAATTTAAAAAAAATTAAGAAATTAAAATAATAATAATTAACATTTTATAAAGTATTTCAAATAAAATAAATAACAATCAAAAGAATGAGGACCAAATTTGATAGAAAAAAAATTTAATAAAAAATAATAGAAGAAAAACAAATAACAATTATAAAAATAAGGACCAAAGTTAATATAAAAATTAAATTTTAAGAAATAAAATTGAAAAATAAATATTCAAAACAAAATATATATATATATATAGCAATCAAAAGTTTGAAGATCAAATTTGATACAACCAGCAAATAATGATATTTTTAAATTTTTTACAATTTTCAAAAGTGTTTTTCTCCTAAAATTTTTTAGGAAAACACTTTTCTAAAAATCAAGCTAAATTTTTCTTTAACTGAAAAGTATTTTCTGTTGACCAACTTTCTTAACAGCAAACAAACATAAGAAAGTTTGGAAAATGATTTTTCACAAATCACTTTCTGAAAAACAAACACAAGAAAGTTTGGAAAATATTTTTCCGGAAACCAAACCAAATTGTTTTTACTATAAAATATTTTTATTGACCAAACCAAACCACTTTATAATAATTAACATTTTATAAAGTATTTCAAATAAAATAAATAACAATCAAAAGAATGAGGACTAAATTTGATAGAAAAAAATATAATAAAAAATAATAGGAGAAAAACAAATAACAATTATAAAAATAAGGACCAAAGTTAATATAAAAATTAAATTTTAAGAAATAAAATTGAAAAATAAATATTCAAAACAAAATATATATATATATATAGCAATCAAAAGTTTGAAGATCAAATTTGATACAACCAGCAAATAATGATATTTTTTAATTTTTACAATTTTTGAAAAGTGTTTTTCTCCTAAATTTTTTTAGGAAAACACTTTTCTTAAAATCAAGCTAAATTTTTCTTTAACTGAAAAGTGTTTTCTGTTTATCAATTTTCTTAACAGCAAATAAATATAAAAAAGTTTGGAAAGTGATTTTTCAGAAACCACTTTCTGAAAAATAAACACAAGAAAGTTTAGAAAGTGTTTTTTCGGAAACCAAACCAAATTGTTTTTACTAAAAAATATTTTTATTGACCAGAAAGTGGTTTTCGTTGACCGGAAAATATTTTTTGTTGACCAACTTTTTTAATGACAAAGAGACACAGGAAAGTTTGGAAAGTGGTTTTCCAGAAACTGTTTTTCGAGAAACAAACATGGTCTTAATTCATTGTGTAACTACTCTGACTTATCAAAGAATTAACCAAATTTTTTTGACATTTTCCTTTTACTTCTCGTTTATGTCTCTTCATAGATGTTGGGTGAGGGGTGGTTCTTATAATTTTGATGTCTCAATGCAGGTTATTGTTATATCAAGTTCAATTCCAAATTTAATCTTAACTTTATTGAGAATCATCAATTTAACTATGAATTTTTAGGTCTTTACATCTCTAGGATTCATGTTAGTTGGCTCATCAAAGCTTAAGTGTTTGGGATTTTTTAAGGAAAATTTTCTTATTTTTTTTTTATTTTTCAATTAAAATTCATTAAAATAAAGTAACTAAAATTAAATTTAGAATATTATTTCATTAAATACAATTCAACTTTGATTTTTTTTTTCAAATAACATTCTAGCATATATTTTTTAAATATTAGCAACCGCTCTAATACAAGTCTTCATAATTGTTTCCTTTTATTTAAAAAAAACATTATAAATTAATAAATAAATTCATATTAAGATATGATTTTATTATATATCATTCAACTAGATAGTTATTTATAAATAAGATTCTAGCTTTTTTATATAATATTGAGAATCATTTCATTAATTATTATTTTTTAACCTACTATGCAATTTATTTTTTTAATTTTTGTGGTCATGAATAATCTAAGGAAGTGAAGTTCAAGTCATTATAGTTATTGGCAATATTGTTTTTGAAACTATGCTTCATATTAAAAAAATACAAAAATTAAAAATTTCATGAAACTGTAAAAGAAGGTTTTGACAAAAAAAAAATTCTCTGAATGTTTTAGACAAAAAAATAGATTTAGAAAAATTTTTATGACAATGTGTAAGTGTTATATTGTTCTTCTTCTTTTTTCTAATACATTCACATAAAAATTATCAAAATTTAATTTCTTTTTTCTAATACATTTGTATAACCTGTTATTTAAAAAAAAACAATTATTCTAGTAAAACTATATCAAAAAGAACGTATGAATAATAAGATGACAGGGTGTAAATTAAAAAAATATTTTTTTTTATCATATCGCTCAACTTCTTCTTTTTTTTGTTTCTCTAATACTTTCATTTCTTATTGAATAAATAACAAAATGTAGTTTTTTTATTAAAAATGTATTAATAAAAAAATAAAAGATTATATGAGAAAATTATTTTATTTTAATAGAATTAGGATTACTACTCTTCTTAAAAACAAATTATTGTCATACAAATAAATAAATAAGTAATCTAAAATGCTTTTCATAGCATAAAATCAAATATTTTAATTTATATTTATTTTTCAACTCCTCAATTAATTTTTAACTAATATTAACAACTCTTTTTATTTTTATTAACAAATATTTCTAAATTTATTTTACTAAACACGCATCAAATTTTTATTTTACAATTATAGCTTTTCTTAATAAAAACACATTGTCAACACAAGCATATTCTTTTCTCTCTCTTTTTTCCTTAAAAAAAGAAAAATTGAACCGAACTTTACAACAAAACACTGGTGTTGAGAAAACAATGTTGACCTAGTGGTTTTAGCCCCAAAGAAACTGCTCAGTTTGCGCAAACTTTATTGTTCTAAAATAGCACACGAACATGTTTGAGATACTGGAGCAAAAGCTTGGCATTCTAGAAATAAGCGGACGGTGCATTGGAAGAATCTTTTAAGAGGGAATCAAATCAATTACCAGAAACTAATCACAGAAATAAAAGCAAGAACAAGAGCTGCTTCTGGATATTTAAAAATCATAATGCATACACAGAAAAGGCGTTGATCTTTAGAAGGTACCAATATGCGGAAAGGCTGTGATATATGAACCCTGAAGGATGTTTATTGTACACAAACTCAATCAAAACTCATACCCTTGTCCAGGAAAATGGCATACAGAAACCCAATCAACAAGATCCATTAAGTCATCACATGATGGTGCAACGACTCCTTTCCTCAGTAGGTTGCGCAGACACTGGCTGGAACCTGTGCGACTCAGATGGGTTGTATGTAAACTCGGATGTATCAAGCCCATACTGGTTTCCATGCAGCAAAGAACAGACACAAGTAAATCAGAACCAGAAACTAGCAAATTTTGATAGAGAGATTACATCGCATATATGTATAAGCATATATGTATAACAAGCAATGGAACAAGATATAAAACCAAGCAAGTACATGATGCAGAACCAATTATACGATAATTTCTAATACAATAGCAATGCCTAATGGAACTACTAACAATCACCCAAGTGTTTTCTAAGCACTAAGCCACATAAACATTCTCATTCAAACATTCAAGAATAGGCTGATTACTAAACAGCAAGATGTAATAGTGCTTGTTTACAACCTTCATGCCTTGTGTGAACACAATAACTAAAGCAATGAAACACAGGATCAAGCTACAACTGATGTTTACCATCCTATATGGTACTGTGGTGGGACAATTATTGTAGTTTTACACAAATGTCAAAAACCTGAATTTAAGCTTAATGAAAATCCATTTATTATAAACTTTGTGAACGAATACCACATCAAATGGATTCCCAGGGAAGTGTGACTTAGATAGCTACAGGGTCACAGAAACATGCAAAAAATTGTCAGATGGTGCGTCAAACTTTCACTGCATTGAAATTCAGAAATAATCAAACCTTTTCCCTCATTCGTGTACTCCAGGCATCATTTCTGCTTGGACGCTGATCAAGGGTTCCAGCAACAGGCACACCTGTTGCAGGAGCTGGTGGCCTGTTAAGCAAAGGCTGTCGGTTCTGTTGCCTAGGAGCAATGAGCTCATCATCACTGTCATACTCTAGTGGCCTGTTTGCTGCCCTAACCAGAAGGGCTAACAAGAAAATCAAAGCCTGCAACAACACAATAATTCATTGTAAACAAGTTACTAAGAAGCTCCTTGATATCATAGAGAGAGAGAGAGAGTTCAAAAAATGATCTATGAAACCCCATCTCCCAATTCAGTCTTGACAAATTGGTCCCAGTCATGGCCATAGATAATCACAAGTGGTGGAACTTGCACAAGAGAAGCACAGTTTCACAAAGAGCTCAAATGTGTCCATAAAAATCATAAAACCTCCTAGAAACTTCTAAAACTTCTAACATAAATTCCCATCATATTAGATTCTCTTGAAATATATTCCAAATTCAGTATTTCTTAATTATGATCATATACCCTTTGACCGTGCTTAAAGAAAAATGACAGCGAAAGAAAAGTTCATTGCCTTTGTGAACATGATTGTTTTGCCATGAATTCTTGACATTCCTAAAATAAATTAAGCCATGCTCTCTCTAAAATAAATTGATCCCACTGAGTCATAAAAAAAGGGGAGAAAATATGCATTTGGACATGCTCAATGAGTGAACATATGAGGGAAGTAACAGTATCGTACATCTTTAATTGTACCTTAACCCAAACCTGTTTTAATAATTAATAAACAGATGTTACCATCAATCAGATCTGCTGCCCAGTTTCTGAATCTGTCTCTATAGAAAATATCAACCCTCACAAAAGTAAGAGCGTCATTTCATGCTTACCTCCAAAATAACTATTCCAAGAGCAACCCATTTGACAATGTTCCATTTTTCTTTGAGGAAATCATATAGCATGTCAAAATCTCCAGTTTTGTCTGATGGAATTTCCTGATAGGGAAAAATTATAACAAAAGTTTAGATGACTATAGCACATTAAACCTCTAGAAATTGGCTAAATGGAAAACTCACTTCTTTCCAGTTTTTATCAAAGAATATGAAAGCTGCACATCCCAACTCTACCAATATCAACAAGACGATCAATACTGAATACTATGTTGGCTTAAGGAAACAAATCATCATAAACCACAAAGCCAAGGAACATATGAACTATTCCTCTGTCCCATAAAAAATGTCCAGCTTAATCTTCAAGGATTTAATTCACTGATGATAAGTAATTCTACTCTAGACATACAAATGATGCAAAATGAAAACTAAAGTGGTAGTCAGGGGAAACTAGAAAATGACTTCCTTTTTTCCAGAATGAGGGAAGAGAATAGATGAAAAGGAGAGAGAGAGATCCAGTATCAAAACAAGCCAAAATAAATAGAACAGAACTAAAGCAACAATGCTTCCCAATCCTTTTGTATATCAGTGAAGAAACAGCATCCTGATGCTTTTGCTGCTGAATAATGGACATACTCTTTCAGGCATAACAAAAGGAGAATAAGAAGACACTCTTTGCAAGCATGTGAGATTATTGAATTGACTAGGTCACATCTTATGCTGTCTTACTTGCCAAGAACAAAAACCCAAAAAACAAAAAAAAAAGAACAAAACAAAGATGCATCTTATGCAGCAGAATGGCAGGTGATCATTGTAGCATCATGTGGTGTGGGCACAACTAATTCTAATAGTAGTGTACTGATGAAGTAAAACAAAGGTGAAATAGGATACACAAGTCAAGCAGCAGCCATTTCGTGTTGCAGCTCCAATACAACCAAAACAAGAGATGATGAAGAGAATTACTCCTACAGCAACAAATAAGTATATGAACCTGCAAATGAAACGGATGCAAAATGATAATTTGGCAATTTAAGGATAAACTTGAAAATAATAAAGACAAATATGAATATATAATTTGCAGTCAGTATGGTTTTTCAATAACCATGCAAGCCCAACAGAACCAGCAGTTAGTTAGAAATAACTTTTCACATTCTAGTTCTCTTCGTCATTGCCAACAAATAACCAGCTCTAGGTGAAGGAGAAATACAGCTTGACTAAACTTGCACCGTGTGAATCTTAATATATATAATATAAAGATCACTACAAATGCTATTGCATAATGATGCAACAAAGTTATTGAAAATAGTCTGACTGCCAGCCTTTTTTGCATGAAGTGATCAATCTAAAGACTCACACCAGTAACCATGTTGTTTACAACTTCAAAGTTTTCATATCCACGTATTAATCTAGACAATAAATTCTTGACTCCCAAACATCTGTCATTCATTTCATCAAATCAGAGTATTTTACGACTTGAGAGAGAGAGAGAGAGAGAGCTGAACCACCCATAAATGAGTACAGCTAAAATCTGATAGCAATTCTTGTAGCAAGAAATTCAATGTTTAGCAATACCCTGACACCTTACCTCGAGAAAGGAAAAAATAGTCTTTTTATAGGTACCATATTCTGAGAAATCATAAAATTGTAAAGGGCACATCTTATGGCAAAAATACTACTTTCTAGCTATCATAGTATGAACTATGTTACTCTCTACAGGTCCTATTCTCAGTCAAATTAAGATTACTAAGAAACAAATGCAGGATGCAGATGACTGAGAACAGAAATGGAAACCAAGAGTGTGGATGGAACACCGCTAGATTTTTATTAGCAAAGGAAGTAACTGGCATATAAGTCAGGGGATGGGTATGAGATTATTGTCTTCCACTATTACAATCATCACTACTCCTATCCCACCATGCTTTTCCAGTTTCCACTGACATCTCCACAGACACTGCAACACAATCATCATCATTACTGTGAGCATCACTACTAGCATTAGCACACCAACATCATACTCCCATGATCACCATCAAAACAATTTACTCTTCAATCTTCCTTGATTATCATCTATGCTATACAGCTGTTGCCAATTTAGAGTTTATATCAATTATTTGTGATGTCCCAGAGTACAAGATATTTAGTGCAGTGTAATAAAATGAGTTGGCATTGATGCAACTTGCAGATCATGTTAACTGTAAATTTCAAACTCATGAACACTTTTTGCACTTAAGCTAAACAATGACAGCCAACTGAATTTCCAAATAACTTTTCTTCAATCTGATTGTTGTGACCAAAACCAGGATCCATCCATCCACCCACCTAGCTTTCACCAAATCAACCAAAGCCCAGTGAAAAAAAAAAAGCCACAGAACCAATTATAAAAATAATTACAAAGAGATTGGTGGAAAACGATCCATAAAAGAAATGCAGTTCGTAATTTTTCACATCAATAAAATCACTTAACGAAAATAGAATTAGCTCTCCTTCAATATACTCGAGAACGAGGGAAGAGGCAGGTAGAAGTTTATGAAAATGGGTTAGCTTCTTGGAGAATTTCAGTTATTGGTCTTCATTTTCCCCATTCTTTTCAAGTGCCAGATGGAGCTTACACTAGGATCAAACCCGTCAAAAATTCAATTACCATCTCCTATCAACTTGCTTTTACAATTAAAATCAAATAACAGGTTTCTCAAACACAACTTCAAGCACAATTGAGCTAAAACAAAAATCTTTAACCACAAATCAAAATCACTAAAAAAAAGCCACACACCAAGCTTTTGGCAGCTTATCAAGGATATTGTCCGAAAGAGACACAGTCATAAGCATAGGGCGACCAAGCTGCGTCAAACCCTGACCATCATTCAGCGTCGACACTAGTGCTACGTTGTCATCAGCTCTTGTATACTCAACAAACAAGTAAATCCCAAAACCAATCATAGCCAGACCCACAAGAGTGAGCAAGAAGTTAAGGAGCTTCAGTAGGCACTCCAAGCATCCTTTACACGCCATGTTCCCTTATAAAATCCCTGGAATTTCCACTCACTTTCTTCTTCTATTTCATCAGCTCACTCGCCTTATACCTTCAATATCAAAACGAACATTAGCACCGCAATTTCAGTTACTTGGAAGCCTAAAAAACCATATTTACTAGTAAATAAAGAAAAAAAACTAAATATCTTCGATAATTCACAGATTTTGGAAATAATTCTGTTAGAAAAAATTATAAGGCAGACCCAATACTAGAAATTAGGATTCACAAACCAGTTTGCTTAGTCAAAAACAAAAGTTCAAAATTGAAAAAAAAAATTCTCTTTTTTTCCTGACTTTTCTCACCAACCAAACAGAAATGTCAATTATAAAAAAAAAATGATCGTCAAAATGATTGAACAATAAACCACCATGCCAGTTAATTGATTGGATAGGAAGGATCTAAAGGTAAAAACAAGGTGGATCATGTTACAATTATAAGGAGATTAGGATTGAGAAAATTGAGTGACTTACAGATTAATCGGTGGATTATTTTGGGGGAGCTTTAATTTTGGTTATTCGGGGGAAGAAAGAAAGAGAATCCAGAAATTAGAAAGTGGACGAGAGAGAAGAGGACCCCTGTGCTTATTTTGCCCCTCTTCTGTGGGCTGGCATGTTTCTGATTATTTGCTTTATTTAATGATTGTGCAATGCCACTTATGCCCTGCCCTGCCCTGCCGCCCATGGTTATGCGCTAGTGATTTGATTTTAGGGAATGTGAAAGAAGCTGTTCTGGTTGAGCTTTAGTTACTTCGATTGTTATCCGGTGCTTAAATTTTTTTTATTATAAAAAATAAATATTCGAGTTGTGGTAATATTGTTTTACTAAAAAAGTATTAAATTAAATGGATGTTAACTTGATGTGATTTGATATGTATAAATATAATTTAGATTATTAGTAAAAATATAATTTGATTTATAAAAATAAAAACAATATTTTTTAAAAAAACTTTATTAAAACGACAGTATATTAAATCAATTCAGGTTAACTTACTAAAATCATAACTCAAATCATAAAATCATAATAATCTCATATAAAAATATTAAAATAAATTATGAAATTCAATTCTCAATCAACTCGTTGTTAAATAATAAAATTAAAAAAAAAACATATTGAGTTACCTTACTAAACTCATGATTTAAGTTAAGAAATTAGAATAATTTTATAGAAAATAAACAAAAAAATAATTTGAGTTAGCTCAAATTAACATTTTAAACCTGTAATCAAAGTTATGAAACTATAATAACCTTATAGAAAACAAATCAAAATAAATTATAAAATTTAATTTTTAATAAATTTATTATTAAATAATAAAATTGAAAAAAAAATAGAAACATAACATGATAAAATATCTAAGTTCATCCAAGTTAATCTAAAAAACATATGATCCAAGTCACAAAACTAAGATAATCTCATATAAAACATATCAAAAAAAATTATGGAGCTTAATTCATAATTAATTCAATACTAAAAAATTAAATTAAAAAAAATATTTAAAATAAGCCCACAACTTTCAGGTAATACATACGTGCTCCTTTAATTTTTAAACACCATCTTTTATAATAATATTTAAAATTATATATTAAAAGTTTTTCAATGATACCACCCGTAACAAAAGTGAAAGGACAATATGGCTTTAATAGACTTGTTTTTTCTCCTTCTCTTTTATCTCTCCTCTCTTGGATAAAACATATAAGCTTATTGTCATTTGTATTTTTATATAATGTGGTACTTATTTTTTTTATTTTCATTTATTTTCTATTAAAAAACTTGTAGATTAATTTTTATTTTTAATTTCATCTCTATTATTTAATTTCATTGAGTTTTTATTTTAAATATGATCTTTATTATTTTTATTTTTATCTATTTTTTTAATCTTTTGTAGGTTAGTTTTTTTTTAATCCCATCCCTTACTTTTAATTTCATTTAGTTTTTATTTTAAATTTAGTTCTTATTATTTTAATTGCTATTTATTTCATTTTTAATATTTTTTAATTTTATCATTCAATATTAGAAATTACAATTTAATTCAAACTCAATAAATCTCACCTCGACATGACTTGACCCGCGTCAAACATATTAGTGTTATTCAAATGGTTATCTTTTCCCAATAAATAATGAATAAGGTATGAATATTATCAAAACATACCTGAAATCTACTTGAACTCAACCCAGAAAAGATATTTATATTATAGAAATATACTCTTAGATTATCTAGATTTTTTTAATACAATGTGATATGTACATAAAATACATGCACATGTGTTTAAAGCTTTGGGATCAACTCTAATGAAAGTTAACAAAAAAAAATGAAGTAAAATTTTTAATCACAAAATATTAATGAATAAAATATAAAAAAAATAAAAAAGGAATCATAGCAAAACAAAAGGTAATAAAAATAAAGTAGATAAAATATGATAAAAAATAAATTAAAATTAAATATTAAGTATGAATGGCAATGAATATATGTGTATACGATGTATTGATATTCATTTATATCTATCTAGTAAGAAATTTAGATATTGATAAACTATTAATATATATATAATCGTCCAAAGATTGTGCATGGTTGAAATGAAAGGAGATAAAAAAAAAAAAAAAGGAGGAGAAGAGGATTAACCAAGCAGTGGTTACAACGAGATTGGTCGGCAATTAAAGAATTGAGGTCGGTGAGAAAAAAGTGACTCTCTATGTAAAAAAATTATATAAATAACTTTGATCACACTTATCAGTCGGAAGGTAATAAATTTCCATCCATTGAAAATAAATATTAAAAATATACATGTCAGATAGCAACGGTTGTAACTCACCAGAAAAACAAATAAAATATTGTTTAATTTAATAATAATATTTATTTTAAAAAAATTATTCTTTTTTTTATTTTTACTATTAATATATCAAAACAATTAAAAAAATTAACCAGACTGCTAAAACAACACGGCATCCTTAGCCAACCTCGTATAATTCCATAAACCTACCCGAAAAAAGAGGGATTTCTTTATAACAGAATAAAGAGGTTTTTTGAAATAATTTTTAACTATTTTTTAATTTAATTTTTATAATATTTTTGGATAGTTTAATATGTGATATCTAAATTAAATTATAAAAAATATAAAAATTATTTTTTTAATATTAAAAAAATACTTTTACACACAATCATTACAATAATTTCAAGCACTACCCTTAATTAATGATTCACGTTACAAGGTCAAACGACCAAAAAAGTGGACTAGAGTGTTGACGATCACCGCCTGAACCGTAGCCAGTTAGCTTAGAAAGAAGTAGGTCCCGCATCAAGAATTGGCGGGAGAATTTGTCGGGTCGTGACTTTCAAGCTGTGCTGTGTTTGAGTTTGAGGAGGGACACTCTTTAACTGTCGTTCAAGACAATAACTACCAGTCAAGAAGGTATGGGCCACGAGCAAGATTTCACAAATCTCATCCCACCAGGACCTTCCAGGTGCTACCAACCAAACAAAAACGTAACCACCATTTCAGGAAGGTAATATTTGGCATTAAAGTAGCGATATTTTTTATTTATATTAAAATAATATTTCATTATTATTTTTTAAAATTTAATTTTTATATCATTATATCAAAACGATCTAGAAACATAATAAAAATTAATTTAAAATAAAAATAATATTTTTGAAACACATAGCCAGTTATGACAATAAACACAATATTAAGCCAAATTTGTTTTTATAGTTGGAGAGCATTTTTGTAAAATTTTGATTTGCTTTTAATTATTATTTTTTGGTATTTTTAGATAGTATTAATATATTGATGTTAAAAATAAATTTTTTTAAAAAAAATCATTTCAATATTTTTCCAAGCAAAAAACACTTTAATAAACAATTATTATTATAATATCAAACATACTCTTACATTACTTGTCTTCAATATCACGTGTCATCTATAATTGTTTACTTTCTTATACCATAACTTTTATTAATTTCTAATAAAAATTATAAGTTTTGATAAATCAACTTATTTTCCTCTTATCTCATATTTTATAACATAATAATTATTGGTATCTTTTAATTTATTTCTCTATTTTTTTATATATCTAAAAGGGTTCTAAAAAAAACCCTCAAATCATTCTAGTCAATTGGTTGATTGACTTTAAAATTTGAGTCATTGAAAGTAATTAGTGAACTTGGACTTGATGGACACTTGCAAATAAATCTATATTTAAATTGGTACTAATATAAATGGAGAAAAACTATGAGGTTATATTTGTTTTTATAGAAAATATAGAAGAGATGATAAAAATTTAAAAGAGAGAGTGTTGGAACCATTTTCCTTTATATATATATATATGTGTGTGCATGAGAGAAAGAGAGAGAGTGTTTGTGTTTGTGAGCAAGTTGGTGAAGTTAGAGCTTTTTCTTGTTAAACAACTCATAAATATTGTCTATTTATTACATATTCATGTATAATTATTACACTTGTTAGGAGTAATGAACTATTACCATAGATATTTAGTAACCATACTATCATTATATACTATCATTATAGGTGATTGCACCATCATATAAAATAAAATGTTTAGATGAGCAATTGAAACCACTATAGAATAATAATAATAATAATTTTCTTTGGAATACTAAAAAAAAAAATAAAGATGTGCTGATAAAGTTTAAAGAGTTCTAAAAAAAGTAAAAACTTGTTATTTTAAACTTTAATATGCTATTTGTTTTTAATTGCAAAGCATTATTAGTAAAATAATTATAATAATAATTTCCATTATAGTACTAAAAAGAAAAATAAAGATGCGCTGACAAAGTTTAGAGAGTAAAAAAAAAAAGAAGTACAAACTTGTTAGTATAAACTTGAATATGCTATTTATTTTAATTGCAAAACATTATCATCATTGTTAGTGAAATATGTTATGTAGTTAATTAGTTGTTTACATATAAAACTAATTTTATTTATATAAAATATATTTAATATTAATAAATGCTTTTTTATCTTTAATATTTAATTAATGAATCTAATGTTTGATTAATAATTATAGAGTAAAGATAAAGTTTATGAAACAAAAATACTTTGCATAGAAAATTATAAAGTTGTTATAATTATATGATTTTCATTAAATCAAAGCATTGTTCCTAAATATTTTTGGTTAATGTTCTATTGAGAATGAATATTAATTAGAAATATTGAGACTAATGAATATTATATTTTTTTTCTTTATAAAAGGAAGCAACTATTGTCATAAATTAATATACGAGAGATACTTAGAATTTATATGGAAGTACTTATTAGATAACATATACACTGAACTAACTCTGAAAGAATTCTATATGAAGAGACCATTTATATCTATGAAAAGACTCATATGATAGTTGTGTAAATAATCTTTAAATTTAATATCTCTAAGTTATCTTATATAGGAAGTGTTATGCTTTGACCCTAACTACACATTATTTTAATAAAAAAAACAAAAAACAATATTAGTTATAACATAAAATATATGAAGGTATCCAAGTAATTAAGAGAGGATTTATCACCTTAGATGATTAAGGAAAATGTTTCATTTGTTCTTAAATAGTATCAATAATGAAATCCTTAGTGAAGATGAAATAAAATTTGAAAAGTGTTTCAAATTATATTCAAATAATTAATGATTATAGCATTGAGAAATAAAATAATTTAACAAAACAAACATGCTCTATATTGTAATATCTAAATCATAATATTTTTTATAAAAGAATAGTAATTCCATTAAAAAAAAACTAGCTACTAAAAGATTAAGTCTAACCACTTATAACTTTTTTAATATTTGAGAGATCATGATAGATAGTTAGACATTATTCTTGATCTTCAAATATAAACTAATTAATTGTTTAATTATATATAAATTAAATTATTTAATTCTACTTTATTTAGAGTTCTAATTTATATTTGGATCAACTTATTAAGGAATTTAATAAATCACATACATAAGAACTATTGGTTAGAAAATAAAATAGAATGAATAATTGAGTGTAACTTAATTATAAATAAGTTTAAAAATTAAAGACAATAATATAATTAATATAGGACTTATAGTTTTAGATCTAGAAACAATCAAGCAAGGACATCATTGAATAAATTTCTAAAATTAACCTAGAATAATATATGTGATCTCCAACAAGCCTTAAAGTCCCTTGCCGCCTATGCCAAGAAAGCGCTGCTTTACGTTTGATCCTATGTGCCCAGAGAATGCTATGTGTTCTCCACTTTCGGACCTCGCAAAGAGAGAACGTGTTTTTTCCTCTTACTTTCTCTCTCATTCGCGGAGCGAAGAAAGCGGGCTTTGCCCCAGCTACCGCTATCCTTGGGAAACTCAAAGAGCTACCGAAGGAAAGGGATGCGGTCTCCACTTGGCCTTTGGAGAGGAGAAGGCAAAGAAGAAGACGTCCTTCGCGCAAGTTTTTTTAAAAGTTATACCCCTTATTTTTTAGATATTAGATGATAATACAAGAATATAATATAGAAACACCTAAAATACAAAAAAAAAGAGAGTATATTTTCTCTCTCTTAAAAGAGTTTAGAAGAATTTTTAGTAGTAACTCATATAGATAATTGTTGGAGGCCAAACATTGGGTTGACTTGTGGTATGCGACTATCTATCCTCAAAGCTAAAAACAAAATCTAATATTCAGATAATATTTATAAAAACCCTAAATAACTATAATTTCTTAAATAGGATTTTTAAAACTCCTTAACAAAATTTAAATATATTATTTTTACTAATGTTCTAGAAACCTAACAATTACTATACTCAAAATTAAAAAGTCAAGATTCATGAAACCAGAGTTATCCAAAGGTTATATGTGCTTTACAACCTAGCTTAGGTAAATCCATCAAAATTAATCCATGAAGTATGTAGAAGATTAAGAAAGTATTTGTTTTTATTGTTATTTCTGCTTATTGTTTGTTACAAGAAAAGCATAAAACATTAAATTGATGCTAATCCCCATGAATAAAACCAAATCGAATGTTGATGTCAAGTTTGTTATACTATAGAATTCGATTTTGGGCAATTCTTGGTAGGATCGTACCTTGATCCCCTCCTAACAAATGTTAGTCGACCATTGACATGTATAATAAAAAGGTTTTTCTCTTCTTCTTTGTTTTTGTTTTTTTTCCCTTTTCTTTTCTCATAGGTTAGGTAGGCAATTCCACAGTAGTTTACTTGGTTGGAGCTGAAAATGATTCGTTGATTCGGTCCATTTGACCATTGGGTAAAAGCACAATTCACGCTTCTCTCACAACGACGAATAGTGACGTTTAAAAAGCCTTAAAAATCCCCCATCCATCCACCTACTTAGTCAACTCAGAATACCACCCTGAGGTAAAGGCAATTCAAATCTATAGCCTACTAATATCCATCTTGGACGCTTTTGATCCCATCATTCACTCTGATTCAACCACTTTGCCAATCCATTCCAGCATCGAGGTCAACTTAAATGCTTGGACCCTAGGTAAAGAACTTTTACTAAAAACAATCAACAAAAAGCCCGGCAATTTCTCAACAAATTGCACCTCATTTCAGGACTCCATCAAGACTGTTAGAGATAGAAAACTAGTCAGCAAGCATCAATGATTCCATGTCAAGTTGTCAACATTATTGACAAAATCCATGCAGTCTCAATCACCCCCATTGCCCATTATTACACATTGATAAGGCCCAACTGAACAAGACCAAAAAACGACACCCTCAGCAATTTCTCAAACAAAGCTCTAAATTTATTTTTTCTACAAGAAAACAGAACACCCAGCAGGCCAACATGCCCTCTGTTAGGATCTGTTCACAACCACAACTTTGACATGAGATGCATAAGGTGTCTACATGGCTTTCATAGATGTTTATGTTGCCTCTTCGGACTAACTGTTCACTCTGCCAATGGACAGCGAGACCTTTTTGGCTGTCCTTACGTGGCCTGATGTCATCTCTAGCACATGCGCTTCAAAGACACGTGAGCTATAAGATAGATGGTCTCGAGCCAATTTAGAATTTGCTACGGACGTATCAAATCATGTTTGTCGAAAACTTTTTTATGATTGGTGGAGTCTAATCTTTTGATGAAGACTGATGAAGGACCAGCTGAACTAGAGTTAGCTACCATAATCTGATTAAATGGCACCACATTAGAAGGAATTAGAGCAGAGGGGAGGAATTGATGAGATGCCTTGCCTGGATAGCTCTGCTAGGACGCTATCTGTAGACGGGGGCTTGAGGCCTATGGGCAACGGTAGCCAAGGCTTGTTGACTACCTCTTTCACTACCATGTTGATCACCTCCTCAGCCTGAATGAGAGATAAAAAACGATGACTATTGCATGAGCACATTTGAACTTTGGATTACATGTTAGGAAATTGCACATGAAAGATAGACGGGAACCGTTGTCAGTGGACTGGAGAACATCTGTAACCAATAACGTAGTGGTGTTGCTAGCATTGTTAGACCATGGGAGTAAGTACTCGTACTCATTAACCATAATCGCCCTTCATCTACTACGTTTTGCACAGCATTAGGAAGCATTACTTATTCAGAGTTTTAACATCTTGCATCTACTATACTGTCCTGCGGCTTATTGCTAAGGGTATGTGATGCTGCTAGTTTAAAATCCCTTCTTTTTGGAATATGTTTCGACAGTTTAACTTACTGAAAACATGATAAAGAGTCCAAAAACTTCTAGGAATTGTGAAAGCTCACCCAAGCCAAGCTGTCATACTCTTGCTACACAAACTAGAACACATTTTATGACCAAGTTCTAAAATATATGATCTTGAATGCGATCAATGAATATAAATAGAATTATCAGAAAAACTGAATAAAAAGGAAAAGTAAGATGTTACTATACTGGTTGTAGGTCAAAAGATTTTTGTGTCATGCCACAGCAGTTATTGACCATGCTGGCACTTTGAAACCCAGATGCATTCTGCATTTTCCAAAAAAAAAGAATTTATGAGAACCTTAATAAGAGGCATGAACACAAACACAAATAGATTATGGCCTGTACATAGATATGCTTACTTGAGGAAAAGAAGAAAAAGGACTACGCAATGGTGGCATCACAGGGCAACCCCATGCATCCGCATGCATCTGAAACATAAAAATGAGCACAAATCAAACAGCTGCATTCAAAGTTCTCCAGAAAATGCTTATACCATCAGTTTTAAAGCATGCTAGACAGGGAGAAAAAAATGTAATCTCTGTTATGGTGTTTAATTTAACAAGAGTTACCCCTAGATAAGGCTTCCTGTGCCAAATTTCTGTTGGGGGCCATGGGAGATAGCTGGGTGTGCCCCATGTATGCATGCTAGCTGTGTGACTACCTGTTGCTCCCCACATAGGATAGACTGGGCTGGTTGGAAGATCATGGTTATAATGATATGGAGGGTATGCCATGATAGGTTTATATGGATAATAACTCCTTGATTCTTGCTCTCTGTGGTGTGGCCATCGCCGGTCATCTTCCCTGGGCAAAATAGGCCTCCTGCACATTCGATATTTCTGCCAGGAAACATGCAGTGGTATTTAATTAGCTAGAGTATGAATTTTTGTGGAGTGGATAAAAGGCAGTTTGAAATAGTTCCAAACTGTCTAGATAATTACAAATAACATTTAATAGATTATGAAACTAATTTTAAGTGCAAACAATCAACGACAATGGGAAAAGCGTCTCCAACCTCTGTTCAGACCAATGGAAATTACTTCAATTAGACAAAAAAAAATTGATCAGACCACAAAACGACAGACATGGAAAGCAAATGCTACAAGAGCTTATAACAAATAAAAATATAATGATCCCTATAGGAACAGAATCTAACAAATTTGGTAAGGGTAAGTCTACTACGAACCTGCAGATGACTTGCTACATTATGTCTTGTCAAGCTTTCCACTTGCATTAGCTCTAATACTCGTGAAGGAATTGCTTGATCTACACCTAGTTTTTCCACCGCTTGCACGAATTTTTTGTGAAGCTCTGGTGTCCAGTCTACCTAAAACTCAAAATAAAAAACAAACAACAATCACCCAAGAGCAATCACGTTGATGAAATTAAGAAAAACATACACCTTTTCCAAATTAACAAATCCAAGTATAGTAGATGCTAATGCTTGTGACATTACTTCCTATTCAAATCAAGAATAAACAAATGAAGATCATCAGGTCTTGAAAATAGTGTTTATTTGAGGAAAATATGAGAAGGGAAAAAACAAAAAGAAAGAAACTAAACTTTAGTTTATTTTGAGTTAGCATATAAGTGGGAAAAGGCATTTCATGAATTTAGGACAGTTTGAAGGGGGAAAGGGGTGATGTGATTATGCCTGAGGACAGGATCAGGAACTTCAAAAGTATTTGATATTCAGATTAATCAGAGGCACCTTCATCTTCTTTCGATTAGCTCTAGTCCCATTGGAAGTATGAAGATCAGAAGCAACATCATTAGAATGGTTGAGACTGTCTTTATTTTGTGGATTGGGATGTATGTTATTCTCACTCTTGGCACCATCAGTTAAGTCGCCCGTCTCTTTGATCACAGTCTCTATAAAGCATGGAGGATGCGCTGCTTGTAGAGTTTCTTGAGACATGGTACAAGTTGTTTCGACTGATTTAGACTCCCCCTCTTGCTCCACACTATCCTTTTCTACTGAGAAGTTAATATGGTCTTGGCAATCTCCATCATCCAGCAGCCACCCAACATGTTTAAATTGCCAAGTTGAAGGAGCTGGATGCTTATCTCTAGCTGGTGACTGCTGCTCATTGCTTTCGTGAGCCAAAGACGCATTTTCTGTTTTCTCCATGTTCTCATCCTTGTTTTCTTCGAGTTCCACTTTGAGCTCAAGCATAGAAACTATAGAATCTTTGACAGGCTTTAGTGATTTGGATTGAACACTCCCTCCTGCATTAAATGCCTGCTCAGGATCAATGAAGTAAGAAAAATTCTCTTCATGGCATTGAGATCATAAAGTAAGTTCCTACAAATAGTAAACAGAATTTTAGCAAACCTTATGAACCACATGCTGCCATATATTCCTTAGTTTATCTTCAGAGAGTGGTTTCGGAAGGAACTCAACTGCACCAAGCTGAAAATAAATAGCCACAGAAATACATTACATGATCATGAGGCATGGGGAATGTCTCCAGGTTCTCCTTAAATGCATGGAGCATCAACTCAAGTCAAAATTCAATGAAAGGTCTAACAGTTGAATGGGATTTGCTTCAATCACTAACTAAACAGAACTAGAACCATCAGATACCATTAAAACTTGAAAAAATTCTGTGCATCAAGCATATCAGTATGTGCAACTTGGTATACAATTACATACACTGATAGGTACAGTTCTTACCGCTATGCACTTCATCATGGTGTTCAGGCAATGAATGTTTGAAGTCACTGAAAAAGAACATAATTTCGTACTGTATTAGGAGCTGTAAATTATATTGATGAAAATCTATCCAAGTTGACAGTAGATTTTTCCTGAAGGAAATGACAGAACACATACGAAAGCAACCAAAACATGACAAGCTAAAAGATTTGAATTTTTAAAGCAATACTCTCATGCATAGAAAACATTAACATCATATATGAACTTACTAATGGTAGGCAAGTCCTTCGCAGTTTCTAGAAACTTGAAACTCCCATTGCTATTGCTCGTACTCACCTGTGACCATAGGTTCTATTAGATTGCCATTCAAGTTCAGCCAATCCAACCAGACTTAGGCCCAGTTAAACAATATTATATGTAATTAATGCACTTATATGAAGTGATTATGATGAAAATGGTAAGTATTATTTGGCTAACAAATGACATGAGATGAGAAAAGCAACGGCAGCCAGTCATTTCAAGGATTGTTTGGAAATTACTAATATCTCTAGGGCGGCTCGTATATACTATTAATATACATTATGTAACCCTAATTTGACATATAGTTAAATAAAGCTCTTTGTTCCTATGAATGTAACCGCATTGTCGAACCACATTAAATTTGTATATTTTTCTTGTTTACTCTCTTGTACAATATTCATCGTTATTGCTGCAGGTTTCACAACATTCACCAGGTATTGGAAATTTGGGTTTGAACTAAAGGAAATTTACCTCCACTATAGCAACATGGAAGCTTCCAGGTTCATTTGAAATTGCTGAGAGAGCTTCATTCTCATTGCAGAATGTATAAACTGAAAAGGGGCATGGTGAGGTTAAGCAGAGGCTCAAACAGGAGAGAATGCATCACTGTAACATTACAGGATATAAAAGTGATAAATATTAAAGAAGACCAAGAAACGAGCAAGTTTATTAATATCTCAAAGAAAGCAACTATATATTTTGTTTTGGGATCTAAAAGATGTAGCTTTAAATATCATATAATGTGGTTTGAACAGTATCCTAGGGTTCTAATTGAAATTAAGAGACGATAAAAGAGCCAAATTAAATCTTTGGTAGAATGATGTTGAAATGGCAAACACAAACTAACCAAATTTTGAAAGATAAAAAAAACTACTAGACATTCTTGTATTTCCGCTGCTCAAACATACAAACTTCCGAAACACCGATAATAAAACTGACCAAAAACAAGTAAATTTTACAACTGTTGCTTACGATCTGGAAACCCCCTTCATGTAGTAAAGATGACTTGTTGCTTTAGTAAAAAAAAAATCCTTTTTCCAGTACTACGTTTGAGCATTGCAAGAAATTGTTTTCCATTTATAGATCTCAGTCACAACCATTTTCAAGTTTTATAACTAATTAGCCTCTGTTTTAGTTAAAATAGGTTGAAATAAATTAAACAATGCAAACAAAATTTCTACTTGAGAAAGATAACTAGGAGGCAAATGGTTGAGAAAGAAAGGTCCCAATCACAAAATCTCTAACCGATATAGTCCAGTGCTTCCAGTATCGATTTTATCTCAGCAGCAGAACTGGTGTCCTCATCAAGGAGAAGGACACTGAGGCCCTTTGGAAAATCCTTCCATGCTGATAAATCATTAGTGGTACAAACCATAGCTTGCTTGGCATCGTTTCTCAAGCCACGGACAAGTTTCCGGTATCACTTCTTATCAGCATCAAAATCAACCCTGCATGACCCACATGAACATGAATTTCACATCAAATCATCACTACTTGATCTGATGTTCTATACTATTATGCCAACCATAGAACTTCGTAATTAATGAAAGAGAAAAAAGAACAAAGAAAACCCAATAATTGAAAAAATTATTGCTGCTTAAATAACAAAATTCAGGTTCAAGAAAAAAAATCAAGAAATTCATGGCTAAAACATCATATAACAAGTCTCCACTGAAAACAGAACTTTGTTCAGACTCTAATGCATGCGTTTTCTCTTTCATGAAATGAAAAAAGATTCTTGAACAGTCACACTGCCAGGGCTGGATCAGTTAATTAACACCAACATAAAAAATCATCAAAAAACCCAGATAAAATACAGCACAGCGTATTAATATCACCTGTAAGAAGAGAAAGATCTTGCTCAAAGTTCAAGATCTCAATTTGCTTGCGCCAGTTTTATAAGACAACACCAAAACTAAAGGACCTATGTAAGATCTCTGCAATATACACCGAAAAAGACAAGAAAATCCAAAGCATAGACAGGAAAAAAAAGAAGAGGAAAAGGAACAAACTTTCAAACCAAAATTGGGAATTCTTTAAAAGAAAGCGAAACAACATACTAAACCCCCACCTCATGCATGCACATATTAGGACCAAAATCATCACAGAACGCAAGTTAATCACATGAAAGAACATCAAAGTAATGCAACACACTCAGCTATTCTAGGAGAAGAAAAAAGCAGCAGCAATGGAATGAACATTATATATTGATCTCGACGTATGTACTTTTGTTTTTGCATGCGCAGTACTACTTACAGCATATATAATCTTCTTGACTGAAAAGTCTTTCTTTCTCTCACAGCGTATAGACGACCAACAACTCTTCAAGGGTAGAGAGAGAGAGGTGGGGGTTTGAGTGCGCTTTCTGTAACAGGGTGATGTTGTTAGGACGTGATAAAGGGTGATTTTAAGCACGAGAGTTTATTATAACTAGGTAAGAATTTTAGATTATATAAATGGTATAGTAAATATGAGATGGCATGACCGTTGTCGCAGCTTATAAAATAAATATATTTAATAATATTATAATTATAAAAAATACCAGATATATAATAAAAACTAAATATATAATTAAATCAATATTTTATAATAAAAAATAAATTAATGATAAAAAATTTAGAGATTGTATAAAATAATTTCTAGCAATTTACGGTATTTTATGAAAAAATATATAATATTTTCTTTATATAATTTAATTTTTTTGTTAATAAAAAAATTAAAAAATAAAATGCTCTACCAACTTAATATTAAAAAAATTGACAATGATATTTTTAAAAAATAAATCTATAAAAAAACATTATATTAATTGACAATGTTTTAGAAGGACAACTATAATGTTTTCACCAATAAAATTGATAAATATAATTTTATAAAAAAATCGTTAAAAAAACCATTTAGAGAAATATTGTAGCAATTCACAATGTTTTATGAAAAAAACCACAATATTTTTTCCATGTGATTTAGTTTTATTTTATAAATTTTAATGACACGACAAAGAGATTAATGTCTTCTCCCAAGTGCAGGAGTGTCGAAGTAATAAATAACCCGGCAAGACCGGGGTCGAACCACAAGGAGGTTATTGTACAAATTATAAATAACAACAACAACAATAATAACAATAATAAT